>ML776944.1:282199-346628 GCA_009831015.1 Picea engelmannii
GACATGCTTGTTGCAGGGTCTAATATGCAGGATATAAATGTGCTCAAGAAGAAATTATCCAATTCATTTGCGATGAAGGATTTGGGTGCTGCAAAGAAAATCCTTGGCATGAGAATAACAAGAGACAGAAAAAATCGCAAATTAACATTATCTCAGGGTGAGTACACAGAGAAGGTGTTGGAGAGGTTTACAATGCAGAATGCAAAACTAGTTAGTACACCTTTGGCAAACCATTTCAAATTAACTAAGGAAATGTGTCCCAAGACACAGGAGGAGATATAATACATGTCCAGGGTCCCTTATTCATCAGCAGTTGGCAGCTTGATGTATGCAATGGTTTGCACAAGACCAGATATTTCACATGTAGTGGGAGTTGTAAGCAGGTATATTAACAATCCAGGTAAATAACATTGGGAGGTAGTAAAGTGGATTCTCAGGTATTTGAGAGGTACTACTACTCATGCATTATGTTTTGGAGGTTCAAACACTTTTCTACAGGGATATGTTGATTTAGATATGGAAGGTGATAAAGACAGTAGGAGGAGCACCACATGGTATGTTTTTACTATAGGTGGAACAATAATAAGTTGGATTTCGAAACTGCAAAAGGTTGTTGCACTTTCAACAACAGAGGCAGAGTATGTTGCTGCTACAAAGGCTAGTAAATAGATGATTTGGTTATAGAGGTTTATGGAGGAATTGGGAAAGAAGCAGGAGAACAACAGGTTGTACTTTGACAGTCAGAGTGCCATTCACCTTGCACAGAACTCAGCCTTCCATTCAAATACTAAGCATATATAGTTGAGGTACCACTTCATACGACCAGTCTTGGAAGATGGACATTTGAAGTTGGAAAAGATACACACTAGCCAGAATCCTGCAGACATGTTAACAAAGGGAGTAACCGGGGAGAAACTGAGTTCCTGCTCAGTTTCAGTTGGTCTTCAAGAATGAAGATGAAGATGAGAAATTTGCCAGGTCCAAGAAGGTTCAGAGTCCAGCATATACAACAATGATGGAGTTGTTGAGATCAGTCTCCAAGTGGGATATTGTTGGTTGTGGAGCCTGATTATCTTCCCGGTTCAGAGGTATTTTACTTTCAGCCATGTTTATACCCCATGAGGTATTTACACCCCAGAAGTATGTACACTCTTCCATGCGGGGGAGTGCAGAGGGGGGGTACCCCATCTACGGGGTCCGGGGAGGATATCCCCCTGGTTGGGGGGTCTGGGGGCAAGCGGGCCCCCAGTGGGGGTTTGGGGGCGAAGCCCCCGAAGGAAAAATTGCCTTGTAAATGTATATTGTAATTTCATTGTAAATCTGGACCGTTCATTATAAGGTCGCAGATCTAACAGTAGAGATTATGTTAGGGTTTTTTGCCCTAGAAGGCAACCCTATTTTATGAGGGAAATGTATTGCGGCTATGATTGATGGCGAATATTGTATTATGAGAGAGGAGATTGTGAGAGAAATAAGAGGAAGTTACAACGGGTTTTGCTGTAGGTTGTATCCCTTCGTTTGCTGGATAATAATAAAGGAAGGACCTGGCAATTTCTCTGGTGGACGTAGCCCACACTGGGTGAACCACGTAAATCCGTGTCTCTCTTGTATTGTGTATCTTTTGTGTTTTGTTTCCGCATTTGTTTTATTTTATTGCTCCACAGTCCTATTTTTCTAACAATTTTGCCGCCCAATCCCATGGGTAAAGAGTGTAAAATTCCATAAGGTGTGAAGCCATGTCCATCAAATGATTTAAGTTTTGTTTGTGATAGGTTGATGTCGGGAGAGCCAATGGATCTCCAACAGGATAAATACATGACACTAGTTGAGGTTCATGCATCTAGAACAATACAATGAATATTCTTCCCATGAATGATGGTATGAATTTGGAACGCAAGGTGATGGGAAAGACTTGGTTTAAAATATTCCAGATTAAACATAATAATATTTGATGCCTCTGGATCCACAACTCCAATGGCTAACAATAGGGTTCTACATTGATTGGGACAATTCTATAGAACTTCGAGCGTCAACATAGTGCAAGGTGCCTATGCCAAATATTCAACAATGTTGTAGTTTTGGGTGGAGCAGGAACTTGGATTAAAAATTGATTTTCAAATTTTTCTCTTGGGCGGGCGCAACACTGATTCAGAAATATTCTTCTTTATTTGAAGAGGGCCCAAAAGTGGAGTAGTGGAGGTGGAAGGCTTCTCAGGATCACCTCCATTGACATTATTTTCTGGAATGATGTCATATGTCTTGGATTGAGTTGTTAGACTAACCATATCGTTACACATAAAGACATTGGTTATTGAGAAAGCATCCCCATGGTGAGGATGACCTACGTTGCCCCGTTATGGAGGGGAAGGATTTTGGGCAACCATTTGTTGATCCCGAGGTGGGAAAGGTCATTTTACATTGCGGGTTAGTAGGTTCCTTTCAAAATATTTGTGACTTCCTCATGATGAGTACATAATTTTGTATAATGGTCATCTGCGCAAATCAGGTAGGGATACTTCACCTTCCTTTTCAATTTTATGTCAGCAACTATTTGAGGTTTTGTAGTCTCCTGCTGGTTAGAATATTTTTTGGATTTACTTTTTTGTTCTTTCCTCCAGCTTGCTGAGATGAAGTGGATTGAACCGTGTTCACCTCATGGGTTTTCCCAGGAGAGGGAGTGTATTTGGTATTGGTATCGGTCTATGGTGAGGTTGGGATGGAAGATGTATGGCCTTGTTTCCCAGTCGATTGGATTGCATACTGTAGTTTTATGGAACCTACCATGCCATTAGCATGGGATTCTGAGGCTGGCATTGACAGATCGTTTGATGGTTGAGGAGCATGGGGAATCAGATCATATAGTGTGCCAGACTGGGAATATACCATGTCTAAATATTGAGCATGACGGATAGCCTATTCCTCAGTGACAACACTTTCTATGGTGACATCTCTAGCAATGGGTGGAAGGAGTGACTTTGTAAACCAATCTGCTGAGAGTTGGTCAATAATTGTAGCTTTAATCAACAATCGCCTCCACCTCCATTCGTGAATATGGTTAGATATATGGGTGGAGGTGGATTTTATAAGCGAGGTTAGAAGATCGGTATTGGTATCATACTAGATTAGAAGTTGGAAATGGGTAAAAGAATCCATAGCAAGAGAATCAAAATTTCCTCAGGAGTTTCATGACAACTCAATATACCACTTTGTTGTCGAACCTATGAGGGTTCTCTGGAAAATTCTCAAGCGAATGTAATCGTCCATCAAGGAGTTAGGAGAACACCAAAGATGGAAGGTCATTATGTGATTTTTAGGATCCTCTCTAGGTTTCCCATCGAAATTTGGGATATCATAAGGTGGTTTAGTTGGGATGGGTGGCTAGAATAGGGCATGTTATATGGGATTGTTAGTCAACCATGACAAATCCAACATATCTAATGTAGCCAAAAAGGGAAGTTGTTGGTTGGGTTGCGAATACTAGTAGTACTGATGTGGCATCAGGGTACAAGTTGTGATGGTATTATAAAACTTGATGGTCATCCCATATATAGTCATTGAGGGGTTTGGGGAGTAGGAAACATGGGGTTCATAGGTTGAGTGGGAAAATATCCTTGTGGAGGAATGCATGTCAGATTAGGTTGACCTATGGAGTGTTTGCAACTCTTGGATATAGTAGGCTAGTATAAATGCATGTAGGTCCTGCCATAATGGTCTTCCCCCAGGATTGAGGTTGATGTCTAGTAAGGGATTTCCCCCAATCTGGTTGTTTCCCCAAAACTGGTTGTTTCCCCCCAACTAGTTGTTTCCCCCCAGCTGGTTGTTGACCCTGAACTAGTTGTTTCCCCCAAGTTGGTTGCTACCCCCATGTTGGTCGTGCCCCCCATGTTGAAAATTGCCCTGCAGCTGAAGGTTTCCCCCTAGTTGGAATTTCCCCTTGAGTGGTGTTGGCAGCGAATTCACATTTTTCCACTGTATTATAAGCTGCCTACACCAGTGTTTTACAAACCTTAATTTTTCGTCGCAATTGTCAAATAAATGACACTTTTATTTTTGCGATATTTGCACACTTACCTTCGTTTTTGTTTTCACGAATGTAAGCGTGAAAACTTGGTCTTTCGAAGTCGCATTAGAATCATTATTGAATTGTCGTTATCCTTCTTGTCGATATGCCTATTGCGCTTACATTTTACCTATCATTATACAGTTGGCAAGACCTTTTGATCTGCACTCACTTGACATTCTTTGCTTGATTATGTAATTTCGTTTCATGAGTAATTGAGGTTGTGATGCATTGGTAATTGGATTTATATTGTTCTTTGATTTGATCTACTTCACCATTGGTTTCATAAAAATACATAGGTGTTATGGTTAAACCCTTGATATATATCATTTAATATGACACCTAGTTCATGTTATCAAAACACATTGGCGCATTGGTCCAACACTTGGTATTGGTTTCGATTTGTATGTTTGGTTTTAAAACTATGGCATAACGTTGGATTGCGCACATGGTTTATCCACTTACCAAAGGTTTCAATGGATTGATTGAAATGGCATAGTTATAACACATGTGCATTGTGATTTGTATAGTTGAAAGCGCCGACGGTTGTACTTTGGTAATGACTATTCTGCATGGCCAGCAAATAGCTCCACCACCTTCGCACGATGTCATTAATGTTTCTCCTATCCCTGTTTCACCTCTGTTAGCTCGGGTAAGACTTCGGGCGTTTTGTTCCTGTGTATAATGAATTCAAACCCTGGCTCGTTCACATCACTTACCGTGTGCTCTTCCCCATGGCACCAGTGGTGCGAATCGAGCCGAACGGTAGCCAAGCCTTGCTACTATTCGATAACGCCCAGAAAGACTTAGAGGATAGCGGTTGGCTCACCTTTGTACAACGGTTTGAGGGTTTTAATCTATTTGTTGCACAACAGTTCGCCCTAAATTTTGATGGGTGTAGGGCCAAGGTAGGTGACATTAAGCTGGAAATAAGTGAAGAGTTCATTATCTCTATCACAGAGTTAGCAGCCATGGGCCAACGATGGTTCAAAAAATATAAAGTTGAAGAGGTTCCATGGCCACTATTGTTCGTCTCACGAAAGGTCACTTCTTGTGACAGAGGTATGCCCATTTCCATGCTTAAACCAAGATGGCATGATCTTTTTATGGTGGTCAAACAATTCGTGACCTGTGAGGGTCGATATGGACTGGTCTTTCTTTATCACCTTCCACTGTTAATGAATTTTATGGGGTATCCATTGAATATGCCTTTTTACTTCCAGCGTAGCCTTTATAAAATGTCTAAGAGGTTTAAAAGAGAAAAGGATGATAGTAGCTTGTTCCACCACAACCTAATTAGAATCATCGTTGTTCATCACCTAAATCTTCACGGTGATAGCTGTCAAGCTTTTATCTCTTGAAATGGTTTTGCTGAGGCAGAGCCTGTCCAAATTGACAAGCCTGTGGTTAGTGAAACTAAGGTCGGGCCACCCGTGCCCTTCGATGTCCTACTGCCCTCTCCTAAACCTACGGTCGACCCTGATATTGAATTACTCGACGTCTTAGCAGAAAAGGTTGAGGCTATAAAAAATCTTGTGAGCAAAAAGGTCAAGGGAAACCCTACTGTTGACAATAAAGGTAAAAAGAATGCTCGACTTATCTCGAGAATGGCTAGGAATAAACCTAAAATTAGTGCTGAGCAGAAACCCATAGTCCTCAGTGAAGACTCGGACTCTGACATAGAACGCTTCCTAGCTAGTGAGAACCAAGTTACAGTGTTGACGAGCCAAAGGGACAAGCTTCAAGAAAATGATAGGAAGCAGAAAACCCCTGGTTCCATCATTTTTAGGAATGTCGAATCGGCCACAACCGTCGTCAATTCCAAAATGTCATGATCAAGCTGTCTACTCGTCATCCAGGTATGAATTTAGATATCAATTTCGTTTTGTGAATTGCTAGGATTAATATAATGATTTGAGTTTGGTTTTCAAATAGCTCTGTCTATTGTTCGAAATGACTCTGTTATAGCCATATCGAAAAAGGTTATGTTGTTCATCCTGTACATTGTTTTCACTTTGCTAAAATTAAATGAAGTTTTGATTTGGATACACGATTTGCCCGTGCCCAGTTTAGCAATTGATTGGTTTTTATTTGTTTTGATTCATTTGATTGTTGGTGTGAGTTTACGAAATCAATGGTTTGTTTTCGCTTGGATTTAATTGGTATCTAATCTGAACATGAGGTTTTTCATGCTAAAATTAGAGCATGATCATGTTTTGATTTGGTATGATTTCATTATGGTTGGATTATATCATCTCTAATTTAGTTTTGATGGTTTGATTTTTGAAACGATTTCGTGAGTTTGATTGTTATGATATTTTAATATGCTGTGTGATGTAATCTTCTAAATCAGGAATACAACTCTGATCGAATCCGATTTGGAAAGAACGTCTCTGTTTTGTATGGAAACAATACTCTCATTTAAGCTCGTGCAAAAGATATCTACGCCCGAATCATGGAACGGTTTTGATTCACAACGACTATGTCAAACTCCAACTATTCGATTGGATTGATGCGTATTTGGAGTTAGCATGATTGTTTTTATGAGTTGGATTCATATAAAAAATAGACTTGATAATGCTCTGTTTGATTTTAATTTTCAAAATGAGTTGGTTAAACCCAGATCGACATATGTTATCTCTGTCAAATTCAGATAATAGTTCATTTTGAAATGAATTCTAGTAATATTTTCGTTGAATATCAATCGATTTTGTCTGCTCCAATTAGCAATAACAAACGATTGGACAACTCTTACACACCCTGTTATCAACTGATTGATCCTGTTATGATTTCATTTGAGTTAATTTACACACCAGTTTTGATTTGATTCGCTAATGACATGGATCGTTGGTTTATGTTAATACAGTTATACCAATTTGAAAATGATCTTGTTGTTTTTGTATGGATTCGATCGTGTTTCATGTTGATGAGGCAACATAAACGATTGCCTATGATTTGTTTAACTGTATCGATTTCAATTTGATATGAAACGATTTCATTACTATTCGATACGATTTTGTATACCTGAATTGGTAACGAATTGAACAGAGCGTACCCATCTCTGTTATCATTTGGTTGAATACGATTTAGTGTGTTCAATTTACATACAAGTGTTGACTTGAATGAGGCTTTTTAGCAATAAAATATCTTTTGATAGTTTGAATGTATTTTCTAAAGATTTGAATTGATTTTAATGCTGATTCTGTGTCTGATTTAGACCAGCTACAGAATCACAAGATTCTATAGCTAGTCTATAAAATTAGATTTTTATCATTTTTATTAACAAAATATCCTCCTAACTTGTCCATTTTTGGCCCCTTTCAGGTACATCCGAATTGCATTGGGCATGCTGGACAGTCTAGGAGAGATTTGTGTGATTTAGTTTTTATTTTAGGTTCTTAGTTTAGTCAGACTTGGGATATTTTCCCAGATTTTCTGTAAATAGTTTTGATAACTTCCACAGGGATGTTTTACCCTGTGGAAGGTCTTTAAATACTTATTATTTTTGTAATAATGGGAATCCTCACTTGTGGGAGAACCAGGCTATGGATTTCTAATACAAACTGAGACAAGAGTTGATGTTTTGCTACAACTTTCGCTTTCAATATATCAATTTTTTGTTTCAAGTTTATGCATGTCGTTTGCAGCAGATTATAGACTACTCTAGCTATCATAATCTATTGCAGGATGATATGATTTGATAAATGTCTTATCCATATCTGATATCTTTCATCATTTTAAAAGTACAACAATTACTTGGTTTCAGTTAATGAATCACAGGTTTCTCTTCTTCATTAATTGAATCAATTTTGTATAGATCTTTGCATACAGGTTTATCTAATTGTGAAGATTTATAAATCATAAGATTGTTGTAATTTTTTTATGTCTTGTTTGTCCTGTAATCATATGTGAAGAGCACTACAACTTTCTGTTTACAAGGAGTGCCTGGATAATTTGGAGTGGGTTTTCTCCCTTCGATCAACTAAGACAACCATTACATACATGACAAACCTGGAGCGTTTCTCCAGGTCAGTTTGTTATTTATTTGTTTGGTTAATTTGTTAGTGTAATATTAGTAGTTTATTTATATATATGTGTAGTTTGGATTAGTAGTTAGAATTAGTATATTAGTTGTTTAGTTTAGTTAGTCTTTGTTTTATTTCTTTTCATAAAATTATAAAATCAAAAAACAATAGATCTCCCTGTCTTAGGACATAATGCAAATGAGTTTTTCAGGTTTTCATTCAAATCTGTAAATTGTAGATATTGTACATTTTGTGAATAAGTTTTATTTCCGTTAGTATTTGGATATTTAATTAGTTAGTGTTAGTATAGTATTAGATAGTAGATTGTATATATAGAATAGTTAATTTTGTTTTAGTTTGTTTTAATAGTTATTTTTTAGATTAGTTAGTTTAGAGTAGTTTTCTTTTGTTTTCTTAGGACCTTAGATCGGCTAACGGAGCCGCTAAACCCGTCAGGGTGGTTCATCCCAAACGGCTTGGGTTATTAGACAACCCTGGACCGGTTCCACTCTCCCAGTTGACGTACGATCAATTTCGCCCGTCAACAAGTGGGAGGTATGAAATAACTTCCCATTTGAACATTTTGTGTAGGATGAACATCGTGTCTAGCATGAAAAATTTGTGTAGGATAAAAAACTAATGTGGCTATCATTGTGTTACCTACTTGACCGGAAGGGAGAAAATCAAGCTACTTGTCGTGTTGTTGGCCACCTGACTAGAACATCCAAGTAAAGTATTTGGTGTATACATATGTGTAGCTAGAGAGGCTAGAATAAAAGTTGTGTTCACAGGCTATTGTGACAAGGTAACATGGGTCAACAATGTTCCCCACAAAATAGAAGTGCCAGTAGTAGTGATATGTGCTAGAGAAACTATCTTAGGGTCAAGTGGGGGTATCACCACTCCATTTGTATAGTTAGGTGGTGTTTTATCCATGCGAGAAGATCGCCTACCGAACGTATTGGGTGGAAATTAGCAAGAAGAAAAATAATCAGTAAACCTTGTTGAAGGAAGCTCAACAAGTAGTGGATTATAAGGACCAGTAAAAGGGGGATTTGCGGGAGGGACAAAGTCTTCCTCAATAATTTTGATCTCTCCTTCAAGATGGTCACTTAAAGGAACTACACTCTCGGCTTCAGAAGAAATTCTTCATTAATAGTTCCTTCATTGGAAGATTTGCATGGAAGTTTGTGCTCTTTAGGTTCCAACCCTTGCATTCTCTGAGATCTTTAGAGAAATTGGTCAACCATGGTGAAAATATAATAGAAATATTGATCCCTAAGGCCAACTACGAATGTCAAAAGAACACACCCCTAAGAAATCTTAAGGTAATCAACCAAGAAAACAATAGGTGTGTTATCACTCTGTAAATTTTGTCCGGCTGAATAGACAAACGACAAGGTAACTATTTCAACCAGCTTTAGAATTGAGGCACTAGCTTGCTCAACTTAGAGAGGGCTGTCTCATGTCACTTGATATTTCTTTGGAAATTGGTGGCTAGATTTGGTTTGTTTTGGGGGTTTTTAATAAAGTTGTTGGCAAGGAAGGGGAGGGGAACACAAGGCTATGGAGTCAAAATTCTAAAATTGAATGAAAACGATGCATGGACTGATAGAAATATCCAGAGGACAAAGGGTAAATGAGGTGATGCATACAAGTGATTCTCAAATTTAAATAGAGTGTAGGAAGATAAAGAAAACAAATAACTGCATCATAGCATTACTGAAATGAATTCTGAATAAGTTAAGAAGACAATCACATAGTTTAAATTTCTTAAGCCAAGAGCATCACAAGATGAATTCTGGGCCTTTAACTATCCAATTTAAATGAAAGAAAATTTAAATGAAGTAATAGGTCACAAGAAATACATACGATGAAAGGAAACAAAGCTCATATCACCACCCGTTAGAATCTTTTCATAGAGACTTCAAAATCTTTTGCATTTATATTCAATTCAGATTCATAAAATTTACAAATAGATTTTGATACAACCAAAAGGTGCTCTTGCACTTTTGCCAACATTAATTCATTCAAGTAACCCAATACTTATACAATTTGATCAAAATGATTGAAACTGAAGCGTTTCAACTTCCAAAACAGTTTCGAATTACAGTTTCAGTATACAGAACGATTTACTATAATTGAAAAAAAACATTTTAGAATTATGGACGATTCCTCTGACTGATCGGTTTCTTTCTCGCCATCTATCTCGCTCTGGTATTCTGTCATATCTGCACATTTGATGAAACTTGGGGATCACTGACTGACTCCAACGATATTTCACTTTGTCTTACCCAACCATACAATTTCCTTTCATTGTGAATCAGAGGGGATGCCGCAATCCATCATCTCTTTAGTCAAAATATCCAAATCAATGCACATGACATAAGACATAGTAGGCATGCTGAATTTCACTGTTTTGAATTTATTCTAAATTTCAAAGTCAGTGGCCAAATATTCTACCAAACTTGGGTCTTTCAGACTTTCTTCTATAGCTTCAAATTTAGAATGGTCCATTCTGCATTGCATGAGGAGGGTATTGTAATCTTCCTGATTGTGCAATGAACCTCTGCCATTCCAAAATGATGGGAGGCCTTTGATAAAAAACTGTTCAAATGCATCTTTAAACTCCTGTATGCTGTGCTCCATCTGCAAAGCTTTGTTTTGGACTGATCTGAGTAGGTTGTGTCTGGTGATGATCTTCCTGGCTGAAATGATCAACACAGTTCTATCTTTTATCCCGATAGTTTGAAGGTCGGAAGTTGGCACATAATTTAGCAAGTCAATAGCATTTTGTTCCCATTCTGAGGGTTTCTTGGATAATAATTCATTAACAACAACACACCTGCACCGAGATGTAGCAACCACACTGTCTTTGTCATTTATAAAATTTAGATAAACCCTGAATTTAACATCTTTTGCAGAAATAACATCCCATATGACATGTTTGGCTCCCTGCAACAATGTTTTTCCCTTTAACCTGGTTTTCAACTTGCTCACCCTCTCTTGCAAATCTTTATTATCTCTGTGGAGTTGAGCCATATTATCATCTCTCACTTTCATCTCTTGTTTCAAATTTTCTATAACATCGTTGAGACCTTTGATCTCACCTATTTTGATGCTTACCTGAGACATGGCTTGGACCAATCCTTCAGTGCTATATCCAGCCTCTGTATTAGTAGATATTATGACAACTACATCTGATGTCATTTCCTGTGCTCGTGACCATTTCTCTTTCTCCTTTTCCAACTGCAACACTTTATCTTTGTAATTGAGTGCCTCTTGCCTGAATGTTTCTTTTTCCTGTTCCAAGGCAGTCAATTCTACTATTTGTGGATGGTCAATCGACGACATCTTCAACCTTTTCTTTAAGCTTAGGATCATCTTATCCTTTTCATCCAGAGAATATTTCACCCCTTGAGGGCCTTCAAACTCTAGTCTTTTGACCTGTGTTATCCAGGCTTTGCTAGATGCCTTTTCTTATTTTAATTGTCCATGTAGTTTGATTGCACGTGTTGTCAATCTTGCAACCTTCAAACTTAAACTCAGATAATCAGAATATAGCATATCGCTGACATTTCTATGAAATTTACTTTGTCAGGGGCACCAATATTTTCATAGTGCATTTTGATCTCAGATACCTTATCATCATCAACCACTGCTATGTTAAATGTTTTCTTTTCCACATCTCTGACTGAGATCAAGGAAGCTTTAAACTGAGAAGTCTTTTCCACTTCAGGCAAAAGGTCTCTTATTTCACTGTTGGCCATACTTCCCTTCACATCGTACTGGTTCATTAAATCTTCCTTGGAATGATAAACTGCTCCAGGTGTCTGGCTAAATATGTGTTTCCTGCTACTAAAGACCTTTGTGCTGCTTTCAGTTTGTGTCCTATTTTCCATACCTGCTTCTTCGTTCTTGGTCACACCTTCTACCATATCCATGCATGTTTTCTCCTCGCATTCTTCTTCTTCTTCCATGTCAACTATTTTAGAGGATGATGTGATTTTCATTTTCTTGAGAATATCTTGCTGGCTACTGGTGCCCAGGGCCTCTAAATTGCTCCTCTTATTGTAGATGCTCAATTTAGGATCTTTGAAAATCAATATAGGAGAAGGTTTATGTGCTGGGATCTGCTGGGAAGATGGTTCCATTTGTTTTGTTAGATTATGCTACATAGTGACCTCCATATCTACACAAGTTTCTACATTGGCCAACTTATTGAATCCTTCGACATGCTTGTGTTCATAGGGGCCTTGTCTGCTTGCCAATATCCTCTTTGAAATGATCTGGTGTGGGTCGTATTTTCTTCCTTGCAACTGCATGAACCCAAATTCATTGAGTTTGGATTGAATCTGAGGCAAAAAAGACTTGTTCTTCACCACAAAGGGATCTACTATGAAAGGAATTTTTAGACTAGAAGCCTTGTGTTCTTTCAAAAAGTGCTCATTTTATGAGATGATACTCTGTCTTATGAAATCCAAATAAAAGATTATGGGTATCAGAAAGACTGGTAAAAGATGAGGTCCTTCCTGGTAGCCATATACCCAAATCACCGTGGGCTGTATGAACAACATCCAATCACCTATCCTGCTCTCTGGATTTGGTTGTAAACAACTTTTCATTTCTTCCAGGACCCTTGGAAAGTCTGAATCGAAGATAAGACTATACACCCTGGACATAATCTTATTTATGAAGATAAGCATGGTGATCCTTTTACATTTAGTTGAAACGAACACAGTCTCACAAAATTCAATTTTGTTAGATTCCAGGAACATCCTCAACAAATGGGTGTAATATCTGAAATGTCTTAATGAATTGAAATTCACAAACTGCTGATGCATATTGTCAACAATGAATTTGTCAAAACTAACATAGACTGACTGACCAGACTCTGACATAAATAAATTCAACAGGAAACCTAACATGACTTCTACCACAAACTTGTCATTGTCCAATCCTAAAATTTGACTTAATAGGGAACAAACCCATTGGACTTCGATGATCATGACGCTTATGCTGGCAGGAAATGACATACTCTCTGAATGGTACTCGGGCTTGACAATGGTTTGCAGAAACTGGGTTTTTACTTCTGGTGGGCATTCTCTATAAATTGTGATCATTTTCTGTTCCTCGAAGGGCTATGACACCATGGATGAAGACTCGGGTATACCGAGGGTGTGCCCGAGTGATGGACCATCTATTTCACATAAAACTTCAGACCCTAATTTATTTAGAATGATTCTTTCTTCCTGAGAATATCATTTTGCACACCAACTTACAAATTCAGGGAAATGAAAGACTACTTCTATGACGTAAGGGGTGATGGAGGCTTGAGCCATTTCGAGGAAAGGTAGGAGGGTTCCAACATCGTCCAAAAAATTTGATTTGGACACAGAAATGAGCAAGACTGTTATCTCTGTGTTGAAAATGTCGGAGTCTCTATCAATTAGGGCTTCTTCTTTGGAAGAGATGTCTTGCTCATTTACGGATAAGACAACAGAATTAGTAGCCATGGTGAAAATACCTGGTGAGTGGCGAAAGAAGTGCGAACCTGGTTCAATTTCCGAGCTTGAGTTTCAAATGGATACTCTGTGCCAAATTTATGAACGTTCAAATGCTCCAAATTATGAAAAATAAATGTCGGGGGGGTCTTCCTTTTATAGGTATCCATTCGCATCGGGGGTTGGAGAAAAAGGTTTTAGGTGAACCGCTTTTCACCCCGATGTACCTCTAAGGATGCCATGTGTCCACGATTTAAACCATGATGGTTTTTCCCGGCCCGCCCTCATTTCGTTAATCTTCATGTTACTTCAATCACCAATATGATCCTTAGCCGCCGATCCAGACTGCTTTAAGATCTACGATCCACATGCACCCAACGATGGTGGCATCGGGGGTTGGAGAAAGTGGTTTAAGTCAAACTGATTTTTTCCCCGATGTCCCTCTGAGGGCGCCACACGTCTGTCGATAAAGCGATGACGATTTTCCCCGGCCCACCCTCAATTTCTTAATCGTTGCACTATTTTGATCTCCGATATGTGCCTTAGCCATTGATCTGGGCTACTTTCAGGATCGACGGTTTACTGAGGCTTAACCTTTATGCTTTCACCATATTTGTCCATCCACCGTCAGATATAACTCGTTCCTCTAAAATATCATATCTCCTTAACGACATAACCTTTCGCTAAAATTCCAACTCTTGGATGTCGTTTGAAAATTATATGGTGATAACAAGGTGAAAGGATATTTCGAAGACATGATATCAAGCCTCCACTGAATATATGAGAAACAATTACGATAATCTTCACACAACAATCCCCTAAGGTGAAAATAAGAGCCCATAAGCCAATACCCTCCTAGTTCGTTGAAGATGAAATTGAATGTTTGTTGCAGGGACCATAAGGAACCTTATTTGCAGAAGGAAACCCCCTTCCAGTCTCCTGTGTGGAATCCTAGGAGAGGTTACTATGTTTACCAATTCACAATGAATGGGTACAGTCGATAGTTAAGACTAGCTAGAAAATGGACCTGGGAATACTGAACATAAATCTACGACCCCAAAAATAAGAAGAAGTGGTGTCACCTCGAGGACTTGCCACTCTTCAAAGCCCCAAACTTGCATTAGTCCCACTAGGAAATCAAAAGAGGGGAAATCTCAACCGATTGCTTTGCTTGATCTCATGTTTGACTATTGCGTGGGAGGATCTTTCCCGACTAATGATAATTTATACTACTCAATTTTTACTCTCTCTAGTATTCTACAGTCTCATTTAATAACCTTGGATAGTGTACTCACTTCACCCTAATCCAAATTCCCTATCCTATACTATTTTTGGTGTGCTAAAAAACAAAAAATGTCGAATTAATTTTATTAAGTGTGTTGGTTGATTTTAATGGTTGTTTTACTCAGTAGGTTGTACGAATATGCAATTGATGATGTTTTTACTTGACTCCAAAACCATGCAGAAAGAATGAGATGCAAAGCTTTTTCCTTCAATGAATTCTATCCGAGGAAAGGAGAAGAGTTATTTTTCTTCTTGATACAAATAAACACCCAATACTATGCAACTTTCACTAAAATTTCAATTTATCAAATCAATTTCCTTGAAATCCCAAAATAAAGACAAGCTGTGTAAACAATGTACCAAAACACTCCAGTTTCTATGAAAACTCAAAATAGACTCTTCTTTGCTTTCGATTTCTAATTAGAATGAAAAGGACTCTATGACACTTGCAAAGAACCCAAAAGATAAAGAAGGTGAATAAAACAAACATTCAAGAATTAAGAGAATCCAAACACAAGGACACCTTCAATACTTGTTCAAACAAGAATCCAAAATGCAAATTAAAGGAAAAACACTTAATGAAACCTTAAAATTCAAGGAGCAAAAAATGAAGCAAAGTTGCAACAAGTTCAAAAGAGATCATAAGTTTTCTAGAGAGGAGAAGAATAAGAGACTAAAAAAACAAGGCTTAATGCAAGATAAACAACCTCCAAATCAAAGAAAAGGATCAAGTGAAACACTTAGAAGCTTTTGGAATCAAAGATATAGAAGTTTTAAAACCTAGAACTGATGGGGACCAAACTAATGATATCAAAGACTAAGCCAAAGGATCAAGTTAGCCTAGAGAAGTTACAAACACTTCTCAATTTGAAGGAATTGCAAACTCAAAAGAGGAAATAAAACAAATGATAATAAAAAAACTTTACATAATTAAAACCATAATCAAGCATGGAGGATTCTAATGTAAAGGTATGAGACAAAGCACTGACATAAAGGAGGAAAAACAAGGTCCAAATTCACTCAGAACAAGTACTATCGCTCTTGTACCTATGTAGACATGGCAATGAACTAGAGATTATCACTCCCTAAGACACTGTTGGGGGGGGGGGGGGGGGNGGGGATGATCAATGCATTATCACCCTATACTCCCTTATGGGGGAGGGGTGGAGTCCTAAAAGTGGTGAAAAACCTAATTTTTTCCTAGATCTAAGAAAAGATCAGGTGTTTGACTCAATGAACTTCCCAATAACAATGAAGGAAGATGACAAATCAAAGAAGAAGCATCCAAACAAAAAATCATCAAGTAACAAGAAGGACACAAAAAGCTAGAAAATACCAAGGAAAGACTAAAGAGAATCCATACCCAATGGAGTTGCCAATTTTCTATTGTGTTAAAGTCCCCCCTATGGATAGGTGAAAGCCCCCTTGGATCAAGACCCATATTTGATCCAATACAGAAGGAAAACAAATGGTGTACTACTTCACCCTAGACATATTTTAACAATTAGAATGAGAAGAGAATGATGGATGAATTACCTTTCTACGTCAGTGCCCTCGCTGCTCCAGCCTTTGATATTGATTTCCAAGCTCCTAGGTGCAAGAAAAGTCCTGCAATGAACAAAACAAAACCTCTTTCTTCCACACTATATTGTTAAGCAGAAACAAATTTATATATGATGAATTAAACAACAATAGACATGCATATAGTGAACACATAGGCATGAGAGGAATAGGCCAAGTTATGTATTAATGGAAAAAAAATAACAGTGAAGCACTTACAATCTCAATCTCGATGTTGTAGCAACTCCTCCAAGCTCTCCTATCCATCCCCTTGGGTGTCACACAATCATAAGTATGATGCTCTCAATTCTCCTCCTCTTTCACTCAAGCATGACCTTCATTATATAGGCATTGAATCATCATAACCATGGGATATTTTTTAGGAGAGGATGTGGTCAAATGAGGATTTGTCTCAACCAACAAGATTAAACTTGTCTTGAATACAAGATAGCTTGAACCAATCCATTAACCAACTGAAAACCTTTGGAAAAAATCTCACAAAACAAGGCATGATGGTTGCAACTACTTCATCGCTCACCCATAACTGTGATCATGAAAATTAACAAGGGATTATCGCTCCCTAATATGCTATTGGGGAGCGATGATTAGGGTTTTATCCCTCCTTGTATATTTGAAGGGGGGAGATGAAGCTCAATCAAGGCCAAATTCTCAAGGAAAAAGATGGTATTTTGACCTCCAACTGATAGGTTTCTTCTTCATCATGTCTAGGGATTCTAACATACATCTTCTGATGGTGACAAAATTGTGAAACTTAAGTGTGAAACTTGGTAAAGTGCTACACATAAGTTCACCACTTAGGTGTGAAATTTTGTGGTGCGTCACTTAGGTGTATAATAGTTGTGACACTTAGGACACTTATGACACTTAAGTGCGAAATTTAGTAGTGCGACACTTAGGTGTGTAGCATTTAGTATGTATATAGGATAAAAAGGGAACAATTACAATTAAAGGGTCTAGCCGACCATACTAACATGAAAATATAGATGTAATAACCCAATATCTAGGGATTTACCTAGGGCTTAACATTCCCCTCCCCTTCAAAAAAGTGTTTTCGTCAACACTTGATTAGTTGTAGATGTTTCTGCATGAAGAAATCATCTTCCCATGTCACCTATTATACTAGTAGGTTCTTCCACTTGATGAGGTACTCAATAATTTTTCATTTTCACAGTCGCTTGATCCTAGTTTGAAGTATTTTTTCCAATTCTAGTATGGTTTTCTCTTTTTCATTAATTTGTTGTAAAATAGTTTGAAATGGGATCTTGTCATCGATTACCTTCTTTAAGCAAGAAACATGGAAGTTTGGATGTACATGTGAATATGGAGGAAACTCCAATTTGTAATCCATATTTCCAATCCTCTAAAACAACTTATAGGAACCATAGTACTTGGGTGCTAATTTTTGGTCCTTATTTTGTTGTTTGAGGGAAATTTTGAACATTAGTTTTAGGACCTTCCCAGAAAAAATCCTTCTTAATCCTCAAGTAATTTTTGAAGAACCTTGAATGTCCTCCTATAGGAGAAGTGTGCAATTCCAAAAGGATATTCTATTTGAGTTGGGAATTCTTACATAAATATAGGTGATTTTGATACTATAGTAAATCATTCGTCCACACAAATTTATCTAATGCACTTGGGCCCCCTTTTAGTTGTTGAATGATCTTGCATACCTTTTGATCATGATTTTTCCATCCAATCATATTGTGTTTTATTTTTAATCTAAAAACTCATGTATTTTTTACTATGGGGTCCCTCCCCTCTTTTTGTTTTCGTCTCTTTTAATTTTTTTTTTTTTTTTTTACAATATTTTGGAACAATATTGGGTGTTCGGGCAATGGTTGCTAAAATGTTGCAATTTTAAGCCCAAAAAAAGAGGGTGCTACCGAGAGTGCCTCTTTTCGATTTAGGGGTTGCTCTTAAGATTTTGGTTTCAAGTGTACTAGTTTCCAAGTCGATGGTTGTCAATTATAAAGGTTTCAAATAAAATGTAGTTTTAACCTTGAAAATAAAAAAAAATGGTGTTGTTGTTAGCACCATTTTTTGATTCAGGAGTTGATTTTAAAGTTGTTTTCGACAACATTACAATGTTGTTAAGGCCATGGTTGTAAAATGTGGTAATTTTAACTCGCACAAAAAAGTGTTATTTGTAGCACCACATTTTGAAACGGGGGTAAACTTAGCCACTAAATTTGACCTCTAAAAAATGACAACTCTGGAGGGTTCTAGTTAAGTTGATAACTATGTTAAAAATGGACCAAGAGACAATATAATCATTTTTTCATTAACAAATCCATTGATACTAGTCAAATTGATTAGGTTCTAAATACATGGATGCAAAATTTACCTTTTGTAAAGTTGGAAATTGGTGTAGATTAAATAATTGCTCCATCTTGAATATCCATGTTATAGGATCTTTTCCATCAAACATCCTCATATCAATATTGGGAATGAAGTAGTTCCTTGGACTCAAGTTGAACCCTTGATGACGTTGATATTGGAGTGATGAATGATCATGATTATGAGATTCAACATTTGTTGGACACATAATTCTCATGATTGTGTTTATTGTAATATTAATGTAAATATGAAAAGTCATAGGTGATAGGAAGCATCATCTGTTATGGAAGACGAACAACCATTTTACTTGTATTTATTCACCTA
Source organism: Picea engelmannii (assembly GCA_009831015.1). NCBI lineage: Eukaryota > Viridiplantae > Streptophyta > Pinopsida > Pinales > Pinaceae > Picea > Picea engelmannii. The sequence goes on from ML776944.1 coordinate 301,315, forward strand.
TCTAGTTAGTGAAAACATATCAAGTGTGGAGTTACCTTTTCTTCCCTATCTGTCCTGACAATGGTATCATATCCTAGCCTAAATTCATGAATAGATTTCCTGGTGTTTTCCATTCTTTCCAAAATGTCTCTGTTGGACTACCTGTCTCTGTTCCCTATGGGCTCTGACTTATTATTAGTATGTCTCCCCACCTACCTTTTCACAAAACCTAATTCAACACTATAACTACTCACCATTTACGACCTCTAACAAGTCGCTCCATTCTCATGCTCGACTCTGTATTTGACGAACTCTCCCTCAACTAATGATCTAAATCTCAACTTGCACCTCATTCTCGCATTGTTTTCTATCATATCGAATCTAAACCCTAAACTATAACTTGCCTACACAATTATATCACATTGTCGCACGACCTCACTTTCTCGACCTCGCCTAACCTCTGATCTTACACTGCTAGGTATGGTTTGGGCCTTCACTTGTCGATCTACTCTCTCTCTTGTTCCAACCACTCGAACCCTAATTTGTCCAACCTCGACCATTATTCTATACAAAACACTAACTAGTTGTTAATTCAAGGAGTGTCCTCGTGACCTCATCACTCACGATGCTTTTCTTTGGAGGGTATTCTCATGCTGTTGCAATTATGCTTGCTCGTTGACCCAAACTTTCAAGTTTTTGGTGCAACAATTGGTCTCTGTGAAGTGGAGCCTCAAGATTAAGCTTCAGGGTATTCTTGTTCAATTTAGCAATGTTATGGAGTGTCAAATTATAATCGACCTTTCTACCTCACCTTCTACTTTTTATTACCATCCATATACCCCCATTTGTTGGCTAGTATCTTCATTCATTGGTTGGTATCTACGTCCATATCTCTCCATTCATTGGTTGATAGCTATGTCCATTCGCAGGAAAAATAGTGGTGATTGGCTTACGTGTGGAGATTGTTGCGGTATTTGACTACCTATTCCAGAAATAATTACATGTTGGGACTCTCTACATTAATTATTTTCGCTCTTATGTTATATACGCTTCCGTGAATCCAACTGGTTTGTTATCAGATTGAATTGATGGAAATGGATGGATTTTCTTTCAAACAATAATAATGCTTTGCTTACATGTTGTTTTGGCTAGAGTCTTACTGGTGGTGCTTGTGCGAAAGTTTTTGAAGGTAAAGAAATTTTTAAATACCTTCACCATGACAACATATGTTCCATATAGTTTCCATGTTACACATTGAAATATTTAATGATATTTTGTTGAAGGTGGAGTTTATGTGGCGTCAAATATTTTGAGTCCTTTATTTTTTCCATGTCTTCTTCAATAGTACTAGACATCACAGACCCATCAACATCCCATTGAAGTGGGTTGGATTGAATTTTTAAAATGAAAGGTCAAGGAAAGAATAAGATGAGAGGCAGTGGAGTTTGGCGTAATCCCCATGAGACATTTGACTTGCACTGTGTCAATTTTACAGGAAATGGACATGAAGCAAAGACATTCACAATGGGGATCAATGACAAGCCACATTAGACATAAGACAAATATAAATACTCGAAGGAAGGTAAAATACCTGCTCGTTACATAGTTACCCATTGCAATATAGGAGTAACTGAAGATTTGTTTGATGCTTGACTTGCTTCTTGGGCAGATGCATGGCTTCTTGACACAAGCACAACCTTCCACATGAAATTTTGAAGAGACTTATTCAAATAATTTGATGATAATGTCTATGGAGTAGTTTACTTTGAAAATATATCAAGTCTCAAACCTTCGGGAATGGGCACCATCATGCTTAAGTTTCTTGGACTCTCAGATTTTATTTTGCACAATGTACTCTATCTTCTAGAGCTAGAAAGAAACTCGATGTACTTTGTGCACATAATAAAGTAAGGCCACTTTGTTCATATGTTTAGTGGAAAAGTTGAGATAAGTAAGGATTCTGAAAACATGGTTGTCATGACTGGAATAGAAGATGGAAGAATTTTGAAGCTGAATGGGACATCTGTCCATACACACATTGTTGCATACCTTTCTCATCATGACTCAGGTATAATTCCATCTAGTCTTTTGTGGCATGCTATATTTGTCCATATTAATTATGACAATATTTGTTTGTTGAGAAAGAATGGTGTTTTTGGTTTGCATACTATTCCTAGGAAATTGAAGCAATGTGATGCTTGTATCCTTGGAAAACACAACAAACAACTATTTCATGATTATACTTCCAGAGCATGTAGAAAAATTGAACTGATTCATTCTGATTTGTGTGGACCTATGCATGTTCCTTATACAAATGGAAACAAATATATCATGAATTTTATTGATGATTACACCAGGATGTGTTGGGTGTACTTGTTGAAAGATAAATCACAAGCTTTTGAAACATTTAAAATTTTTCATGTATGGATTCAAAATGAAGCTCAGTGTTGTATTGGCTCTCCTCGAACTGATAATGGAAGAGAATATACATCTAATTAATTTGAAATGTAACTTCACCAACATGGGATCAAACATCAAACCATAGTTCCATATAATCCCCAACAAAACGGTGTAGCTGCACGAATGAACAAGACACTCCTAAATATGGTTCGTTCCATGATGTTTTTCAAGAATGTTAAATTGATGTTTTGGGATGATGCAGTTCTATGTGCAGTTTATGTCAAAAACACATGTCCATATCATTCTCTAAAAAAAAATACTCGATATAAAATGTGGTATGGCCACATTCCTTCGTTGAGGCATCTCAGGGTCTTTGGTTCCACCTGCTATGCCTTCATTCCTAAGGATAAAAAAAGCAAGATTGATGAAAGGATTCAAAACTACATCTTCTTGGGGTAATCAAATACCACCAAGGGGTATCATATTTATGATGAGACAAACAAGAAGTTCATCCTTTCCAAAGATGTGATCTTTCTTGAATCCTCCAAGAAAGATAAAATTGTTGAGAGGAAGCTTGATCATCTGGATAAATTCAATCGTATAAAGACATATCTTGAATCTAATGATGAGATTCCACATTTGAAGGGGGGATCCCTATCTTAGGTCAATCTATGGAATATAATTTTGTAGCACCATCTCCCCCATAATAAGAAGTTGTTTCCTCTTCATCAGAACCTGAAGTGCATTTGGATGATGTAATAGAGAGGATTGAGAATTTGAGGCTTGATGAGAACTCAACACTATCTCAATAAGTCGAGCAACCCGGATCATCTCAGAAAGGTCCAACAAAATGGCTCACTAAAACACTTGAAAGTGTTCATCCTGACGAGATCGGAAATACATGAACTATATTTCCCTCAAAACAAGATGGAGGTAAGGTAGATAATTCACAATCAGGTGATGTAGATGATATAGATCTTTCATATGATTGTGAGTTCAATTTATCTACTAACCTTGAACCAACTTCCTTTAAAGAAGTTGCTTCTCATGATGAATGGAAAGAATCCATGTAGAAGGAATATGATGCTTTCATACAAAATGGGACATGGAAGTTGGTGGATCCTCCACTTGGAAGTAAACCAATCGACTACAAGTAGTTATTCAAGAACAAGTAAAGATGATATGGCTCACTTGAAAAAAAGAAGAAAGGCTCGTGGAAAAATGATTTTCACATAAAGAAGGTGTTGGTTATGAGGAATATTTCCCCCCCACATCAAAATGGGCTACCATCCGAACTCTATTTTCCATGGTAGCACAAAACGGATGGAAAATTCATCAAATGGATGTAAAAACTGCTTTCTTGAATGGAGACTTGAAAGAGAATGTGTTCATGTTTCAACCATAAGGCTTTGTTGTGAAGGGACAAGAACATAAGGTATGTAAGCTCATCAAATCATTGTACGGATTGAAGCAAGAACCACGAGAATGATATGAATAGTTAATTGAGCATCTTCTGAAATTAAATTTCAAGCATTTCAATCTTGACGATGCAACTTTGTTTTTCAAGAAAGTTGGAAAAACTGTTGTGTATCTTGTAGTATAAGTAGATGATTTGTTCATAACAGGGAACAATGAGAAATACATTGCATCCATAAAGAAAGAGTTGAAGAACGGCTTCGAGATAACAAATTTGGAACATCTTCACTACTATTTGGGAAATGAAGTGATTCAAAATCCAAAGTACATATTCATCTCCCAAAAGAAGTATATTGGAGAGCTGTTGAAAAAGTTTGCCATGGCTGAGTGCAATCCTGTTTCTACTCCAATGGAATAGAATTTGAAACTCACATCAAAATAAGGGAATGAATTTGAGGACACAACCAAGTATAGAAAACTTGTGGGAAGTATTATCTATCTTACTACCACCATACCAGACATTTGATTTGTTGTTGGGATTCTTTCTAGGTTCACGCAAAAGCCTTGTGAAGGACATTGGTCTGCTGCAAAAAGAGTTATAAAATACTTGAAAGGAACTCAAGATTTTGGACTCAGGTACTCTAAGGTGGATGAATTCAACTTGATTGGATATTCCGATTCAGACTTTATAGGGGATAAGGAAACTATAGTATCAACTTCAAGTTATCTCATGAGTCTTGGATCAACATCTTTCTCCTGGAAATCACACAAAAAACTAGTTCTAGTAGATTCCACAACAGAGGTAGAATATGTGGCATTTGCAGAAGCCGCAAAGGAGATTGTGTGGCTCAAAAAAATACTTCAATATTTGCAGGAGAAACAAGTGAATTCTACTCCTCTTCTATTTGAAAATACTTTCGCAATCTATTTGGTCAAGAATCCCATATTCCATGATCAAACCAAGCACATCAACACAAAGTATCACATGATTCAGTATATTGTAGAGGCCAAGACTATTCACTTGAGACATTGTTCCACAAATGAGGAAATTGTGGACATCTTCACCAAAGTGATTGGAAGAGAAAAATTTGAGAAGTTCAGAATGATACTTAGACTCACACAGACCCCTTCAGATTAAAGGGGGGAATGTTGGACACATAATACTCGTGATTGCATTTATTGTAACATTAATGTAAATATGAACAATCATAGGTGAAAAGAAGCATCATTCGTTATGGAAGACAAACAACCATTTTACTTGTATTTATTCACCTATCTAGTTAATGAAAACACATAAAGTGTAGAGTTATCTTTTCTGCCCTATTTGGCCTAACAATATTCATGCTCTCCAAATGTGTTGAAATATTCCCCATATGAGACTGAGGTTCAACACTATTTTTCTCCTTATTTTCATGATTTCCTTGGATCACAATATCCATTTTAGGGAACCTTTATAAGAGAATGGTTTCCATTTTGTAACCATTCCATATTTTGATCCATAAACTTTTCCATTTTATATTCAATTTCACTTTTAAGGATTTACTGAGAAAGTGATAAATCCACTAGTTTCAACATACTACCACTCATTTTATTAACTTGGTTCTTCAATTGGGATATCCCGTTTTCTAAGTCTTCACTTTCTTCAAGTCTCATGTGTGATTTTTATAAGGATTAGAAGTAGTATAAATTCTTGCAGAACCATTTTTTATGCGAGAAATAAATAATACTCGTTTGTCTCTTTATCATAATTTTTGAACCATCAAAAATAGATATTCTAATCAAAAGTTATGGAAATTGTAAGTTAGATACCTTTAATACCTTGATTTGGAGATTGTCTTGTTGGTTGACCTTTCTCCTAATGTATCTGTGAAATTTCATTCTTTATGAGGTTGAAATTTCTGCATTTATTACTCTGAAATATCTTCTCTATAATGCCATAGATTTCACTAAAATTTGATGTGCCAAGTGAAAGTTATGATAACTTTCCCAAAACTTGGTGATTCGTGACCCTTTCTAAAGAGATAAATTTTACGAAATACCACGTGGCCAATTTTGATTATGAAATTTGGACCTGAAACACTATGGTTCATCCTCTTTCCAATGAAACTAGTGGCACAAAAATTGGATCTTCTGGAATCAGATATGATTGTTTTATTCAGAACACATGTTTGAGACTAGTTGTAGGACTAGCCAAAAACTGTAACATCCAAAACTTGCAACTTGAAATTTATAGAGAATTAGAATTTGGAATTTTTACCACATGGTTTGTGATATTGTTGGAATACTGAGAGGGGGGGGGTTGAATCAATATGAGCACTTTTTACCACTTTTGATCACACTATTCAAACTTCAACATTATCATCGATATATCATTTATTATTGCATCCAATATATCATGAACATATAACCATAAGCATAACAAATCAACAATATCACATCATATACACAATACACCAGAATTTATGTGGAAACCCAAATGGGAGAAAACCATGAATGTTTTTCTTATATATCAAAGATTACATTCATAGGAAGCACCAACTTCCAAATTCTCCAACACCAACTGGAAGGAGGCACGAAGCCCCTGATTTACAGGCACCAAACTGAAGGAAGCACCAACTCCCCAAGTTCTCTGACATAAACAGGAAGGAGGATACGACCCCATGATTTATAGGCACCAACCTGAAGGAAGAAACAAATCCATGAGTTCTCCGACACCAATCAGAAGGAGGCTACGACCCCCTGATTTACAAGCACCAAAATAAATGAAGTTCCAACTCCTTGAGTTCTCCGACACCGACCGAAAGGAGGATACAACCCCCTTTCCTTGCTTTGTCTTGCCTCCTTGAAATATAAGTGTAGACTCAATGTCACTACCACTGATACTGTCACTACCAATGTCACCAATACATCAACCAACCTATCATTGTCCACATCAACCAACCTATCAGTTTCACTGTCACATCAACCTGTGACTACCACTGTCACATCAAACTATGACTATCACTGTCACATCAACTTGACACCGACCGGAAGGAGGATACAACCCCTTTTCATTGCTCTGTCTTTCCACCTTAAAATATAAGTGTAGACTCAATGCCACTACCATTGATACTGTCACTACCAATGTCACCAATGCATCAACCAACCTATCACTATCCACATTAACCAACCTATCACTTTCACTGTCACATCAACCTGTGACTACCACTGTCACATCAAACTATGACTACCATTGTCACATCAACCTGCCACCGATGATCAACCAATAATCCAACTTATCACTATCTATGTTACTGTCACTGTCATTGATATACCATCATCAACCAAATATAACCAGATCCACTCACATGGATACCAAAGCCATCACCAAACCATGTACAACAACCATCAACCAGAACCTGTACCATACCATGTACATCAACCATGTACATAAAACCTATACCATATCATGCATTAACCATGTACCAACCTGTACCATATCATGCATCAACCATGTATTGAAACCTACACCATACCCTCAACCATGTACATCAACCTATACCATACCATATACATCAACCTATACCATACCATGCCTCAACCATGTACCATACCAAGTACATCAACCATGTACCATATCACGTACATCAACCATATATCAAACCTCAACATGTACCAAAATCACCAAGGCATGCACATCATACATGTACGAAGAATATTCCTCACACCATGCACCAAAGATGTGCCTCAAACATATACCAATGCCTCAATAAGATATCAACAAGTAATCAAGATATACCTCAAACCATGTGCCAACATCCATAAACAATGTACCAAGAGATACCATCAAACCATATGCCAAGTATCCAATATGTGCCCCTAACAATGTAGCATACCATCACCAAGGTGTATCATGCACAATCACTACCATGACATGCCTCAAGAATGTGCCATAAAAACATAAGTATAAACCTCAAAATAACACATAAGCATACCTATGGTCCTATATCTGACCTGATACACAAGATTACAGACCTGTATCTCTTCCTTAACTTCAACAACAAGAGAATATCATCTTCATCAAACTTTACCTCAGTCTCACTTGACTAGATTTGTATTAGACACAAACCCTAAATTTAAACACGCATAACTCCGTACATGTCATGAAAAAAGGTATATAATTTTAACCACAGATACTCTGAGATCTTTCTTCCATCTCCTCAAAATTTCGGGTTTTGAAACTTCTCTAAACATAAGTTATAGAGAAAATGAGAAACCTTCCCGAATTTTATCCTATTCTAGAGAGTGAAGTTGTACAACATGCCCCACACTCAATATTTGATATATGATTCTAAAAATTGCACACATGATACTACATACTGTTATATTTCCAATTCAATTAGTCACACAAAATTTTGATCCTCTATGAATAAGTTATGACTTTTTTACCCAGAACACCTGTTTGAGACTAGTTTTAGGACTAGCCAAAAACCTTGTCTTCGACATAGTGTATCTCCAAAAACTAATCGACCCAGAAGTTGAAATTTTTACCATAGGTACCTTTATATGTCTTCTCAACATCTTCCAATTTTCACTATATGATTCATTCTAGAAAAAACGTTATAGCGAAAATGGTAATATAACCTTTAAATAACATACCTTAGAACACATCATCACAAGACTCCTCCTTTGGAATTTCAACCTTCTTCACTTCATCTTCCCTCTGAAATTCTCCTTAGATCTCCTTGATTACCTCATATAGGAATCACTTGCTCACTTATATAGATATTCAATGAACTTTCGTATGTACAAATGAGATATTCTTTGAGGTGTATTTATACTTTTTCAAGTAACCTCTTTCCTTAAATTTAGGGCTTCTTGAAATTTCTTGTTACAACCACTTTACCATTTCATTAATGACTTGCAACCAATTAGGGGCTTCTTAACCCTTCTTCGGGGCTTCCCACTTCATGAGAGCATATGTCCCTAACCGTGAGGAACTACGTGGAATATCACCTACCATTGGAAATGACATGACGAGGACTATCCATGTATGAGTGTGTTACCTGCATTTACACTATCTTTCATATCCTTATTCCTCAAACAAATTTAGGCTTCATGACCACACCTATGGGTTTCTTGTAGACTCCTTCAAAGCGTCTTCCCGTGAGGGACATTATTAGAGATACACCATAAGGATACCACTTTAGAGACTTTTCCAAATACACCCATCACATCTGTTGGCATCAATGACAACCACTGCTTGTTGACATCAATGAAAACCAACTGTCCAACAACATCAATGACAACCAACTGTCCAAAAACATCAATGACAACCAACTGTCCAACAATATCCCCGCTTGGAATTGATGGAAACACTCATACTCCACCTGTGACCAATGCTCCTCTGATGTTTCTCTCCTCATGTTTCTCTCCCCCTTTGACATCAATGGAAAAGGGTATCTCCCCTTGGGGATGCTTCCCCTGTCTTCATGCTTCTAATATTTCTCTTCCCGCCCCTTTGACATCATGAGTAAAAGGGTAACTCCCCCTATCAATATACCTCCTCTAAACAATCTTTCTCTGAATTCATGTGCTCCCCCTATCTTCATGCTTCTGATCTCTTTTTGTGACAATTTCTCTTTCTTGACTTTTTTGCAAGATGTCGTGTAGATCAAAGTGGGATACTTTCTTTCCTCTCTTTTGGTCTTCTTTTTCCATTGATGATTTCTCTTGTAATTCACTGACATATATAAAAACCATTCAAAGTTACCTAACTTCAAGTCTTCATGGCTTGTCAAGTTCACATGAATGACCATACCTTATTCTAATGATATAGCTTATGCTGTTCCTTTTACTGATTTCCTTCCTGATTCCACTTGTCCATTGATTCCAGTGATTCCAATTGTTACTATGCTTTCATACACTATCATGTATCTATTTATACATGTCAAATATCTCATGAACCCATCTCTTTCCGTATGTCATAAACTGCACATGACTCTGCTACTCAACTGCATACAATGTTGATCCATTTGTCGATTACAACATATTCCATCTTCTCAAGCTATCTTCTCAATTTTGTAAGTCATACTCTACATGTATGCAACAATTTGAACATGTCCCTATCTGAAAGCATGCCTAGAATATTCTATACAATGAATCTCTGCCACTTTGAAACTATCTATCCAAAAAACTGCAAATGCTTTAGACTGCTCGAAAGATAGTTCTCTGATATGTAGAGATCTTTCTTAGACTCCCCCTCTTTGATATTCATATTTACTGGGAATATCCAAGACAAATGGCTCAGAAAAATACCCGCTCTAATGCAGAGTAATCTTCCTCTTCGTCTATAGATTCATTATCATCCTTTTTCTGAATTCTGACCTCTTCCTCTTTTCCTATGGATTCATCATGATCTCACACTATTGCAAATCATGTGAGTACAATCTCTTGGACTTGGTATTCATTCACCTGCTCTTATTGCTTTTCAATTCTTCTCCAAACCTTCCTGTATCTGACATCTTCCTTTTTTTCTGTAGATTTTTCATGATCTCATACTATTGCTAATTCTGAGAATATGACTTCTAGATGTCCTTCATTCATCTGTTATTCCTTTACCTATTCTTGTTTTCTTTTCCAAACCTTATTATATATGATATCAATGTTCTCTTTCATATAAGTATCCATATAATTATGTCCATATTCATGAAATTTGTAACATTCAATATTATATGGAGTCACATATGCATTTCTTGCTTGACCATTTATTCCATAACCTCTGCAATTTGCAACTTTATGTCCAAAGTTAGTGAAAATAAAACAATAAACATAAAATAAACTTTCATACCTGGGAGTGAATGATCTTATTTGTGATGTATTCCTTCTGAAATCATGCCTTGGCTGATCACGATCTTCTCTTCCGTTGTTTCCTTCACAATGATTGAAGATTCTTTGATACCTGAAAGTGGAGGGTCTTCTTTGATATCCATCTCTTATGTAATATTCTTCTTGATTTGTCTTCATTTATGGAATTTTCTTCTTTGAGGGATCACATTCTTCCTTCTTAGTAGGGCCTTTGATGACTTCTACATAACTCTTAGTCTTCTCTTCATTCCTTTTTCTAGCAACCCATAATATTTCTCTTCATCTTTCTTTACTGATGATGTGGAACTTTCTCTCTCTTCAATGTTCTTGTTGAGATTGACAACTTTAACTCTTAATGTAACAACTTATTCTTCAAGTTTCTCACATTCTTCGTCTTTCTTCATCATCTGGATTTTCATGACTTCTTCCTTTCTCTTTGCTTCTGCAAGTTGGGTTTTCAAAGAGACAATTTCTTCTTCAAGTCTTCTTTCTTGTTGACCAAATTATGCTTCAATATTATTTAAGTCCTCAAATATTTCCTTAAGATGACTTGTCAAAATTTCTTCTCTCTTCTCTACTTCCTGTCTTTGTGATACTGCTTCGACTTCCAAACAATGATTCTCTTTCAATTGTTCCTTAAGGGTTCCTTCAATCATTTTGGCTTCTTCTAGTTGAGCATTTAGATTCATGACAAACTGTCTGAATTCTCTAGAACCTTCCTTTATCCTGATATATTCTTCCTTGAGGGACTCATTTTCCCTCCTTTCTTTATTTAGCTCACTTAAGGCATTGATTAGTGCAATCTCAAAGTCCATTACGCCTGCTTCACAATCTTCTTCTTCTAAATATGTCAGACATGATGAGCATCCTTCTACTTGTTCTACTTCAACATATTCTTTATTCTGATTGGCATGATCTGTCTCCGCAATAAAATGTGATTCCTTACAATAGATATTATGTAGCTTATACCAAATTTCTTTAGCTAATGAACATTGTCCCACTTTTAATTTTACTTGATCCGATAATCCTTCCAAGATGAAATCAATTGCTATTTTTTTGTTTCTCTTCAATTCCTTCTTGGCTGCAGTCTTTGGTTTCTTTTTACCAATGTATCCTGTAACAAATGATTTCCAAACATCATACCCCTATGCTCCTAGAAATACTTTCATCTTGTTTCTCCATATCTCATAGCTCAAACCAATATGACCATCAAACTATGGTACTCTAATGTCAACGTATTCCATGATCTTCCTTTCAGTGGTTAAACTATTTTTTGAAGGACCTGCTCTGATACCAATTGCTGGAATATTGAGAGGAGGGGTGGGGGTGAATCAGTATCAACACTTTTTATCACTTTCAATCACAATATTCAAACTTCAACTTTATAAGAAATATATCATTTATTATTGCATCCAATATATCATTAACATATAACCATAAGTAGTAAAAATCAACAATATCACATCAAATACATAGTACAACAGAATTTATGTGGAAACCCAAATGGAATAAAACCACATAATTCTTTCTTAAATATCAAATATTACATTCATAGGAAGCACAAACTTCCTAATTCTCCAGTACCAACTGGAAGGAGACACCAACCCCCTGATTTACAAGCACCAACCTGAAGGAAACACCAACTCCCTGAGTTAATCGGAAGGAGGATACAACCCTATGATTTACATGAACCAACCTGAAGGAAGCACAAACTCTCTAAAATATCCAGGTGGATATCGGTGGCAACCCACCTTTTCCAACTGGCTCAAAACAATTTTCTGGCAATTTTGGTAATTTACTATTTTTAGCAATTTTCACTTCTGGGGCCGTTTTGAGGCCCTAAACGATGTTTTTTGGGAAAAAAGGTTTGCAATATCCAAGTTCCTTCTATATTGTGCCTAAAATGAATCTCCTCAAAGATACCTTTCCAACGGACTGTCATACACCTAAAACAGAGATCGTATGCAAAAGTTACGACCCCGAGAAGTTGATGTACTAACTTACCCAAACAGGGCCCACATGAATTTTGGCGCTTCATCTCCCAGAGTTAGGTTTTTGGATGTCTATGGTTGTTGGCATTCTTTATTTTTGTAAAAATGCCTTTAGAGCCTCATTGTAATCATCTTCTTTCAAATGAGCGCAACCGTCACATCTCTTCTTAGAGATAAGCCACCACCATTCCATCAAGCTTGTTTCCGCTGCATTTTACAGTTTCAACTTATTTCATTATTGAATAGAAAACCAATTTTACTATATCTCTGTTATTTTGTGTTAAGGACCTATTAATAATTTGTAGTCATTTCATTCTGCTCATAAAATCCGGATCAGTGGTATCAGAGCGGTCTACTCCTTGTCGTCTTAATGCATGTCCCCAATGAGGTCGGAGTACAAAGAGTTGGGTCTCGAGCTTGTTTCTCTTGAGGAAAAAATCTCTCGCATGCCCAAGCGACCTCTCATGGCAAGAGAAAATAAATATGGAGGGAAAATAGATCCTTTCAAACTATTGATTGAGGAATCCCTCATGCAACAAAGGAATGAGATGATGGATAGTTTCGTGCAAATCCTTCGGTGACTACCAACACGAGACACATCTTCTTTGAGCGGAGGTGTCACCCCCTTCAAGGTACAAATAAACTTCTATATTCCTATATTTGAAGGTCAGATAGACGCAGATGCTGTGGACAAGTGGTTGAATCTACTAGAAGGGTATTTTTCTGTCCATAACTTTTCTAATAGAGAAAAAATTACTTTTGCGCTCCTCAAAGCTATTCCCCATGTCAAATATTGGTGGGAAACATTCTGTGAGCAAAAGGAAACAAAGGAACCCTCATTATTTACAGTCACGACCACCTAGGAATCCTTCAGGGATGCTATTAAGGAACAATACTACCCTGTCGGAAGTTATGATGACTTGTATACCAAATGGACCACACTGTGGTAAGAAAGAGACCAAGCAGTGCTAGATTTCACAAATATCTTCCATACCTTACGCACCAATATGGGTATCAAATATTCAGAGCAAAATCTGGTGCTCAAGTATCATGGTGATCTACATAGATACATCCATACTGAAATGGAATTTTTGGACATCTCATCCTTGGGTGCGACCTACCTATATGCAGTCAAAATCGAGTAGAAGCTCAAACAAAAGACGTGGAAATTTGGGCCTGGGAACCCCTCACAACAAAATCCAGGAAAGGGTGGCCCTAACCCACAAAACAAAGGACAGAGAAAATATGGACAATATCAGGACAACCAGTCCAAGACGCAAGCAAAGAAGGACACCAAAAAGACAAAGAAAGATACCTGGAAGTGGTGTGACTTCCATAAGATCCCTTGGCATAACATTGCTGACTGCCGCTCAAAGAAGTCGCTGGTGGCCGAAGTGAAAGCCTATGAATTAGATGCGGATTTTGACTCTAAGCCAGAACCAGAAAGGGGAATATGAATCATTGACATAGAACCTAGTGCCACCGTTGCTACCACCAAGCTCTAGCCTGGTGAACCAGATGAGCCAGAAGAAGGAGAGAGCCTCTTCCATTCACAAATGTGGGTAAAAGGCACCCCGCTACACTTCATCGTTGATAATGGTAGCCAGTAGAACCTCATCTCAGCAGAGGTCATCAAGCAGTTGGCCCTGCCAACAATGCCACACCCACAACTCTACATCATTGGATGGCTCCACCAAGGAAGCGATCTCCATGTCAACCAATAGTGCTGACTGTCGTACGACATCAAGCCCTTCAAAGACGAGGTATTGTGTGATGTTCTTTTGGGCTAACCATTTTTATGTAAACATCATGTTGTATATGAGTCTATGCCTCGTAGTGTTATTATTAATTTGAACATGAAATTGTACAGGATACTCGAGGCAGTCCCACCTAGTGCTATTTCCTTGATCTCTGCTCAACAATGTAGGAAGGTCATCTATTAGACGAGGAAGTTTGTCTTCTTCGTGATTCACTCTCAGAATAAGCAAAATATCACATCCACATCGAGGGTCTCTGCGACCGATCTCTCCACACAATAGAAGCAAGTAGATAATGTCATGGACGAATACTCAAATATCTTCTCCTCACCTATCGGGGTACCTCTGCACTACCAGGTCAAGCACCCCATCGATCTTACCCCTGGTGCACCACTGCCCAATGAGCTAGTCTATCGTCACTCTCTGTTAGAGAATGAGGATATCAAGCGATAGATCCAAGAACTACTCCACAAGGGGCACATCCATCCCAACTCATCATCTTGCGGGAGCCCAATCGTGCTGGTATAGAAGAAAGATGGAACCTGGCGAATCTGCATTGATTACCGGGATTTGAATAAAATCACAGTCAGAAATCAGTAACTGATTCCCTGAATCAATGACCGCTTTGATCAAATCATGGGGGCCAAATAATTTAGTAAGATTGATATGAAGTCTGGATACCACTAGGTCCTGATAGAACAAATAGATGTATGGAAGACCGCCTTCAAGTCAAAGGAAATCCTTTTTGAATGGTTGGTCATGCCCTTTGGTTTGATAAATTCTCTAGCCACTTTCATGAGGATGATGGACGATATCCTGTGACCATTCACCAATACTTTTGTAGTGGTGTATCTGGATGACATTCTCATTTACAACAAGACTTGGGCCGAACACTTGCAACATATTCAGCAGGTTTTGCACACCCTGCGACAACACAAGCTATACACCAA
Source organism: Picea engelmannii (assembly GCA_009831015.1). Taxonomy (NCBI): domain Eukaryota; kingdom Viridiplantae; phylum Streptophyta; class Pinopsida; order Pinales; family Pinaceae; genus Picea; species Picea engelmannii. Next base: position 316,654 of record ML776944.1, read on the forward strand.
CTTGGAAAAATGATCCTTCGGCATGGACATGGTCCATTACCTAGGTTACATCGTTGATCAACATGGAATACATGTGGATCTAGCCAAGATCCGAGTCATCCATGACTGGCCAACCCCAACCACACTCACTGAGCTTTAGAGCTTCTTGGGCCTTGCCAATTTCTATCGCAGGTTCGTGTTGGGATTCTCCCATATTGCATGGGCCTTCAGCTAACTAACTAGGGGTGGTGGTAAGGCTAAATTTGCGTGGGGCCAGTCCCAACAACAAGCGTTCAATGATTTGAAGCAACGCTTGTGCTCAGCCCCAATACTTTCACTACTAGACCTGCAACAACCCTTTGAGATTGAGACAAATGCTTCAGACTATGTTGTGGGTGCCGTTCTCGGTCAACACAGCCACCCCATGGCCTATCATAGTGAGACACTATCAGATGCTGTCCGTAAGTACCCTACTTACGACAAATAAATGTACTCCATTATGAAAGCCTGCTACCAGTGGAGACATGACATTCTTGGGAAGGAGATAGTCATCCACACTAATCATAAGCCACTGTAGTTCATGCAGACACAAGGAAAATTGTAGAATGACCACCATCAAAAGTGGTCCACATAATTGCAACAATTCCACCTCAACATCAAGTATAAAACATGAAGCACCAATCGCATCACTAATTGCCTCAGTAGACTGCCAGTCGTGGCACTCACCACGGTGCTAGACTCTTGCGGTCGTGAGACCTCTGGATGGCCCCAACTCTATGAGACTGACCCAGAATTCGCCACCACCTACCAAATGTTGGGTACAAATGCAGTTGTTGATAATTTCCATCTTTAGGATGGGTTGTTATGTCTTCTAGGCCATATCTGTGTTCCATCAATCAAGCGAGTGAAGCTGATATAGGAAGCGCACTATAGTCGGGTGGCAGGACACTTTGACGTCGAAAAGACAGTGGCGATGCTACAGAAACATTTATACTGGCCGAAACTTCGACAGGAGGTCAACAAATATATGAGGTCCTACACTGCCTGGGCTATTGCCAAATCGACCACTAAGAAATAGGTGTTGTACAACCCTCTTCCTACTTTTGATAGGCCATGGGAATCCATCTCAATGTACTACATGTCGGGCCTCCCATCCACCAAGTGGGGAAATGACTATGTTTTTGTGGTGGTTGATTGCTTTTCTAAGATGGCGATTTTGGTTGCCTGCAAGAAGAGCATCACAATAGAGGCCACTGCCAAGCTCTTCTTTGAACGAGTCTAGGTACATTTTGGAATCCCACAAACCATTGTCTCAGATCAGGACAATTTATTTCTCAACACATTTTGGTCGAGCCTCTGGTCACTGCTGGACACCAAGCTCACCAAATCCACGACCGTCCACCCCCAGACAGATGGCCAAACTGAGGTCGTAAATCGAATGATTGTGCATATCCTTTGCATGTATAATTCAAAGAACCCTCGCACATGGGATGAGATCCTTACCTATGTCCAACATAGATACAACCGATACCTGCATAGCTCAACCGTCCACAACCCCTTTCAGGTGGGGTTGGGATTCAAACCATTGGGTCCCATAGATGTTGCACTTCCCCTTGCGGTCACCTGGACCGACTCATATCCTGCTCCAATTGAAGCTGACAAAGCCGCTCGGTTCATTGAGCGGATCCAACAAATCCACCAACAGGTTCAGGATATCCTACAGAAGTCCAATGACAAGTACAAACAATGCCATGATCAACATTGAGTGCCACATAAGTTTTTGGTGGGAAACAAAGTTTGGTTGCACTTGCAGAAAGAACGCCTTACAAGACCCCATCGGAAGCTTTGCCCACTCCGTTATGGGTCGTACACAATAACCAAGTTTGTGGGGGATAATTCTTTTGAGCTCAACATTCCTCCTTTCCTTGGCCTGCACCTAGTGTTCAACGTGGATCTCCTTTGCCTTTATTTCCCACCATTATTGGACACCTCATAAGTAGCAAAAAAACTGACACCAACAAAGCTCAACCCCGACTGCATACAACATGCATCCAATGATCATATTGTGGACACACAGATCAAGGGCACTCGACAACAAAGGATCCATCTTTATCGAGTCTTCAAAGCAGGGCAGCTCTTGCACCAAGGCAAGTGGCTCACCTGGGGCCAAATTCAGCAGAAATTTCCTCATCTGATGGGGGACCTCAATGCAATGGAGAATATTGATTCCTAAGGAGGGAGGATTGATCCAGGTGGGTATCAATGGCCACCCACCTTTTCCAACTAGCTCAAAACAATTTTCTGGCAATTTTGGTAATTTACTATTTTTAGCAGTTTTTACTTCCGGAGCCGTTTTGAGGCCCTAAACGATGTTTTTTTGGGAAAATAGGTTTTCAATATGTACGCTCCTTCGATATTGTGCCTAAAATGAATCTCCTCGATAATAACTTTCCAACGGGCTATCATATGCCTAAAACGAAGATCGTATGCAAAAATTACGACCCCGGGAAGTTGATGTACTAGCTTACCCAAACGGGGCCCACATGACTTTTGGCACTTCATCTCCTAGGGTTAGGTTTTTGGATGTCTAGGTTGTTGGTGTTCCTGCTTATTGTAAAAATTCCTTTAGAGCCTCATTGTAATCATATTCTTGCGAATGAGCACAACTGTCACATCTCTTCTCAGAGATAAGCTGCCACCATTCCAACAAGCTTGTTTCCGTTGCATTTTACAGTTTCATCTTATTTCATTATTGAATAGAAAACCAATTTTACTGTATCTTTGTTATTTTGTGTTAAGGACATGTTAATAATCTTTAGTCATTTTGTTCTTCTCATAAAATCCACATCACTAAATTCTTTGGCACCAACTGGAAGGAGGCTACGACCCCTTGATTTACATGCACCAACTTGAAGGAATCTCCAACTCCTTGAGTTCTCCGGCACCAACCAGAAGGAGGCTGCAACCCCCTTTCCTTTCCCCATCCTACCACCCTTAAATATAAGTGTAGATTCACTGTCACTACCACTGATATTGTCATTACCAATTTCACCAATACATCAACCAACCTGTCACTATCCACATCAACCAACCTGTCACCATCACTATCACATCAACCTGTGACTACCACTATCACATCAACTTGTGACTACCACTTTCACATCAACCTGTCATTAATGATCAACCAATCATACAACCTGTCACTATCTTTGTCACTAATATACCATCATCAACCAACTATAACTAGATCCACTCACATGGATACCAAAACCATCACCAAACCATGTACATCAACCATCAACCAAAACCTGTACCATACCATGTACATATAACATGTACCATATCATGCATCAACCACATACTGAAACCTGTACTATACCGTCAACCATGTACATCAACCTATACCATACCATGGATCAACCATGTACCATACCAAATACATCAACCATGTATCAAACCTCAACATGTACCAACATCACCAAGACATGCACCTCATAGATGTTCCAAGAATATACCTCACACCATGCACTAAAGATGTGCCTAAAACATATACCAATGCCTCAAAAATATATCAATAAGTAATCAACATGTACCTCAAACCATGTACCAAGAGATACCATCAAACCATATGCCAAGTATCCAAGGTGTGCCTATAACAATGTATCATGCCATCACCAAGGTGTTTCATGCACAATCACTACCATGACATGCCTCAACCATGTACCATAAAAACATAAGAATAAGCCTCAAAATAACACATAAGCATAACTATGGTCCTATAGATGATCTGATACACAATATTACATATGTATAACTCTTCTTCAACTTCAGAAACAAGAGAATAACATCTTCATCAAACTTTACCTCAATCTCACGGGACTAGTTTTGGATTAGTCACAAACCTTAAATTTCAACACATATAACTCCATATCTGTAATGAATAAAGGTATTGAATTTTTGTCACATATACTTTGAGATCTTTCTTCCATCTCCTCAAAATTTTAGGATCTGAAACTTCTTCGAACAAAAGTTATAGCGAAAATGGAAAACCTTCTGGAATTTTAGCCTATTCTAGAGAGTGAACTTGTACAACATGCCCCACACTCAATATTTGATATCTTATTTTGAAAATCGCACATATGATACTACATACTGTTATCTTTCCACTACAATTGGTATCATATAATTTGGATCCTCTATGAAGAAATTATGACTATTTTACTCAAAAATACTTGTTTGAGACTAGTTTCAGGACTAGCCAAAAACCCTATTTTCCACAAAGTGTATCTCTAAAAATAGAATGATCCAGAAGCTAAAATGTTTACCACATGTACCTTGATATTTCTTCTCAACATCCTCCAATTTTTTCTATCTGATTCATTCTAGAAAAAACATTATAGCGAGAATGGTAATATGACCTTTAAATAACATAGCTTAGAACACATCATCACAAGACTTCATCCTCCCTTGGAATTTCTCCCTTCTTCACTTCGTCTTCCCTATAAAATTTTCCTCAGATCTCCTTGGTTACCTCATATAAGAATCACTTTATCACTTAGATATATATTCAATGAACTTGCGTATGTACAAATGAGATATTCTTTGAGGTGTATTTATACTTTTTCAAGTAACCTTTTTCCTTAAATTTAGGGATTTTTAAACTTTCCTGTTACAACCATTTTACCCCTTCATTAATGACTTGCAACCAATTAGGGGCTTCTTAACCTTTCTTCGAGACTTCCAACTTCATGAGATCATATCTCCCTAACCGTGAGGAACTACATGGTGTATCACCTACCATTCGAAATGATATGATGAGGACTATCCATCTATGAGTGTGTTACATGCATTTACATTGTCCTTCATATCCTTATTCCTAAAAAAAAATCGGGATTCATGACCACACCTATGGGTTTATTGTAGAATTATTCAAAGCATCTTCCCATGAGGTCCATGCTTAGAGATACACCATAAGGGGACCACTTTGGAGACTTCTCCAAATACACCCATCACATATGTTGACATCAATGATAACCACTGCTTGTTGACATAAATGACAACCAACTGTCCAACAACATCAATGCCAACCAATTTTCCAATAGATATGTCTCCTTAGGATCCTAAAAATTTCACTATATTATATGTCACAAAATTTTCTTGTGACTTTCTTTTACCAATAACACCTATTTGAGACTGATTTTAGGATTAGTCAAAACCCCTAATTTCCACATGCTAAAAATCCAAAATTATAGTGAACCAAAAGTTGAAAATTTTACCACAAGTACTTTTCTACGTATCCTTAGGCTCCCAATACTTTTTTTTGTCTAAAACTTCCTAAAAACAATAATAGAAAAAATTCCAAGATGATTTTTTTGAAGGAGGAAATCCCTAGGATCGTATGTTCTGAAACCAAATGCTATACACCAAACACCCAAATATAATAAAAAGAGAAAGAGAAGTAACTCCCCGTATTGAGATTGAGAGAATAATGAATGTGAAGCATCTTTAAGGGGGAAACATCCTTTTACAATAGAACAAATTTACAAGATGAGATGATTTCTAAAGCTAGGTCTCCTTGGTATATCTATAGGAGACAAAGGGTACAATTACAATTAAAGGGTATAGAAAAGCATACTAATATGAAAATAGAAATGTAATAACTCAATACCTATGGCCTTATCTAGGGCTTAATATCAAACTAGTAGCATTGTTCATTTTGTTTGGAAACAAGTCTAGAGACTGTGTATTATTATCTTAACACAACAAAGGTTGATTTATTGTTGGAAATAGAAGGAGATCACTAAAACTTGTTGATAGTTATTACTGGCCTATTGTACCAAAGAAATAACCAAGACTTGAACCCAAGCCTAAGTAGATATTTCATACCTATACAATGATCAAAACATTGATCATGTTGATCGATTCATTTCAGTTGGATATCAACATGTAAAAAGTTGCATCAAAGATAGAGTTCTTAGTGATAAATCATTTTCAAATTATTGGTTTTTATTGGCCTAATTACTAGTGTGTTGTTAGTTGGTTGATGTGCATGGGTTACACCAGATATCAAGCCATACCTATAATCCTGAAGAGCAGTTGCACTTAGAATTGGACCAAGAAAAAAGGCCGTGTATCCATTCAGAGAACACAGATCTCTGCATAAGTTAGAGAAACAAAGATATCTACTATTGAAGGAAAATCTCTAGGAAAAAGATATCTAGATAAGTTAGAGAAACAAACAAAGTACGACCACTTCCTACTCTATCAAGATTAGTCCGAAATAGGTCTATCTACTAAAGAGACAAATTCATGTGAGATTGAACATGAATTAGAAAGAAACATGCCAAGAAAATTATATTAATGAGGACAAAACATTGCTTACAGCTGTAGATGGAATGCGACAGCTCCGTCAAATCCTCTTTGTCTAACCCTTGCTCAAAATATCCACGATCCGGATGACATCAACTTCGCTGATTACTCTCCTTCAATTCACTGTGTATCACTTATGAGATCATAAGTTTGGTATCATTCCTCATCCAACTCCTCTTTTCTCCATGAGAAAGCTTGCTTATATAGCCTTGGAGAGGCTCAACAACTTGAGATATCTTTGGGGTGAGTTGAGGATTTTCCTCCTTCAGTTAGGAAGGCGTTAAAGGTAGACTTTAAAGGCGTTAAAGTGCTCTTAGGATTAAAGGTAGCTTTACGGATTAAAGGTAGCTTTACGGATAGCTTGATGGAAGACTAATAGAGGATGATGATGGATCCGGTAAAGTGTCGACACCGTTAGTGTCTTTTCCTTTGTCAGGGTTACCTAGCGTGTCATAGGTCTTAGAGAGAGTGGTCAAATTGATCCCATTAAACATATAAATATGTGCACTCGACGAGGCCTCATCATTAGGATCGCTAGAACTACCCCCAGGAGAGGGGGTTTGAGCAACCATGGATTGTTGCTGTGGAAAAGGTTGAGTAAGCACAGCGGGTTGTGACTTCCCTTGGAAAATTTTGGCCACTTCATTGCGAAGTGGACAATCTCGAGTGTAGTGATCGTCACCACAAATGATACATGGGAATTTCAGTTTCTGTTGTGGTTGCTTTTCGGTAGCAGGTGTTTGATTTTTGGGTTGTTCATTATTATTTTTTGATTTATTTTTTGTCTTTTTCTTACCTCCGGATTGTTGTGAAGGGGCAGATTGAACTGCATTCACCTCAGAGATCCGAGTTTGGGGGGAAGGTAGAGGAGGGTGTAGTCGATTTGGAAAAAAATTGGGTTTTGACGGAACTGATAACACCATCTGCATGAGATGAGGATGATGGATTAGAAGGATCGGTATTAGCTCGAGCAACATTCGGAAGCAAATCATACAAAGTACCAGATTGGGAATAAACCAAGTCTAAGTACTGAGCCTGAGCAATGGCTTGTTCCTCTGTGACCGCACCACCCATAGCGACATCGCGAGCGATCAGGGGTAACAGTGATTTAGTAAACCATTCTACCAATAGCATGTCGGGAATGACTGCCTTGATCATCCTTCATCATCGCCTCCACTCATGAATATGGTCAGAGATATGCACAGAGTTGGTTTGACGAAGGGAGGTCAAGAGTTCAGTACCCGTCTCGTAGCGAATAGGCAGTTGAAATTGCGTGAGGAAAGACATGGCAAGGGAATTGAAATCATGAAAAGAAGCACGTGGTAGTTTAATGTACCACTTTGCTGTTGAACCGATAAGTGTTCGCTGGAAAAGACGCAAACGTATAGAATCATCCATGAGGGGGTTTGATGAACACCACAAATGGAAAGTCATCACATGGTTGTTCAGATCTTCGCCAGGGTTTTCGTCAAATTTCGGAATATCATAAGGAAGTTTAGCTGGAATGACTGGCCAAACTGGTGAATGAGAGATAGGATCATTAGCTAACCGAGACAAGTCTGGGAGATCCAGAGCCGCAAGGAAAGGTAGTTTTCAATTCATGTGCGAATGATACTGGTACGGTATAGGAACACCAGTAGGACCATAGAATGGGTTAGGTGGATATTTGTAACTAGTAGGTCCTCCTACATATGGTTGTTGTTGGCTAGGATAAGAAGGATTCAATGGTGCATGAGAAACATTGGCATAACCCGGTGGGTTCTGAACATTATAGGCCGGGTGATTTATTTTCCCGTGAGGAGGATAAACATTTTTCCCTTGAAAATGGTAAGGAGTAGATCCTGGAGGCGAGTACACATGAGGCCCAGGAGGAGGATAAGACTGTGGTCCCAGAGAACTCCAGGTGGTGTTTTGGATGCCGCCCGGATAAGATTGCCCGTAAGATGTTCCGGAAGGGACATGATTGGATACTCCTCCTAGTGGGTTATTACACAAGTGCCCCCCAACGTGGGGTTGGGTAAAAGTGCCTCCTGAAGATACTCCCCAGGATTGTGAAGGGTTTCCAACAAACGAGGGGTGGCCCCCTGCCAGTGGTGGATGTATGACCGGGGTTTGACTAGAAAATGGAGGTTTCCCTCTAGGAGGAGCATGAACAGGGGTTGTCCCACGGGAGGGGTAGGCCCGCCATGGAAAGGTAGTCCTCCAGGAGGGAAAGGTATGTTGGATGGTGGTTGCCCTCCAGCCGGTTGTGTTTGGCCAACAGGGGTCTGTGTTCTCGGGTGAGAAGATGTCCCAGCAGGACTATGTGGAACATGCAGAGTTGTAGAGTAAAATATTGTAGAAACAAGGGTAGATATTGAAGTTCTTTGGGGATGAGTAGAGGTGATGAGTCCAACATTAGGATGGACTTGTGCTGGTGTAGCAGCAGGATGAATAACCTGATCGATTGGGTGATTCATGGTTTGACCGGATGGTCTTGTTTCACTAGGAGGGTCATGAGGATGAAAGAGTTGTCAAATAGATTCAAAATGTTCATAGAGATCGCATTCCGATGAATTACTCCATATAGAACGAGCAGGTGTGGGATTGGTTTCTACTGCGGTGCTAGGATGAACAAGAGTCCTATACTCATCACCAAAGATTGGTTCTGTGGAGCCCATATATGTTTCGGTAAAGATCCTCTCTGGTAATCGTGGGATCTCTTCGCCTATGACGTTCCCAAGGGAGTCTAAACAAACCAAAAGTGGTTCGAGAGGAGTTACCGACACAGGTGTAGTGGGATTTTCAACCATGTCCAAAGCGTCTTCTAAGTTATCTAACGGAGTAGCAATATCACTTCCAGCAGCCGATTGATTTTCTACCTCTCTACGGTAGTTGTCTTCTGGAGGGTTAGAAGGTAAGGGTTGATAGCCTTCCGGAGGCAGCCCTTGCATCCTACGTTATCGGTGAAGACCTTTATCGTCTATGGGCTCAATTGTGGAGAATAATAGAACACACTGAAAATCTAGGGCTAACTAAGAAAAAGAAACAACATGCGCTAAAAAAATCTAGGAATCAACCAAGCAGACAAAACTTCTCTCGATGACCGTACTAGTTGGTGATAAAATCCAACGTCGCGTGATCAAGTTGAGAAGGGGTTAGGATATGGTGGAACAGTTACAATGGCGACCTGCTTAACGGACTTTCACCTTGGTGCAAGCTTCTACGCAGTAATTGTGGATTTACCTTCCAAGGAGCCCGAGTGAGTTTGACCAATGTCTATTCCAGGTACAGTGAGACTTCCCTTCACCATCACCTTGTGTAAGTACCTAAAGATTATGGAAACTAAAGACACCAATTCGCAGTGAGTCCCTGGGCGGGTACAATCAACAGTCTGATCCGAAATGTATGGGCAGGATAACAAGTCCGAAATCAACCCGAAAGAATCCCTCACATAATCGTGGGTATACCTTCTAGTGACCCCCAATATACGATCCGACCACTACAAACAGTTGAACTATGGAGGGATAATCTCCGTAATTCGCCTGAATGCGACCTCGTGCGTAACCCCTATGTGAGAGGGGGATCCCAGAAAACCAATACGACAATTGGATTTGACTCTCCCTAACTCAGGATGCTAATGTTTGTTTTGAAAACTTTGGAGAGTTGTACTCACAACCTAATCCAAAGTGATAACCCTAGTCTACTGTTGGTGGAAGATCCTAAAAACAAAAATGTTCTAGATAGTTTTTAATTAGCATTCATTTTAGAGCTGTTCTTTACTCAAAGGGTGCACGAAAGTGTAACTAATGGAATGATGACTCAATGCCCAAAAAGATGCATAGAATATGATAAGCAATCGTTTCATTTCAATGAACGCCTATTTAAGGGAAAGAGAAGGAGTCGTTTTCACTTTCAAACACTAATATGAAACGTCTTCAATCATTCAGTTCTCAATCGAATCCAATGCAATGCTAAAACATTTTAAAAATGCCTTCTAATATGAAAATCAAGCACTAAAATGTATTTTTATCGTTTTCATGCGAATGATGATTAATTCAATGAAAAACTTGTCCTGCCAACTACCCTTTCAGATCAAGGAGATTCAGACAAGCATGATCAGATTTCGCACACATGACACACACCCTCTTGCTGTGATTGAAACAAGAAGCAAACAAAAAACAAAAAATAACAACGCAAAATTAAACAATCCACACAAAAGAGAGATGTTTAAGAACAATGACCTCAAAAAACCAAGTGAGAAGAGTCACAAACTTCATATGTCCTTCACTGGAGTTCCCGCTCAGTCGGATAGGAGAGAAAAAAAAAATAGCGGATTGATTTCAAGCTCTCAACAACAAAAACTCAAAACTAAGGAAGAAGGGCATAAAACCTGAATAGAAAGGTGTTTACTTCTCAGGAGGAAGCATGTCAAAGGTCAAAGGAAGAATCATTAAATCACAAAGCAGCTCAATAAGTAAAAAACAAGGTTTGGACCTCCAAAAAATGCAAATTTTGAAGAGATTCTGTGCAAAAAGGGGATGGCGCTCTGGTGTAAGTGACACCAGGGAATTATAACACTCTGTCTAACACCTTTAGGGAGTGTTGGCGCTCTACTAACATGGGCATAGGGGCGCTAGGCTCAAAAAACTCATAAAAATGTCCAAAAACCCAAAATTTCAGTCAAATTTTGACAGTCAAGCTGAATGTGATGGGGTAAAGAGTCAATCAGCATAGGAAATCAAACAAATGGGGTGAAAAAGGTCTGAAAACAAAGGGTAAGACAAGGTCTATGAGGAAAAATCAAAACCAAAATTTTTGATTCGATTCTCCCACTGAGTCGCCAGTTTCTGTTGAAGGAAAATCTCCCTGCGGATAGGTAGATCTCCTCAAAGAGATAGACTCTTAACTCTAAGACAAAAAGTTCTTATCATGGTCACTTAATTCCTTTTAGATATAGGTGGACTAGTGTGTGAGGAGGAAGGAGAAAAGAAGTACCTTTTACCGGTGTTTTTCCTTGCACGCTCCGAATTGAGCTCCAATCTTTCGCTCCTCAATAAGCCCTGTAGACAAACAAAGTACGACCACTTCCTACTCTATCAAGATTAGTCCGAAATAGGTCTATCTACTAAAGAGACAAATTCATGTGAGATTGAACATGAATTAGAAAGAAACAGGCCAAGAAAATTATATTAATGAGGACAAAACATTGCTTACAGTTGTAGATGGAATGCGACAGCTCCGTCAAATCCTCTTTGTCTAACCCTTGCTCAAAAGATCCACGATCCGGATGACATCAACTTCACTGATTACTCTCCTTCAATTCACTGTGTATCACTTATGAGCTCATAAGTTTGGTATCATTCCTCATCCAGCTCCTCTTTTCTCCATGAGAAAGCTTGCTTATATAGCCTTGGAGAGGCTCAACAACTTGAGATATCTTTGGGGTGAGTTGAGGATTTTCCTCCTTCAGTTAGGGATCTGCCCTAAGATCATGGCTTGATTGAGGATTTGAATCCAACTTCCTTCTAAGAATGAAAATATCCTTCCCCCATTCTTCTCAACAAATCAACTGCTGCCCAGAATAGGTAGTGCTCCTTCAAAAGGGAACTCAGAGCGTTATGACGCTCCCTAGTAATGTATAGGGGAGCGCCAACACTCTTGAGGGTATGAGCACTCCTGCAAAAGGGAAAAAGAGTGTTATAATTCCCCCTGATGGCTTATAGGGGGGCGCCAACACTCCTGAGAGAGGTATAGGTGAGTGCTCTCCTCCAAAAACTCAGTTTTTTGGGTGCTTTCAGATGACAAGAGGTTCATAAGCCTGTTGACTCATTTCTCTTCTTCCAAAGCAAATGTTTGAGGTGTTTCAAGTGTCCTTCTCATGTCATTATAGGCACAACATAGGCATCATGGCAATATTCTTTCTTTGACACTTGCGACACTTGTGAGCAAAATGCGACACTTATAATGACGACACTTGCGACACTATCAAAGTGAGTAATTTCGATGTGTAACACTACACACGTTAGAGAAACAAATATTTTTCACTGTCCTCAGTGCACATCACCATGTCGATATACATGTAAATTATTACATCATAATACTAATAAAGTAAAAATTCTGCAAATTTCACAACTCCAGCAGTAGTTCTAAACATAATCTCTTGTTCCTTTCAACCTATCCAACCCAAGGAATGTACCCCCTTCTCTACTTGAAATTCCTTAGGTTGTATCGTTCTTTTATGAAGGCTTCCAACACAAGTTGCTTAGGAAAGATCTAAGATGTGGTTTCAGGGACTCTAGCTTCCCAAAATGGAATCTTGGATTCTTATATTTTGTTTTCTTCAAAATTGAAAAGAATTTGCAGGTATTCCTCCTGCATGGTCTCCTTGTTCTCCCACATAGCATATTTAGGAATGTAGCAGGTCCATTGGACCTTTACCAGGCCAATAGTTTCTTTTCTAAGAAATTTGACTTTCCAGTCCAGGATTGCACCAGTTCCATCCAAAATCCTCCTTCGTGTTCCACCTGGATCACTGTCCAATCCATTATGTGGTTAGGGTCAGGCACATATTTATTCAATAAAGAAACACAAAATACATTATAACTCTCATGGATATAAGAAATGCTATCATGTATGCAACTAGGCCTATCTTCTCCAAGACTTCAAAAGTCCCACAATATCTCGCTGCCAAGTTTGGGTAGCTTCTCAATCTTAGCAAACTTATTTTCTCTTTTAGTTTTAAAAAAACATGCTCGCCGACTATAAAATCTCTATAAGTCCTATTCTTATCTGCATAACTCTTTTTCTTGTCCTGGGAAAGTTTTAAATTCTGCCCGATATTTAACATCTGCTCTTCCATTTCCTTTAGAAAATATGGCCCAATAACTACTATGTCTACTAGGTTATCCCATATCACTGACGTGTTTCATTTTCTTCCATACAAGGCCTTAGATGGGATCATATTCAATGATGCTTGTTACCCATTATTGTATGAAAATTTGACTAAATGGATATAGTCTTCCCTCTTGGGTGGTTGGTCCATTACATACATTCTCAGCATGTCCTCAATTATCATGTTAGTCCTCTCTGTTTTCCCACCTAACTCTAGGTGATATGTTTTTACTGAAATCTAAATTTGTCCCAAGTCCTTTAAACAACTTCTTCCAAAAATTTGATGTGAACTTGGGATCTCTGTCCGAAACAATTGCCTTGGGAACTCCATGTAGTCTAGAAATTTCTTTCATGTACATTTTTTCAATGTTGGCAGCCTTGTGAGTTGTCTTCACCAGAATAAAATCTGCAGCCTTAGTTAATTTATCTACCACTACCATGATGGAATCATGTTGCTTCATTGTTCTGTGTAGCTTAGTAATAAAATCCATTGTAACAACTTTCGATTTCCATTCAGGAATGGGAAATGATTGTAGAAACCTAGTTGGATGTATCTGCTCATCATTTACCTTTTAACATTCTAGACATCTGTCTATATAATCAACCACCTCTTTATGCATTCCTGATCAAAAGTATTGGATTCTTATAGCTGCAATTGATTTCCGATATCCTGGGTGCCCAACATATGGCACATTGTGCATTTCTCCCAACACTATATTTTTCAGCTCTCTAGAGTTTGGAACATATACTCTACCTCTATACATGAGGACTCCATATTATTTTAGCTCAAAATATTAAATTTCTACTTAAAATTACCTTGTTGTAATGTTTCTTTTATTTGCAAATAGTGTTGATCTAAATTTGCAGCCTCTAAAATTTTGTCTTTTAAATTAGACTTGTACATGATAATGGTTGTAGCATGCATCTCATGCAATCTCATGTTGAGTGCATTAACCACTTTATTTTACTTTCCTTTAATATGTTTTATATCGAAGTCATATTTTTTAAGGAATTCCATCCATCTAGTTTGTTTGGAATTTAGTGTTGGTTGTCCAAACAAATGTTTCCGACCACAATGGTTTGTCCTTAGTTCAAATTTTCTTCCCATGAGATATTATCTTCACATTTTCAATGCGTGAATAATGACTTCCAATTCTAAATCGTGTGTGGAATAATTTCTCTCATTTTCTTTCAATTTTCTTGACTCATAACATACTACATGTTCATTTTGCGTGAGGACTCCACCAATCCCTTCCTTGCACGCATCAATGCACACCAACAAATATTCATCCAAGTCTGTAGTCTTCAATATTGGTGCACTTTTCAAAATGTCCTTCAAATATTGAAAACTCCCTTCACATTTGGGAGTCCATTCAAATTTCACTCCATTCTTTTGCAAGGAAGTACTTGGGATTACAATCTTTGAAAAACCTTTTATGAATCTTCGGTAATAACCTGCAAGTCCCATAAATGATCTGAATTCTGTAACATTTATTGGTTGCAACATTTCTTGGTGTTGACCATCCTCTAATGGCCTCTATATTCTCAACATCAATTTATATCCCATCTGCTGAAATATAATGACCCAATCATTGAATATTCCTTTGATAGAGGATGCACTTACTTAACTTGGCATACAATTGATGCTCTCTCAAGACTTGTAGCACCATCCTTAAAATTTGATCATTTTCCTCCTCTCTCTTTGAGTAGATGAGTATATCATAAAAGAAAACAATTACAATCTTGTCCATGTATTCCCTGAACACTCCATTCATCATACACATGACAATAGTTGGTGCAATTGATAGACCAAATGGCACCACCACAAACTCATAATGTCCATATCATGTCTTGAATGATGTCTTGTTGTTATCTTCTTCCTTTATTCTCACATGATGATATCCTGACCTCAATTCAATATCGAAAAAGATTCTTGCACCTTTCAACTGATAAAATAGTTCATCAATCATTGACAAAGGATATTTGTTCTTTATGGTGACCTCATTGAACTTTCTGAAATCAATGCACAACCTTAAGGCTCCATCCTTTTTTTTCACAAAGAGAACTCGGGCACCCCAAGGTGAGACACTTGGGTGTATATACCCCTTATTTAATAGTTATTCAAGTTGCATCTGCAACTCCTTCAAATCTAGTGTTGATTCAGATTATAAAATGAATGACATGGGAAATAGGCAAGTAATGTGACAAAATAGAGTAAATGCGACAAAATCAAATAAGGAAAATAATATGGAAAGAAATTATTATTTTTATTAAATGGAAGAATATTTAGAACTACATCATGAATGGAATGATTTCATTTACAATGCGAAGCCCGTATATATAGTAATTATGGGGTCCTCGTAGGAGTCATGCCTTTTCATTATTTAATTGTTATTTGTTTCACGTTTTTTCATTATTTAGTTGTTATGTGTTTTATTTTTCAAATACCATGGGCTACAAAAAAACCATGGGTGAATTTCCATGGGTGAATTCTATGGGTTAAAAAACAACACTACACACATGGATTTTCTCCATTTATTATTATTCTTTTTCCCACCAAATACCATGGGTGTATATTCCCGATGGTAAAAAGAAACAATTACCATGGTGATTTTGGTGGAAGAGGTGGATGGCCACATATTTCCACTTGGATCAATACTCCGCCCTTAGGAAGCAATTTTCCCCATTGCATCAAGTTCCCTCAGGATATGGGGAAAATTTTGCTGAATTTGAATCTTGGTGAGCCGCTTGCCTTGCTGAAGTAGTTGTCCTTATTGTACTTGACCTGTGGAAGGATGTCATGAACCTGTTGATGGAGGTTCTGGATATGTTCAATGGAACTGGTTGCACGATCTCACTTGGCCTGAGTGTGGGAAGACTCTATCAATGAATATGAAGCAAGAAGAGCTATATCAATGGGGGATAATGGTTAGAAACCCAAGAATGCCTGAAAAGAGTTGTAGCCAATAAAGATATGAATGGCTCTATTGTAGCTTGGATTGACTAGGCAGTGTAGAGGCACCCCGTAGCTGAAGCAAGAATATATTTCTGCTCTTCTACAATATTTTTGACCTGCTTCTACTGGATAGAAAGGTATTGGGCTGAGGCTATAGTGGTCGTAGTGTCCTTCTGTTCACCTTATGACCAGATTGTGAAGAGGATAAACTTTGCGGTATGATAGATTAGTTTGCGACATTTTTTTCCCGAGACAATAGTCAAAACTACCTCTGGTACACTATAGAGCTAACCCCCCAGAGTAACAATGACACTATGGGGTCAAGACTCATAAATAACATGATGCTTCCACATATATGGTTGGACTAAAATAACATCACAAATTTACAGTGGGGAAAAATCACACAATACCTCATCCTTTAAGGGCTTGATGCCGTAGTACAATTGAAATTGTTGGATGACTCAAATATCTTTTCCCTAGCGAAGCCACCTAATTTTGTATGGATGTGGGTGTGGTTTTGTCGGTAAATCCAATTGCTTGCGACCTCTACAGAGACAAGGTTATTTTGGCTTCCGATATCAACAATGAAATGCAATGGGGTTCCCTTCACCCACATCCATGAATGGAAGAGGCACTCCCCCTCCTCAGGCTCCTCTGGTTCTTCTGGTTGGATTGTTGTGGTCACAATTGTAGTAGTGGGTTCTGCATCAATGATCTGTTTCCTTTTATTATTTTCTAAATTAGATTCAGAGTCAGGGCTCTGTTCTTTTTCTTTGAGCTCGACCATCAATGTCAGTTTCGAGTGACATTCATCGGTATTGTGCCAAGGGATTTTGTGGAAGTCCCACCACTTTATAGTGTCCTTAATATTCCCATTACCCTTCTTTTCCTAAGGCTTGGATCAACTGTCTTGGGGTTGGCCATTCTGTGATTTAGGGCCGACTTTACCATACTTTGGTTGTTGTGTATTTGCAAACCCGAACTCTTGCATGTTCTTCTGATTAAATTTTTGCTTGATTTTGACAACATATCGACAAGTAGCTCCCAGTGATGAGATGCTCAAAACCTCCATTTTTATTTATATCTACATATGTAGACCCCCACAGTATTTTAGAACCATATGTTGCTTGGAGTCTTTGATACCCAACTTGGTGTAGAAGGTATGGAAGGTATTTATGAACTCTGATACTGTTTGGCTCCTCTCTTAACGTAGTGTAGTCCATCTCATGTTCTGGTCATCATAGTTTCCAACAAGGTAATATTTTTCCTTAACGACATCCACAAAAAATTCCCAAGTGGGTTCAACCTCAAACATTCCATAATCCTCTGTGGAATTTTTCTCACACTAAGTTTCCCACCAATTTTTGACATGGGGGATAGCCTTAAGGAGAAAAAAGGTGATAATTTCTCTATCATAAAAATTGTGGATAGAGAAATAACCTTCTAGTAGGTTTAACCACTTTTCCAAAGCATTCACATATATCTGACCTTCAAACAAAGGAAGCTGAAAATTAACTTGTACCTTGAAATGGGTGGTGCTTCCAAAGTGGTCGTTTGACGAAGATGTGTCTGTTGTTGTCGACAATCGTTGAAGGATTTGGGAAAAATTATCCATCATTTTGTCCCTATCTTGTGTGAGGCCTAGAGAAATATATTGATAGGATATCTCGCTTTGTCATCCCTCTTTTCTTCCGCCATGGGAGGTTGCTTGGGCAAGCGAGAACGATTTTCCTCAAGAGAAACAAGCTCGAGACCCAACTCTTTGTACCCTGACCTCGTCGGGGACATGCACTAAGAAAAACAAGGAGCAGACTGCTCTGATACCATTGATTGGGATTGCAAAAGGAACAAAATGGGAAATATGCAAGTAATGTGACAAAATAGAGTAAATGCGACAAAATCAAATTAGGAAAATAATATGGCAATAAATAATTTTTTTTATTAAATGAAAAAATATTTAGAACTACATCACGAATGGAATGATCTCCTTTACAATGAGAGACCAATATATATAGTAATTACGAGGTCCTTGTAGAAGTCATGTCTTTTCATTATTTAATTGTTATTTGTTTCATGTCTTTTCATTATTTAATTGTTATTTGTTTCATGTCTTTTCATTATTTAATTGTTATGTGTTTTTTTTTTCAAATACCATGGGAAAATACCACCGACTACAAAAAACAAAAGGGTGAATACCATGGGTGAATTTCCATGGGTGAACTCCATGGGTGAATTTCCATGGGTGAATTCCACGGGTTAAAAAAATAAAACTACTCACATGGTTTTCTCCATTTATTATTATTCTTTTTTCCACCAAATACCATGGGTGTAGATTCCCGATTGTAAAAAGAAACAATTACCCTGGTGATTTGGTGGAAGAGGTGGATGACCACCGATTTCCACTTGGATCAGGTGTGCCATCCTATAATGATTTTTGGACACTGGAGAAACTCTTGGCAGCAAATCAATGTCTCTCTTGGGTGGAAACCCTAGAATCTCCCTAAATACATCCTCAAAATATTTCAAGACTAGATGGTCTTCAAAACTTGGAAATTTATCTTTTTCTACCTCTTCCATATGGGTTGCAAAAATATGGCATCCATTCTTGAAATTATTCTTCAACTAAATGGCAGAAATCTCTCTAATAACTATAGTCCTTGGGATACCTTGAACCTTCCCTTGCTTCCCTTCCTCCTCAAGAAATGCAATTTTCTTGTTGTAGTAGTCTAGGATAGCATGTTTATTGTCTAACCAATCCATAACAATTAAACAATCATATGACCCAAGTGGTATGATGTTCAAATATGATTTTGTGTTGAGTCCATTCATGTCTATTGGACAATCCCTAACCAACTCATTGATTCTTCTCTTGGCCCCTGTGGTTAGCTAAACCAACCAAGATTTCCTATGCTTGCTTCTTTGCAAGTCAAATATTTCAACAAGGTTAGGATATATGTAACTATGGATAGATCCATAATCAATTAAAATTGGTATGAGATGGCTATCAATCTTACCTTCTACTTCAACCATGGGGGATTGGTATTCTAATTGCTTGTTGTCCAAGGCCGCATAAATCCTTGGAATGCTTCTTCACATGTATTCAACTGTATGACCCTCCTGAATATTGTGAACAATCCTCATCCTTTCTCCTTTGTGAGGGGAATCCTTATACAATTGGTCTCCCTCACATCCCCAACATTTTATGGGTTGTCGTCTTGGCCTTTTCCCAAAAGAATATGCCATATTGGGTTCATTTTCTGGGTTGACAGTCCTTGCTGATATGCTTGGGAGTTGTTCATGTGAAAAGGTGGCTTAAAACCTTTCTTCATTTTCACCATCTTACCCTTCATCTTATCATTCCAAGATTTTTGGAAAGTTGGCCTCCCTCTGCTCTGCCCATAAAGGTGTTTTTCCTTCCTTATGGCCTCCTCCAAAGTCTTGGGGTTTTCATAATGTATCTTATCATTGTATAAAGTAGGTATCCCACTCATAAACCTTTGAATTTTAACCTTCTCATCCTTTATGAAGCCAAAATACTTAAACAATTCAAAAAATCTCCTCTCATATTCCTCCATTGTCATGCTTCTCAATTTGAGTTCAAAGAAATATTTCATATTTTTATCATAATAATGCTCTGAAAAGTATTTTTGTAGGAAATATCCCTTGAATAGTCTCCATGAGACCTTCTTCTCCTTAAGGTGCTTGACCTACTTAATCCAAGCCCACCACATGGATGCTTTTCCTTGAAGGTGGTAGGTTTCAATTCTAGTTTCTACATTTGATGGGTAATCATGCACTTGAAAATATTTCCTCAATCCCCCAAAAATAGCAAAACCTGCCCAAAAAAAATTTTCGGGGCACTGCCTTGGGCTACCGCCCGGTGTTGAACACCACACATAACCATGGTGGGAATACCTGACCCCCCTGGGACCCTCCTAGTAAGTTCTCGGTGCACATGACACAAATATCACTACTAGAGGGATAGTCAGACGTAATTTTCGAATCTGACACGCACACACACACACACATGCAAAGAAAATAACACATACCCAACATTCTCCCACTTGTTGTTTTCTTTGCATCCAGGGGTCCACATGATTATATAGTCAACAATCCAGGGAAACAATGCCCATTGTTACTCTACACCAAGAGAACTTTTCTGTGCTCACAGACTTTGTCAATGAATCTGCAACATTCTTCAAAGTGTCAACCTTTTCCAGCAACACCTTCTTTTCCTCAACCATGTCTCTTAAAAAGTGATATTGAACATCAATATGCTTTGTCTTCGAATGATAAGATGGGTTCTTTGCCAGGATTATTGCACTCTGACTGTCACAATCTAATCTCACTAGTTGTTGTACCAACCCAATACCTGAACACAATCTCTATAACCATATTGCTTCCTTTCTTGCATGAGTGGCTACCATGTATTCAACTTCTGTAGCTGAGAGTGCCACTACATCCTGTATTTTGCTCATCCAACTGATTACTCCTCCAAATAGGTTAAACACATACCCACTTGTATATCTTCTATGATCCAGATCTCTAGCCCAGTCCGCATCAACAAAACCATGTATGTCCACCACTTTGTCTAATCCTGGTCTTCCTTGGTAGCACAATCCATAACTGGTAGTGCCACAAAGATACCTGAAGACCCTCTTTACTATTGTTCAATGCTCCTTCCCTGGTTTTGACATATATCTGCTCAAAACTCCCACTGCATGTGCAATGTCCGATCTAGTACATACCATTTCATACATCAAACTGCCAACTGCACTAGCATACGAAACATGGGACATGTCTTCTTCTTCTTCCTGTGTCTTGGGACACTGATCTGCAGATAACTTTACACCTATAGGAATAGGAAAATTGACCGGTTTACTTCCATACATATTAAACCTCTACAATATCATATCAACATATTTTCTCTGATTCAACCAGAGTTTCTTGTTTGCATGATCTCTTTTAATCTCCATTCCCAGAATGAAGTTAGAAGCACCGAGATCCTTCATGTCAAATTTGGAGGATAGCTRCGATTTCACCTCCTTGATAACATCCATGTTGTTTCCTACCAACAACATGTCATAAACATACAACACTACATAAATGAAGTGATTACCAACCTGCTTGGAATATACACAATGATCAGCCCTGCTTCTCACAAATCCCAATCCAAGGATGTATGTGTCAAACTTTTGGTACCACATCCTAGGTGATTGCTTCAGACCATATAGTGACTTCTTTAGCTTATAGACCAGCTCTTTCTTTCCCTTCCCTACAAAGCCTTCTGGCTGCTTCATGTAGATTTCTTCTTCCAGATCCCCATGTAGGAATGTTGTCTTCACATCCATCTGTTCTACTTCAAGATCAAAAGAAGCAACAATAGATAAAATAAATCTAATAGAAGTTAACTTAGCAACATGAGAAAAAATCTCACCAAAGTCAATTCCCTCTACCTGGGAATAACCTTTTTCTACTAACTAAGCTTTGTATTTCTCCACTTTACCTTGTGCATTAAACTTCTTCTTAAACAACCATTTGCTACCAACAGATTTTCTTCCAGCTGGAAACTCAACTGATCCAGATTATTTTCGACACAAAATGAGAGCAAAGATATAATAAAGAAATGCACAGAGACATCGCATATATCCAATAATATAACATAAATGTATAAGAGATGCAACCATAAACACAGATATATATTAATACATGATTTCTATTAATGAAATAAATGTACAGAGACTATAAAAATACAGAGTGAAAGACTCGCTACAATGGTGACAACTTATCTCTGAGAAGATATGTGATGGCTACTCGAATTCGCAAGAAGATGATTACAATGAGGCTCTGAAGGAATTTTTACCATAAAAATGAATGCCAAAAACCCTAGACATCCAAAAACGTAACCCTAGGAGATGAAGCGCCAAAAGTCATGTGGGCCCCGTTTGGGTAAGTTAGTACATCAACTTCCCAGGGTCGTAACTTTTGCATACAATCTCCGTTTTAGGCATATGATAGCACGTTGGAAAGGTATCATTGAGGATATTCATTTTGGGGGATCAATCATTCCTTTGGATATCATTGAGAAGATCGATCCCGAAAAACCTTCATTTGGGCCCTCAAAATGGCCCTGGAAGTTAAAACTGCTAAAAATAGTAAATTGCCAAAATTGCCAGAAAACTGTTTTGAGACAGTTGGAAAAGGTGGGTGGCCACCGATATCCACCTGGATCATCAACTATATCCCATGCCTCATTCTTATCCAAGGCATCCATTTCTTTAACCATGGCCTTCTTCCAGAGTTTACTATCCTCTGAATTCACTACTTCCCTGACAGTTCTGGGATCATCATCAGTAATAGATAAAGCAAAATTGGAATAGAAATCAGGTGGACTATACATTTCTGGTTGACTTTAATCTCTCTCTGATCTCCTCAATATTGGGGTATGAGGTTCTTCTTCTTCTTATGCTTCCTCTTCTTAAGATGATTCAGATTTTGCATCATCCAACTTAAGCTCTATTTTCTCAGGTTTGTCTTAAGTTGGTAGGAATTCCTATTTGGACACATCTTTTACCTCTCTGAAAACAACATCTTGACTGTAAACAGTCTTATTGGTTTCTGGGTTCCAAAGATTATAACCTTTCACACCATATTTATAACCAATAAAGATACACTTTTCAACCTTTTTATCCAGCTTACTCCTATTTTCCTTTGGAACATGTACATACGCATCACAACCAAATACTCTAAGATGTTAAAGAGATGGTTTCTTTCTATACCATACCTCGTGTGGAGTTTTATCATCCAATGCCGATGAAGGTGATCGATTGGCTAGGTAACATGCTTTACCCACTGCCTCTGCCTAGAATTCTTGTCCTAACTTGGCACCGCTGAGAATGCTCCTTGATTTTTCCATCAGTGTCTTGTTCATCCTTTCTGCAAATCCATTATGTTGAGGAGTGTATGGAGTAGTCTTCTTCCTTGGTATACCACACTTCTTACAGAATTCTTCAAATTCATTTCCACAAAATTATCCACCATTATCTGTCCTTAATACCTTTATTTTATTCTCTTTCTGATTTTCTACCAGAGCCTTAAACTCTTTAAATTTATCAAATACCTCAGATTTCTTTCTAAGAAAATAAATCCATGTGTTCCTTGAGATATCATCTATGAATGAAACATAATACATAGATTTACCTAGGGATGGAACAGGAACAGGTCCAAACACATCACTTTGTATCAACTCTAAGATCCCATTTGCTCTTGTAGCACCACATGGGAATCTTACTTGATTCTGTTTACCATATCTGCAATGTTCACAGAAATAAAAATCCAGAGTGAAATTAGACATACCTTCAACCATACCTTTACCGTGTAATGTTCGAAGGCCCTTTTCTCCAATATGCCCCAGTCTTTGATGCTACAACATGGTCTTCTTTTCTGGGACAATATTGGTCTTGTCTCCTTCATTTCTCTGCTCAGGGACAACAAAATTGTTACACCCATTAGTATAAGTGCTTCCCAACAAATTGTATATTTTTCCACACTGAACTCCCCTCATTAACACCATTGCTCCTCGTACCATCTTGAAAGTGCCCTTTCCAAATACAATATCTAATCCTGCATCATCCAACTTGATTACAAATATTAAGATCCTGGCCAGTTTTGGAATGTGCAGAACCCCAGGGAGAGTTCTAATTCTTCCATCTTTTAGCAACAACTTAACCCTTCCACATCCCATGATTTTGGCTGTTGAGTCATCTCCTAGGAATACATCACCACCATCGTATTTTTCATATTCAGAGAACCACTCCCTGTGAGGAGTCATATGGTATGACGCACCCGAGTCGATCAACCATACATCACGGTCTGCATGTGTACCTGTAGATGCCAGGTAAACATCACCTCCTTCTTCAGTGGAGTTTTTCGCCTCTGTGGAAGAGGTACTATCAGATCCCTTTGGTTTTTCAACCTTCTTAGACTTGCAATCTTTCTTATAATGCCCTGTTTTACCACACTTCCAACATTTCCTCAGATTTTCCTGGAGACTTAGATCTACCTGTATATTTAGGTCTCCCCCCCGAAGACTTAACATGATTCCTATCTTGGGTACGACCTCTTACAAATAAAGCATCTGTGCTATGACCATCCATGCTTTTACACTTCATCTCTTCAAATAACAAGGATGCAAGTACATCCTCATACTTCGATGTCGATTTAGTGGTAATATCTATTGCTACAACTAGATTATCCCAAGAGTCCAACAAAGAACATAACAAAGTAAAACACTTATCTTCTTCTACAATCGTAATATTAACAGAGACAAGTTGACTTACCAGAGTATTAAAGGCATTTAGATGTTCTGTCACATAATCTCCATCTTCAATCCTAAGATGATACAACTTCTTTCAAAGAAACAACTTATTTACCAGGGACTTTGATTGATACAAATTCCCCAACTTATCCCATAGTTCCTTGGCTATAGATTATCCCGAGACATTCAACAACACTGAATATGCTAGGCAGAGTTGAATATTACTCCTTTCTCTTCTGTCCAACTTCTCCCAATCTTCCTTTGACATACCAGTAGGTGGTGTACTAGTAGTTTGTGTACTAGTAGGTTGTGTACCAGTCGACTGTGTGCCAATAGGCTGCATACCAGTAGGCTGTGTACCAGGATCCACAACGATCCATTGTTCTCTGTCTACAAGAAGGTCCTCCATTGTCATCTTCCATAGCTCAAAGTTTTTACCGTTGAACTTCTCTATTTCAATTCTAGAAGAGCTCGCCATTCCTCTTTATACACTCGAATAACCACTACAAAAGCTCCCACTAAACCCAGGTTGATCACAGACCCAAGATAAACTTGATCTATCAAGACTGAGCAAAACCCTCAGCAACAAAGGCGTCCCTCTGAAGCCAAAAACGAGTTGTGATACCACATGTAAGTTTTAAACCTGTGAAGTAAAGCAATGCATATAGATTCTTAAGAAAACTAGAATTTAATCAATGGCTCATACACATTGTACACAAAGATTTATACCAGAAACCCTTAACCGAGTAAAACCTTTCTTATATTCATTATATCGAATTTCATCATTCACCATACAATATATACAATGTTTTTATGTATTCTGTAGATACCAAAACCCTAATCCCTTAATCCAGGATTAATTTATAAAACCGCTAAAAATAGAAAAATCTGCTAAAAATAACAAAAAATGCCCAAAAAAGAATTTTGGGGCACTGCCCCAGGCTACCGCCTGGTGCTGAACGTTGCGTGTAACCAGGGGGGGGGCATACCTGCCCCTCCCTGGGACCCCCCTAGGAAGTGCCCGATGCACACAACACAAAAAACACTACTAGAGGGATCGTTAGACGCAGTTGTCGAATCTGACACGCCCACACACACACATGCAAAGAATATAACACATACCCAAGAAGCCCACCACATGGCTTCTTTTCCTTGAAAGTGGTAGGTTTCAATTCTAGTTTCTACATTTGATGGGTAATCATGCACCTGAAAATATTTCCTCATTCCCAAAAACCAAGATTCAATCTCTTCTCCCTTTCTATGCTCTCCATCAAAAGTCAGTGGCTTGATTTTCTTGAGCTCATCTTGCAAAATATCTGAATCGGGTCTTCTCCTTTTCCTTCTCATGGGGGACACACTTGGGATATTCTCTAGCCCTGAATATGCATGATCTCTTCTAGTCGATTTCCCTGGTGAATGATAAAGTCTTCACACACTCCTTGGATTCCCGTCATCCCTAAGATAATGCCCTGTACCATGTATTTTGGACGCTGCCACTTATCTAGAACTAACTTCTTTCTTTGAGCCAAAATCCTTGTTAACTTGTCTATTCAACATATTCAAAAATTTTAGCAGCTCCTCCTGATATTATATAATCCTTTCATTATCTTCCCTATAGATTTGCACTTCTTTCGACAGGTTTCTCATAGTTTCAGTCAATTCCATAGGCTCCACCTTGCTTCTTCTTCCATTAGACTTAGTCTCAACATTTCCCATGCTAACATGTAGTCCTATGATATCATCCTCATGGATGTAATACACTTGGGCATCCTTCATATCTCTAGTTCTCATACTGAAACTAAATTTTCCCACGTGCACCTCTAACTCTGCAAAAACATGTGTATACACCAATTGTTGTTAGAATTAGGCACATTGCAAACACTTTATTAACTAGGTTACATTCCATTCTTCATTTCAATTTATTAAGAATACAAATGCACTAATCAAAATCTGAATCTTTAGACACATTCCTCTCTGAAACATCTCTCCAATGGATGTACTCATGCCTCATTCTGAGTTCTGAGCAAAAAGTTACAACCTTCTCAAGTTGCAATTTCCACTCATTGCCTTGTTTTTAATGTTGTAATTCATCTAAGAAATTGTAGTGTTCAAATAAAAAGTATGGGTTGATAGATAGTTTATCCTCCTCAAGAAATTTCTATTGACTGCTTGCTTTTCCAAATCTGAGCTCCAAGCTGATAGTTATGATCTGTAGAAGTTTACACTGTTTTCTCATTTTTAACCCTTACTCATACATGTGTATTCTCTCCCATACTATACAAATTCAGGTACCTAGATTCTAAATCTGATTCAATGGATGTCTTCTATGGTCCATGAGCTTTCCACATATTGTTCCCATGTCCCAAACTGAGTTTTGAGCAAGGAGTTGTTTCCTATGGAAGTAAACTGGTACCTAATTTATACCCTATACTATTTTAGTTGTAACTTCCTCATATTAGCTCTGTTTTGTGCTCATAATATCTCGTTGGAAATATCTTACTGAATTATTTAATTCTAGTAATAAATACATACATATTTCTCTCAATTTCGACTACCTGAAAGTGTTGTTTAGGTCCTCAAAATGAATTCGCAAGTTGATGACCTTCAAAATTTGAATTTTTTTTGTAGAAAAAGACTGATTTACTATTGTAAAAGTGCAAGATACCAGATATAATAAATATGCAGAACAAAAATAAAATGCTAGAAATGGCAGAATAACAGTAATATAACTAGCATAATCTCCACAATAACACAGTAATGATGTAAGAACAACAACAAAAATAACACTTTGATTCAGAAAGCAATGTTCACGGGCCTTTTCGAGGGGGAAACCTCCAATCGAGCAACACTCTGTTACAATAATCTCCAAGCTAGGGTTTTCATACCCTCGACCCTTACTTATACTAAATATGTCTATCAAGAGAAGCATCTAGAGGAAGATCCTTCTAGAAGTGGAATCTTTTATTAGGTCTTCTTACATCCGCCTAATTCTATTTTATTGAAAGGCCTTATTACTATTGACCTTTATTACATCCAAATATATTGATCTACCTTTGTACGTGTTAGGACCCTAACAAAAAGTCTATTAATTCGTTTTACACTTGATCTTGGAAATCCGACTAACATGGCATCGCACATGTCTATTGAGTACATGTGTCATCCCTTGATTTGGTCATGTCATCATCCATTTTTCTCCTCCATCGGCCATCGACTAAATCGTTTGCAAGCCTATCAATATTTTCCTCCTGGACCTTTCTCATTGGGTTGTCAAATAACATGTTATAAAGGTTTTGCTGTAACCCCCAACCTACAAGCCTATCAAGAACATATTCAGGATATTTTCCCCATGGAGTGGCAATGCAACCTTGTATTGCAATTTCCCCAATTTCCGCAACCTACAGTCCTATCAAAAACACCTTCGTGGACTTTTCCCGCAGAGTGGCAACTTAACCTTGGATTGTGACTTTCCCGAAGCCTGCAACCCACAAGCCTATAGGGAACATCTTCACAGGATTTTCCCACAGAGTGTCAAGTTAACATGTCCTTAAGATTTCCATGACTCACAACCCACAAGCCTATTAGGATTAACTTCACAAAATTTTTCCCGCAGAGTGTCAATTTAACATGCCCTTAAGATTTTCCACGACCTACAACTTGCAAGTATATCGGGCTTAACTTCACGTAATTTTTTCTGTGAACTGTCAAGTTAACATGCCCTTAATATTTTCCATGACCTACAACCCACAAGCCTATCGAGCTTCACTTTGTAGAATCTTTTCCCTCATGATATCTTCCTAGCTTGCAACAAATCTCGATCGTCGATCTTTGAGATTGGAGTGATCTCAACCGTCAGTTTATGAAACTCACCAAAATATTTCGAACTTCCCCGATCCTGCAAATGAATATTGGTCGTTGACTTCTTAATATCAAAATGATCTAGGCTATCAATCTTCCAACTCTTTAGTCACCATTAGAAATGCCGAAAGAGTATGGTCAATTCAGACTATTGGCAAGGTTCTAAAGCTGCTTGCAAGGAAAGTAAACACATTGACTGAAATTAAATTAATCTAATCTAAATCACTCTTGCAAGAAAGTAAACAATTGACGGAAAGTAAACACTCACTTGTACAAAAACAAGGATTAATCTAATTTCTCTTGAAATTAAATCATGCACGTGGAAAGTAAATGTCATGCTTTCAAGACTATGATAATAATTGGGAACCAAGTGTACCTTTGGGCTAATAACTAGTACTTAAAAAGATTGACTGGGAACCAATTGTACTCCAGGGCCTAACATCAACCTAAGTGTCAAGAATGAATCATTGATCATCCTATAGACATGTTCCCATCTACCGATACACCTAGGTAACCAACCACGGTGCTTGCTAGTTCTCTAGGAGAACATTATGGGTACAAGATGTATCAATCATCAATCCTGGACTCTCTATAACACAACAATCTTGCAAGTAATTTCTACTCTAGTAAGAAAGTAGATGGGACAATTGTGGGAAAGAAAATATCACACTTGCGGAAAAGGAAATATTGCACCTGCAGGAAAGTAAATTAATTTAATCTATTCCTTTCCAAAGTGATCCATTCCTGTTACTCAGACCAACAAACATAATCATTGTGTTAAGCTCAGTTATGGTTATGTTTAGCTCAGTAAAGAATAAAACTCAACTTAAAATGCAATGGTATTAATTTCATTCAATCCTACATGAATGATTAATTAAATAAGCATTAAGAAAATGAACACAACCATGCACAATTAATTAAATAAACAAAATCACACAATGAGAAATCAATTACAAAGATCAGTAAATCCTACGAAATTTAATTACGCAACGAGAAACTGACGAAACCATCTAAACTACATGTCACTATATTATAGTGGAGTGGGCTCTACCTCCATAGAACATAGTGTTGGTATTTATTCTACATTAGCACTAATTTCATTCACACATAAATTAAATAAATCAATTCATTATAATTTGTAAAATAAATAATTCAAACTAATTAAATAATTCCAAAGGAAATAAATCAAACTAATTAAATAAATCACAAAGGAAATAAATCAAACTACTAAATAACATACAATGGAAATCATGATATGATAAATAAAGAAATTACTAACGAATTACTTCATCATCATTCTGAAAATGCTCTAAGAGTCCTCCCTGGAATGATGGAGAGAATTCTCTTTTATACATGAATTCTGTTAAGACTCCAATACTGAATACAAAAGCACCTCAATATATATATAAGAACAATATTCAAAATCTCCTTTATTAACATCAAACCCTTGAGGTAGGGCAACACCATACAATGTATCCTATTATGGAAGGGATCCTCTCTTGTTCACTTGCCTCTTCGAGGGGGAAACCTCATAATGAGCTTCAACTCCAAATGCAATAATTCTCTTCATGTTTCATTACATTGTTTGAATCCCTTTATATAGTGCTACCATCATCTAAGAACATT
>ML776944.1:347267-381373 GCA_009831015.1 Picea engelmannii
ATCCCTGATGATGTCTTCCATAATAAATCTCTCCTGCATGCTATCCAATGAACTACAAAGACTATTATTGAGGCCATCTGCAAGGTCATGAAATTTGTCATGCAATGTGTCACACAATGTGTCATACAATTGAGATTTGAATGTTTTAAGAATTTCTTTGAGGTTTTGAGAAGAAATAGACATCTGAGCACCCTATGAACCCTTCAGTCCCGCAGTCGTCACAAAAAAACCAAAAATAGAACAATAAGTTACAACAGAAAATCGCGGTTTTTTCTGAAAAAGCCCTAAAAAAATATTGAATTTAAAATGCTCATAACTTCACTTCCCGGACTCCGTTTCGGCTGATTTTTTTTTTGAAATTGGGTGAAATTGTGAGAGTCACTCAGATCTATAATTTGTTTGAGAAAATTCGGCCTCCAGCTGCCACAGAAATAAAAACAAATCGCGTCGCCGTCCGTAGAAAAAACTCTGAAAAATTGCAGATTTTAAAACTTCAATATCTTGACCTTCCGGACTCCGTTTCAGACGGTGTTTTTTTTCAAATTGGGTGTTTTTCTGAGAGGAACTCAGATATACAACCTGTTTCTGCAAATTTTTCACATAAATATACCGAAAAGTTCTGGAATGTCGCGGCCATATTTTTTCTTCTCCGAAAAAAAAATCTACAAAAATAAAAAATATTTGCCCACAATGTCTGCCAAGGAAAGTGCTCTGATACCAATTGTTAAGACTCCAATACTGAATACAAAATCACCTCAATAGATATATAAGAACAATATGCAAAATCTCCTTTATTACCATCAAACCCTTGAGGTAGGGCAACACCATACAATGGATCCTATTATGGAAGGGATCCTCTCCTGTTCACTTGCCTGCTCGAAGGGGAAACCTCCTAATGAGCTTCAGCTCCAAATACAATAATTCTCTTCATGTTTCATTACATTGCTTGAATCCCTTTATATAGTGCTACCATCACCTAAGAACATTCTAGAGGAGGAATCTTCTAGAAGTAGAACCTTCTAAGAAGTCCTCTTAGATTTATTATATCTAATTGCCCATTTATTATATCTAACTACCATAGTGGGCCTTATTTAATAATATAGTGTACCTAGTCCACCTTACATTGAATGACCTCCACTATTATCACTATGGGCCCTCTGGGCCCCCCCACTACCTCTCTAGCTACCTTACAAATTCAATGGAAGCTAATAATAACAAAAAACCACTTATGGATTTAACGAATCCATAGTGGTTACAACAATATTCTAAATAATTAATGGTTTCCATTATTCTTGCTAATAACTAGAAATAAATAATTGACTCCAAGATTTTAGTTAGCAACCAATCTTGCTTTAGAATCCCAAGATCCATGCTAACTAATCTCTTTGTCTTAACATCCAATATTTTGTCATATATGATATTTTCCATTAAGGTCCAAATTCTTTATGTATCTTTGGTTGTAAATTAATTACCTTGAATTCTCCATAATTATTTTGTAGAGTAATGAAAACTAATCAAGGTTCTGATCAGATCAAGGTTCCAACCGACTTACAATTATTTGGACAAGTTGCAACAAGGGGAATTGCAGCCACTTGCGTGGAACTGCAACAGGCGAAAGTGCAACCACTTGTAACATGTGAAAGTGAAACAACTGTAACATAGGCGGAAGTGCATCCACTTGTAACATGCAGAAGTGCAACAACTGTAACATAGGTGTAAGTGAAACCACTTTTAACATGTGGAAGTGCAACAACTGTTGAGGCAGAAGTGCAACAGGTGGAAGTGAAACTACTTGTAACATGCGGAAGTGCAACAACTATTAAGGATCAACATACATCATGTGGTGACATCTCAACCTATACAACAACTTGTTTGGCACATTGTCTTCAAAGATGAATGCAAACATGGTCTTTTTCTAATGTTTAATCATAAATTCATGTTAAATATTAAATAAATATAATGGAAACACATTAATTCTAAATCCCGCAAAATAATGGATTAATACATGGTCTAGGTAAGAGGAAAAGGGTTAAATGTGGGAAGAGATGGTGTAAAAATATGCCATTTCTAGAGCCCGTCATCTCCCCCAGACCGGAATTGTTGCATGTCCTCATGCAAACCAATACCTCTGTATCAACTAGACTATAGGGACTTTTCTCTTTCTCCAATGCATGCCTTTCTTTGGATTTGCGACAACCTGTTGGAGCAGTTGTATGAGAGTAGTAGCAAGATTTTTTAACCATTTTCTCCCAAATTGCTAACTGGGTTTTTTTTCTGGAATTTTGTGAGCATATTTTTAATAATTAAATCCTCCTCCATACCAAAAATGAAAGTCTTTTGATGCACATATTTCGAGATAAATGGAAAATTGTTCTAGGTGACGATGGCCATTCTCTCAAAAACCATGAATTGGATTGGTGAGAACTTTACTGCGTTTGTTCATTTTAATATGATGCATGTATCCTCCAAATTTCGTGCCAATCGGGTATATTGTTTGTGAGATATGCTCTATTTAATTCTTGCACTTAATAAAAAAAAATAGTGTAGCAGTAACAACGTTATAACAAGAATATCAACAAAAAATAACTCATGATATGGTGGTATTTTATGACTTGTTATTGGTTCTTTTGTAACAAAAACAAAAGTTCCTCTTCTTCTCTTGCTACTGGTTCTTGTGTGATAGCAATAAGAGGTTATTTTCCTTCACCCCATGTTGGTTCTTATGTGGCAGCAGGGGCTTCTTTTGTTATTCCTCTGTTTGTTCTTCTGTGGAAACATGGGCTTCTTTTTCTCGTTCCTCTGCTGGTTCTTATGTGGTAGCAGGGTCCTCTGCTAGCTTTGAATCCTTCTCACATAACTGTAACCATCATCAAGTGTTACATGAATAGTGGAAATAGTTTCTCATTCATGTGAGAACTTCTTGACCTGCCATGTCATATATATATCCTCGTGGCCAATATTGGCTTGGTCCATGAAGAATTCCCATTGTCCACACTAGAATGAACTGAAATGGAGAATATCATAGATATGAAACAACTTAATACCCCCTCTACCAGTGCTTCAAGGTCACAATCCTTGGGATTATAACCTATTTCCTCAAAAATTATGCATAGGTATTGGAGTGGAGATAAAAAAGAATGGAAAGGGATGGTTGTGGGATGAAAAGGTGATGGTATACCCTGCCAGACTGAATATATTTTCCATCCTAAAAAAAATGGGAAAATATGAGGAAGCAGGACTGAGGCCTAAGTGGATTTCCAAATACAAATGCATAACATCCAATGAATTTCGATTAAATAAAAGAAAAATAAGCATACCCACACTTACCTAAGAAGTCCGTTATGGAGCTTGAAACTTTGGAGCACACTGTTAGTTGTAAATTAGGATCTGGAGCAATTGTGGTACTGATGAGAGACTTCAATTGTAGAAATGGTATTGGTGACATGACAACGAAACTTGATTTTTGGAACTCTGGTCTTCAATTAATCCAACCTTTATCTTGTCTTGGATCCATATGAATAACAACAATGTGACTGGTAAGTATTACAACAATGGCCCGGTGTTACAAATTCTATGTTAAAATGGAAAGGGAAAATGAAATGGGAGTGGGAAAAATGAACACAAGGCTGCAAATGGAGTTGAAACCAAGGGGAAAAAAAATAGTGTTGTGAGTTGGTTTTGAGTGGAGTTGCAACCGAGGGAAACATAAATGGGTGGATGAAGGTAGGGATGGAAATAGAGTTGTAGCCAAAGGAAATGGAAATGCGTAGATGAAAGTAGGGATGCAAATGGAGTGGTAGCCAAGGGAAAGAGTGGAAACAGGGTTTCAAATGGAGTGGTAGCCAAGGGAATTGAAACAAATGGAATTGACAACAATGGAGAAGTGAAACAATAAGGAATTGCAACAAATATGTTTCAACATTCTAGAGTTCAGGCAACTGTAGCACTTTGGAGTTGCAACAACTGTGTATTATTTTTTTTGGATGATGATATCTCCTTTCCAATCACTTTTTCATGAATTAACCCTTTTTAATCCTTCCAGGATTTATTCATCAAGCTTGAATGATTCTACTCCTCCTTTCACTTTCTTCGGTAAACTTCTCATTCACCAATTCCTTCTTTCCCTCACTAACTTCCTCAATTGTTGTCTTATCATTTTGTCCATTGTGCCATTTGATATTTTTGATGAAATTTGCAACGGATAAAATCGTAGCAATATATTTGCAGTAGTAGGCAGATTCGTGGCATCAGGAAGTGCATCAACAGAGTTGGAGCAACATGAAAATTTGCGACAATAGGAAGTGCAACAACAAGATTACAACAATAGGAGTTACAACAACATAGCCAGCATTGCAATGGCTATATCCTGCTTGCAAACAAGATTAGTGTGGTGGCCATCTCTTATTGCACCAGATGTTTTGGGGGTTCTTTTTATTTTATTTTTACAATACTAAAAATGGAACACACTTCACAAAAAAAAGAAAATATATGCTAAAAAAATGTTCTAAATGCACACATATCAAAACAAACAAAGAAAAGAACAGACAAAATTGATGATAGAAAGAATATTGCACCCTTGACAGTTCCTCGACAATGATGCCAAAAATGACTGGCCTTCCAATCACCTTCCTAATTTTTCAAGAAGACAAAAAGAAGGAATGTACATTTAATTTTCAATCCGGGGTCGTGTAGTACTTGCGAATTGTCATGCACAATATATGCAAGAACAACCATTCTTTCTACGTGTTGCAGTCATAGTGGCAATGATTGTATTTTCGGAAAGAGTATCGTCAATTCACACTATTTGCAAGGTTCTAAAGCTATTTGCAAGGAAAGTAAACACACTGACATAAAGTAAATTAATCTAATCTAAATCACTCTTGCAAGAAAGTAAACATATTTATGGAAAGTAAACACTTACTTGTACAAAAATAAGGATTATTCTAATTGCTCTTGAAATTAAATCACACATGAAAAAAGAAAATGTCACGCTTGCAAGACTATGATACTAGCTGGGAACCAACTGTAACTTTGTCCCAATCATTAGTACTTACAACCCGAGTGTCAAGAATCAATCATTGATCATCCTATAGAAATATTCCCATCTACTGAGACACCTAGGTAACCAACCACGGTGCTCGCCAATTCTCTAGGAAAACAGTTTGGGTACGATATGTATCAATCATGAATCTTGGAATCTTTATAACACAATAGTCTTGCAAGTAATTTTTACTCTACTAGGAAAGTAGATGGCACAATTGCAGGAAAGAAAATATCACAGTTGCGGAAAAAAACAATATTGCACTTACAGGAAAGTAAATTAATCTAATATATTCCTTGCCAAAGTGATCCTTGCCCCTTACTTGGACCAACATACATAACCATTGTGTTAAGCTCAGTAAAGAATACAACTCAACTTAAAATGCAATGGTATTAATTTCATTCAATCCTACATGAATGATTAATTAAATAAGAAATAAGAAAATGGGCACAATCATGCAAAATTAATTAAATAAATGGAATCACACAATGAGAAATCATTTACAAAAATTAATAAATCCTACAAAATGTAATTACGCAATGAGAAACCGAAGAAACCATCTAAACTATTTGACACTCTATTCTAGTGGAGTGGGACTTGCCTCCATAAAACATAGTGCTGGTATTTATTCTACATTAGCACTCATTTCATTCACAAATAAATTAAAGAAGTCAATTCATTATAATTTGTAAAAGAAATAAATCAAACTAATTAAATAATTCCAAAGGAGAAAAAAATAAACTAATTAAATAAATCACAAAGGAAATAAATCAAACTACTAAACAACATACTATGGAAATTATGATATGAGAAATAAGGAAATCACTAATGAATTACTACATTATCATTCAGATAATGCACTATGAGTCCCCCCCTCGAATGATGGAGAGATTTCTCTTTTATACATGAATTCAATGGAAGCTAACAATAACAAAAACACACTTATGGATTTAACGAATCCATAGTGCTTACAACAATATTCTAAATAACTAATGGTTTCCATTATTCTTTCTAATAATTAGTAATAAATAATTCACTCCAATATTTTAGTTAACAACCAATCTTGCTTTAGAATCCCAAGATCCTTGCTAACTAATCTCTTTGTCTTAACATCCAATATTTTGTCATATATGATATTTTCCATTAAGGTCCAAATTCTTGACATATCTTTGGTTGTAAATTAATTTCCTTGAATTATCCATAATTCTTTTGTAGAGTAATGACAACTTCTCAAGGTTTCGATCAACTCAAGGTTCCAATCGACTTGCGATTATTTGGACAAGTTGCAGTAGGGGGAAGTGAAACCACTTGCTTGGAGGTGCAGTAGAAGGAAGTGCAACCACTTGTAACATATGAAAGTACAACAACTATAACATAGGCGCAAGTGAAACAAGCGGAAGTGCAACCACTTGTAACATGCATAAGTGAAACAACTGTAACATTTGCGGAAGTGCAACCACTTGTAACATGAAAAAGTGCAACAATTGTTGAGGTGGAAGTGCAGCAGGTGGAAGTGCAGCCACTTGTAACACATGGAAGTGCAACAACTATTGAGGATCACAATACATCCTGTGGTGACGTCTCAAGATGTACAACTTTTCTAGCACATTGTATTCAATGATGAATGCAAGCATGGTATTTTTCTAATGTTTAATCATAAATTCATGTTAAATTCTAAATAAATATAATGGAAACACATTAAGTCTAAATCCCACAAAATAATGCATTAATACATGGTCTAGTTAAGAGTAAAAGGGTTAAATGTGGGAAGAGACAGTGTAAAAAAATGTCATTTCTAGAGCTCGTCACAGGGGACAGAGGTTCCACCCAACCATAGACTTGTTGTTCCAAATATCAACAACAAGTCACCCTGAGCTAGGGCTAGGAATTCACAAAAGAGGGTGTCTCTCTACAGTCCACTCACAACTCAATTTTCCCACAACCCACTAGTTTTTCCTACATCTATCCCAATTCCTCCAACTCTCTTCCTCTCAACCTTCCCTACCCAAGGAATGTACCCCCTTATTTGCAAGTAGTCCCTCAGGCTGTACCATTATTTTATCAAGGTTTCCAACATAGGTTGGCCAAGAATCTCTCTTGGGAACTCCAAGGATGTTAGCTACCAGGAAAAATTAACAACAACAAGCTTACTACTCTAATGAAAATTCCCACACATTAATTTCACTCTATAGGCCTGACAACCTGCCTCTTCTGCAAGCCTTATAGATTGCTTCTTCAACCTTCAATAGCTCCCTATAAGTGTTGAAATTTCCACCATTGTTTCCTCAAGATCCAACCTTCCCCTCTCCTGCTATCTCCCCATTCCCATGCATAAATCTATCTATTCAAACTCCCTTACTATCCCATATGAATGTCCTCTCCTTTTTCCTCCTTGCTTGACACACACTCTTCCCTAAGATGATTGTATTCAGCCTCATGCTCCCAATAACTATGAGATGTGAGTCTCACACCCACCCTTTTACATGTATTCAATGATTGGGCTCTCCTACACTCAAGGGAATAAATAAAAGGTTCACTCAAAACAATGAAAAATCAGGAAAAAGGTTTGAGATTTAAACTCATGAATAAGACCCCCTTAGATCCCTCCCCTCTTGTGGATAACTCAACCCCCATATATTTGTCCATGTCCATATATAGTTCACATCACATTTTAATTTGTAAATTCTAGATATACAAGTTCACATATTACATCACTTGGCCCACAACCACATATCATATCTACATTATACATTACTAAACTGGGGATTGTAGCATGGATGTTACAATTCCCAAAGATTAGGATGAAGACAAATTCCCAATAACTATCATGCAAAATCATATGTTCCATCCACGTGCAATCAAACCCTCTAGCTCGTTAATATCCATGAAAACAAGTTCCCCCACTATCTAAAACTCAAAATGCAAGGGCTAGTGAAGAGCTTCACTAGGGTTAACCTCATGCCAACATAAGGGATACAAATACCACTAATATGTAAGGTACCAGATCTATTATAATAGTTGAAAACAAAAATATTGCAGAGAATAACAATGGAACAACATAATAGATGAAACCACGACACCAAAATAATACCTTATTGATAGGAAAACATATTCACTTGCCTCTTCGAGGGGGAAACCTCCAAAAGAGCAGAGATATATTACAATAATTCTCAAGACAAGACTTCTCATACCCTTTACTCCTATTTATACTAAATCTATCTACCAAAAGAAAAATCTAGAGGAAGATCTTCTAGAAGTGGAAGCTTCTATTAGGTCTTCTTACATTTGACTTATTCTTCTTGATTACTAGGCCTTATTAATATTGGCCTTTATTACATGGAAAACATATTATTCTACCTATGTGAGGGGTTAGGGAGGTTAGGTCCCTAACAATCCCTCCCCCTTAAAAACAACCTTGTCCTCAAGGCTTGAGATGAGGAAATTGTTGCAGAATGGTAGTTGGCTCTCAGGTGGCATCTGCTAGAGTTGTATCTTTCCACTATACTAACAATTCCTTGATTGTGCACTCACGGAGAAAATGTTCATGCTGGTCCAAGATTGCTTGTGGCTGCAACCATATGGAGACTTATTCATCCAACTCAGGAAGAATGGTTTGAGTTTGTCACTTACTTCCAATCACCTTCTTTAAGCAGGAGACATGAAAAACAAGATGGATATTAGAATGACTGGGCAAAGCTAACTGATAGACCACCTATCCCACTCACTTAAGAACTGTATAAGGAAAATAAAATTTGGGCGCTAACTTCTGACAATAGTCAACCTTGAGTGAATTCTTCTTATAAGGTTACAATAGAAGAAACACCTTTTCCCCTCTAGCAAATTGACATTCTGAGTGACCTTGATATGCTTTCTCCTTCATGTGATTCTAAGCTAGGACCAAATTCGATTTGAGGGTACGAAGAATAGCCTCTCAAATTGTAAGAGTTTGGTCAACCTCCTAGACCTTCGAGACACCAGGCATGTATTAGATAACTGAAGGTGACTTTTTTCCATATACTGATTCAAAAGAAGTCACACAAGTAGTTGTATGGTAATAAGTGTTGTACCACCATTCATTGAGGGGTAACCATTGAGCCCACTAATTTTACCTCTCGGATGAAAAACACCTCAAATATGTTTCCAAACACTTGTTGACAACTTCAGTTTGACCATCAGTTTGAGGATGATATGTTGTGCTGATATGCAATTGGGTGCCCTATAGCCTAAACAATTCTTGCCAAAAATTGCTGGTGAAAGTAGGATCTCGGTCAGAGACAATGGAATGAGGCATGCCATGAAGCTTGAAGATATGATCCAGGAAAATTTGAGTCACTGTGGAGGTAGTGAATGGGTGTTGAATAGCACATAAATGAGCATATTTGGAAAGACAAACAATGACCACCATGATGACTGAATTATTTCCCAATTTAGGTAAGCCAACAATGAAATCCATAGAAATATCCCTCCAAAAAATGGGTGGAATTGGAAGTGGTTGTAGTGTGCCTGGGGATTTGACTGTTCCTCCCTTCTTGTGTTGATAGACATCACATTCTGCCACAAATGTGTGAACATCCTACTTCATACCATTCCAAAAAAAATAATGTTTTACCCTGTCATAGGTTTTGGTAAATCCAGAATTCCCAGTTGTGGGTGTAGCATGAAGCTTGTATAACACTGTGGATTTAAGTTGTGACTGTTTGCTTAAGTACATACAACCTTTGTAGCAAATCTCTTCATTGTGCCAAGAGTAATATGGAGAAAATGGAGAATTATCTTGCAATTGTTGGATCAGATGCAATAATTTGGGATCTTGCAACCATTCCTAGTGAACAACTTGGAGCCAATCTGGTATAATGAAGGATAGAGAAAAGAGGGACCCTTCATCTTCATATTTCATTGAAAGTGTGTCTGCCACCACATTATCTTTTCCTTTCTATTAAATTATCTCATAATCATATCCAAATAGCTTGGTCACCCATTTTTGTTGCTCCGAGGATGAAAGGAATTGCTCCAGAAAATTCTTGAGGCTCTGATGATCTGCCTTAATTTGGAAGTGTTTCCCCAATAGATAAGGACGCAAGATATCCACATCATGCAAAATGTCCATCATTTCCTTTTCATAGATTGATTGTCCCAAATGGTGCTCCGATATTTTTTTTCTAGTGAAGGCCAAAGGCCTACCATCTTCCATAACGGCTGCACCAATTCCTTTCCCGGATGCATCACATTCCAGGACAAAAGTATTTTTGAAGTCGGGAAGGGCCAGGATAGGGGTTGTGCACATAACCTCTTTCAAAGCATGGAAGGCTTGATTAGCTGCATGATTCCAATTGAAATAATTCTTTTTAAGGAGAGCAGTGACAGGGGTTGCAATTTTTCCACAGTTCTCAATAAATTTGCAATAATATCCCGTTAAACCCAGAAAACCACCCAAACTCTTGAGGGTTTTGGGCAGACGCCAATCCTGCATAGTTTAAATTTTTTTAGGATCCAAATAATGTGGTGTTTGGAAAGTGTATATTAGAGGTCAAGATGCACAGAGGGTGTCTCAATTGCTTGAATGGAATTGAGTTGGAAAATAATGTCAGAATAACCTTTTTTGAGGAGATTTTCCATTCTATGGGAACTGTTGATCTTAGGGGAGCCTACTGTGATGCCTTAGAACTTATACTGTTGGTCATCTTGTTAAAACTGCATGATCAATTCCTTAAAATCCATGAGGATGGGACCGAGACTGTGAAACCATTCAACACCCAACACAATGTCACAAACACCCATGTTGATAGTGAACATATGAGATTTCAGGTTGTACTGGCCAATTTGGAGACACACATTTTCACAATGCCCCCACATTTCATGGAACCTCCATTTGCAATCACGATTTGAAAATTGTTGACTGTATGGATATAACAATGGGTTTCTTGTGAAATTCGTCGATGAATGAAATTATAAGTGCTACCACTGTCAATTAGGATGATGACCTTCCGGTTTTTAATGTAGCCAATTAGCTCGAGGGTTTGGGGAAAAGAGTAGTCAGTGAGTGCTTTCAAGGAAATGACTGGTTCAACTTCTGGTGGATCGTATGACGAAGTGATAGGAGATGGATCAAGTAGCTCGATTGCATGAGAAGCCTTGATATCGTCTTTCTCATCTTCAACAACATCCTCAGAGATGGCCATGAATTTTTTTTGTTCCTTACACTTGTGCCCCAGAATTTTTTTCATCACAATTATAACAAAGACCTTTGAGTTGGAATTCAACCATTTCTTCCCGGGTTAATTTTTGGATCTTGAGTGGGGTGGGATGAGGAGGAGGAGTGGACAGGCGAGGGAACAAAGGGAAAGAAGGTTTGTGGTGTTGGGAAATAACAACCTATTGATCTTCCTTGGCACATTGAGTAGCTTCCAACCAAGTTTGGAGGCGAGTCATGAGGACTTAGGCTGGTATGTCATCCCTGAGGCCATTGATAAATCATTCCAGGAAAAAATTATCAGACAAGCCCTATGTTATGAAAGTTAATTGCTCAAATGTAGCTATAAACGCTTCCACTGTACCTAACTATTTCAATTTGGTCAAATGGCTCAAGGAGTGTGTATCAGTGTCAAAGCGATCATAGAGTTCGGCCATAAAATGGGTCCAAGACACATATCCTTACCGTTATTTGCGATGCCATTTCCACCATTGCCAATGTTCAGGATCCAAATAGAGGAAACTCTAACGAAGTTTGGCCAAGTCATCAGTGATGCCATGCAAGGAGAGGTAGTGTTCCATTTGAGTGACCCAACTAGTGGGATCCGAGCCATCAAATTTTTTCACCAACACTCGTGGAAGACGTAGATCATAATGAAAAGGGTTGGACTGAAACTGTTGGGAATTGGAGGAAGTGGTACCTTCTAGGTCATAAGGTTGATCAGATGAGGAATGGATTCCAGAAATGGGCATTTTTTCCAGGACCTTGGAGACAAATGAATCAATTTGAGATTCAAAGTGGGATTCAAGCTAGATGGCAAGGTGGGAATTGAGGTCCTTCTTCAATTATTCTTTCAAGTGGTCCATTTGGGAATCAATGTGGGTAACTATGCGGTTTTCAAGGTCTTGGTTGCGAGTGTGGGCCATGGTGAGGGGAAAACACATGAAGAGGTGGGAAATAAGGGTGTGTGAAATGGGTGGGTGGATCGATGGAAAAAAAAGGCTAAGAAATGATAGGTATCACTATGATTAGGACAAAAAGAGGAGTTCAATGGAATAGGTCCCAAGTAGGGGTTCCAAAAAAGGGGTCCGAGCCACAAGAAAAAAAGGCTAAAAATTGATAGGTATCTCTGTGATCAAGATTAAAAGAGGAGTCCAATGAGATAGGTCTCAAATAAGGGTGCGGGAAGGCCCAATACAATTTTCTTTTTACTCCTGCATAGTTATACTTCGATCTGAATAATACTGCAATGTTGAAAGGCCCAAATTCGTAATAGAAAAAAATGTGTAGTAATTTCACAACCAAAATTCAGGAGGTAAAGTTGCACGATAATAAATATTATATGTTATGTTTCTGTTTCCATCACAAGGGTTAGGGTAGTCAGGGTTTCTACAGACAAGGGTTTGCCCTGTGCTATAGCTCTCTGATATACGTGCAGAGTCCAACAATAGTACTTGACCCAATATCTTAGGGAACCAACTAAGGGGGATAGATCATGCCCTTAGTCGTACTACCCGACTACCCAGGTACTAGAGAGTATCTTCCCGAGTATTTTTCTCGGTGGAACTATAGTAGCCGGGTGACCAATTAGTTTCTCGATTCGTATACATGTGTTTTTTGATGTGATACCACTCAAAGGGGTACCAACATGGGTTAAAAGGGTTCCCGACAATGTGCGCTTAAGTACCACTTGTAGTTCCTGCGTGTATGCTTCCATGACTGTGGATTTATGCATTGAACAAAAAATCTCTGTATCTTTAAGACACCATAATACATCTCTATCCTGAAAAAAAATTACCCACAATTTTATGGCAAGGAAAGTGCTATGATTCCACTTGTAAGGTACCAGATCTATTATAATAGATGAAACCATAAATATTGCAGAGAATAACAGCGGGAGAACACAAGAGATGAAACCACATCACCAAAATAATACCTTTGTTGATAGGAAACAATGTTCGCTTGCCTCTTCGAGGGGGAAACCTCCAACAAAGCAACACTCTATTACAATAATTCTCAAGACAAGACTTCTCATACCCTCGATTCCTATTTATAATAAATCTATCTACCAAAAGAACAATCTAGAGGAAGATCTTCTAGAAGTTGAAGCTTCTATTAGGTCTTCTTACATTTGACTTATTCTTACTTATTAATATTGACATTTATTACATGGAAAATATATTATTCTACCTATGTGAGGGGTTAGGGAGCTTAGGTCCCTAACATAATACAATATTAACACCTCCCATTTGGATTGAAATCAATGTACTATCCAATAAATACTCTCCCATAGTGAGATTGATACAGTGACACTTCCTTGAACAATTTATGGCACCTCCATTGAAATCATTACTTGAAATTTTTGTGTTGGATCTATAAAGCAATTGATAAGTTTGGCTAACTTGTAGTAGATGACGTTATGTGTACAACCAGAATCAATCAACATTGTTACCTTTTTATTTTTGATATATCCTTGTATCTTGAGAGTTTGATGAATGTTAATGCCAACCAATGTATGCCAAGATATGGTGGGAGTAGTCTCTTCTAGTTCTAGATCTTGAGATGGTTCAAGTTCTTGATCTTCTTCCTCTTTAGAATATACATATAATAATTTCCTATCATTACAATTATTCTCCTTACTTTACTTGCTAGCATGTCAAATGAAACATACTCCTTATTCTCTTCTTTCATTCATTTTCTAGGTGTCAACATTTTATATTGAGTGAGGTTAGGAGAGGGAATAGAAAATATCTAGGGATTAATAGTGCCCATCACAAGAAAAGTTATTTTCAATTAATGAAAAAAGGGCAATAAACACATATGAACACACAACAATGAAAGAAAGAAAAATATGTTACCAAGGATCATCAATTGTTCATGTTAAACAACTAGGTCAAAATACTTCAAAATATGATGCATACACTACAAAGGGACCACATCAACCCTCAAAACAAGAATCAATTCAAACCCCTACAATAAGATAAAGACAGATAACATTGCCAAAAAAACATGCTCAACTAGAGAGAATCCTATTTACTATGCTTTGAGGACAAGGCATTCTTTAAAGGGGTGGCAATGTAAT
Organism: Picea engelmannii; assembly: GCA_009831015.1. Lineage (NCBI taxonomy): Eukaryota > Viridiplantae > Streptophyta > Pinopsida > Pinales > Pinaceae > Picea > Picea engelmannii. The sequence goes on from ML776944.1 coordinate 361,581, forward strand.
ACACATAATAATCATAATAATAATAGTAAAATTAATAATAATAATAATTATTATTATTTTACGGAAAATTCAAGTGTCACACACCCCTTCACCTCATGCCTAGTCAATACATACACGTATAATGTCATGAGGCTCATTGTAACATCATTGATTCATATCAACCAACCATTATTTAGTATTCAAATATTTAGTTGCATAAATACTCTATCAATCTCGTAATAGACAAGATTTGTTTATTCCAATTTTAGAGATTTATCTTTATTTCCTAGAATGTGATGGGGAATGAGGTTAGTTTATGCCACTAGTGAAAAGCATGTTTTCAATGAGTTCTTTTGAAGTAAGTGATCATCATTTCTTTTGACCGATTAAAACATTATGTAAGTTCTAGCTAGGCTTCAACCATTGGCATGTGGTCATGTCGATTTTTCACATTGTCATAGAGGGGAACTTAAAGTGGTTGGCATGTGGTCATGTCGATTTTTCACATTGTCATAGAGGGGAACTTAAAGTGGCTGGCATGTTATTTCTCATGCCAACCATAGGTTGTGGCATCACTAAGTGTGCATTGGTATTAGAGTTAGCAGAAGGAGATTGCAAAAATCATTGAATAGATACCATATTGATGTTCTTTCCTTCTTCATTAGGTGGAAAGGAGGTCGTAGGGGTACCCATGAATGGATGAGAGAGTGGACCTTTTGGACCCAAGGAATTACTGTCTTCAGGTGCATGATCTATCAAACCTTCAATTAGCTACTCCATAGCACCTGATTTTTATTCTATAGATGCTAGATACATAGGACTAGGGTAGACAAAGTTTGAGTTTCACATCAAAGAGAAACCATAGAATAAATTTCCTTTGCCAGGAGTATGTTTAAACTCTATAAGAGGTGGTTGAGGTTGCGGTATGTGTCGTTTAGATTCATCCCAACATTGATAGTGGTTTGTTTTGGTTTTGGTAGCAGAAAGAGAAGTCATATTTTTAAGAGGATGGTAATGGTATTGATTTACCATTGTAGGACGACATGTAGACCCAAACACTGCAAGAAGTACCATGCTTTTGGAAATACAACTAGTGTCAAGTGTGCTACAGTGGTAAATAGTAGGACATATAAGAGACATATCACATATATGCACACCTACTTACATTAGTAAACCTTAATTAGATATAGGACACACATAGTCCACGAGATAATCGTATTATACTAATTCTTACTTATGTTTCCTTAACAATTTGATGTGTGCTAGAACATAATCATACGAAACGAACTCAAACATATTTTTTTCTATTTTGGCTAGTGAAATAAACCCAAAAAGAGGCACAAAAACATAGATAGTATGTCTAGATTAACAATGTTGATTAAAGATCAATGATGTAATTTGAACAAGAATAGATACAAATCTTTCTCCTATGCCTTATGCAATGACACTCAAGGGTATAAATGGCTATCTACGCCATGAGATACACTACTTAGGTACTTATGTTTTTTTAACAATCTGATGTGCACTAGTGAACCCAAACATACTTTGTTCTATTCTAGCTAGTGTGATGAACCCAAAAAGAGGCACATAAACATAGATAATAAGAAAATCTTAAGGACACTAATTAAAGATCAATGATGTACTTTGAAAAATAATAGATACACAAATTTATCCTATGCATTATGCAATAACACTCAAGGGTATAAATAACTATCTACGCTATGATATGCAGTACTTAGGTCCACAAGTCAACCACCAAGTATCTGTGCTTCTTATTATTTAATGTTATTTCAATACATGTCAATGCATGCAAGCATGATATAGTCAAAGTAACTAGCAAATTTAGTGTGATATAGTCAAATGCATCCATGAATCAAGGGCATGTGATGCTTCTTTCCTAAGTTCCTAATCCGATTTCAAAATATTAGGAGGTGCCGACGATTAAATTTGCAACAGAGTTTTGCCCGCAAAGTTTTGCTAAAAGCCTATTAATATAAAAGATAAATAATAATAGTAGGTGGGATCCCCTTGTAGATTGAAAATCAAGTCTGATGCTTATTCAATGTTAGGTTACTGTACTACACTACTTTCATGATTGACGATATCTTGTTTTACTGGATAATGGATCAGGCATATTATACATGCTTCCCTTGTTGTTCCAAGATCAAGTTTTATACCGAAGTTTTTCATGGTTATCATTGTTGTCTGTTCTTGGATCTATTACGGGTGACACCTGCAACATACATATGTTAGTAACAACAAATGAAAAGAAATTAAAAGAAGAAACTATCCTATGCTAACATGCTATACTATATGCATTGAAAAGATTGTGGAAAATCCTAGCTAACATATGATAGTCATGCGACTTATCGAGGTTGTATATAGCATAATTGACATGCACTTATGTATAGTGGAGATGGTAATATGTGATATGGGTAGTGATCTTGGAAATTAAAGGTTGTTGGTCTTGATGCATGGTTCAAAGTGGATGAATTGTTTGATTAGTAGTTGGCGCGTACTAGGAATTGAATGAATTTGAAGTGTGGAGGTGATGTGCATTTACTGCACATCACCTTTATTCCTATCATTGGACACCACCCTAGTCAGGTTATTGTTCAAACATTGTTGTTGTGGTTATGCTCCGAATTCTTAGCAGAGAGGAACCACTCAGCCAACTCGCGTTTTAAGGCGTGCGATTATAGGTATGTCTTTTTTTGGCCCTTCTTGAGTCTTCTCTGGTTATGAAATGGATGTTGGCTTAGGTGTATTGGTTTGTGCCTTCCTTAAGTATTGCAACTGTGTAAAATGGTGATTGTGAAACGTTGATGATTCTCTTTGCATTGATGTTGAAGTCATAGTATTACTAGTTATCCTGGGCGTTAGTAGTCACAAGAGATATTTGTTATCCCTGCTAGTTTAGTTGGAGGGTTTTTGTTGGTCTTGGGTCGGTTGGCTATCCTCACACGTTCACAGCTATGTCAAGTATCTGGCTTTTATGGGTTTAATGGTTGGAGACGTTCTATTCCACTGTGTTTTTTTCACTTGGGCATTGGTTGATTTCACCACCAAGGGTCACGAAATGGGTTTTCTTGTTCATAATCAGCCTTGTCTTCACCTCTGTGCTATGGTTGTTTGATTAAAGAACATGAGGGTTATACCCTGCGTGCGTTAAACAACATTTCCAGGCCGAATGAGAGCCTCACCTTCTGTTATGGCCCTCTGCCATGGATTGGTTTCTTATCCACGAATGAGTCATGGTTCTCTCTATGTATGCCTCGTTAGCCTTGGATTTTTCACCGTTCTAAGGAGTTGGCTCTGTTCTCCCTGTGTTGTCTACAGAACAAACCCTTAGCCTCCAGTCCAAAGTTGTGTAGAGGAGACTATAGGGCATGTCAAGTTTACTATGGGTTATGGTGGATTGAATGTATTGCTGATTGATTTGAGTACAGACTTGCCTAGTTGGTCATATGATGTCATGTTGGTTTGGCATTTAGTTACTGCCTCTGTGATAAGAATAAAAAACCATGCATTATTATTACACAGTCTCTCCCCTTATGATTAATAACTCAGTATTGTTTAATGGAGAGGGTCGCTGCCCCGATTCGAATTGATGTGTGGGTATGCATGGTTGTCACAACTTGTTAGGTCGATTCGTTTTACCACAATAATGGATTGGTTGGTTGATACACAGTCATTGGTATTTTTGCACTAAAGGTTGTTTGGATGTTTAGCTGGCATTGGTTACCAATGCTTGATGTTGCTCATGCATGCCACATTGTGTGTATGGTGTTTTGCACAATGAAATAAGGTCATGGTAACTGTGGTTTTTTTGGGGGGATGAATGATTATTGAATCAGATGACTATAGAAACTATATCCATTTTATCCTTATGATTGTTCGATTGTATAAGCCTGAGTTTGCACAACATAGTTGATTACAGTTGGAATAAATCAAAGTAATACTTTGTTAGATTGATGACTCAACACAATGGATTGATTTATTACTGTGACTGTCTGTTTGATTTTGTTAAATGGATATATTGCATCGTAGTGTTTTGGTGACTGCGCACTGTGTATGATATGGAGACCTTGGGTTTCACACTCAGGGATACCCACAGGGTTTTAAGCATGTTTTGTTGCAGCCCAATCATTTGTTGAGATAGGCTTGTTGTTGATACCTCATTGTGTTGGATGGGTGGCCCAACTTCTTAGAGTCACATTAAATTGGGATTGCATAGTGATGGAGTTACACTTGCATGATTGAATTATTCGATGCATAGCTTGTGTTGGAATAGTGGATGCTGTCTGCTTAATTGTCAATTCGAGTTTTGGCAATTTGATCTTGTTTATTTAGTTACTGCCTATATATGTTTAACGAATACCATTGCATTTAAACTACTGGACCCGATTGCAGTGATATTGTGACTTCATTGTTAATTTTAGAAACATGAATTTGAGTATATTTGTTGATTGAAGAAATGTATGGGCAGTGGTTGATTTTGATGGTTAACAGAGTGGAATGGTTACTGTTAAGAATTTTTTATAAGATGAAAAGTATATAAATGAAAGGAACAACACCCCTTTACAGATTGTGTGGAATGCATACTTTCTTGTGATGACACTGTGTTGGATATTTGATTATGAACAATGAATTAGTTAAATGAACAGTAATTGTTATTGGTCATAGTGGTTGATGGTTGGTGCATATCCTTCCGTAGAATGTTTTCTGGATCACTTAATTGGTTTCATGAAAAATAACCGTTTTTCTTCCCTTCCATTATTTCATTTTCTGCTAATTACAAATCCCATCACCTTCCCATATTCATTTTTCACTCCTTGTTCTGAGATTGACTATAGTTAGGAGAATTTCAGTGTTAAGGCAGTTGAAGGTGGCAATGTCTTGTGTGAATTATAGTGATGTTTTATTGGTTTGATTTACAGTGGAATGTTGTTGTCATTGAGCAATAACCATGTCTTTTCCCCCCCTCATTATATCATATTTTCGCTCAATACAAACCCCTCACATATCCCATAACCCCTTTTCAACCCTTTCTCTTTGATTAACAGTAAAACAATTTGTATGGATTGGTTTGCATGAGTCTGATGCATTGTTGAGCCAAAATCCATTTCATATCTTAAAAGAGTTGTCATGTATGGTTAATTAAATTATCATTTGCTAATCAATCACACATGCAGGGATGCGTTATTCAAATAAAAGGCTAGAAACATAGGCCTATTATGCCTCTGTCAAAGAGAAAGACTAAAAGATGATAGCATCAACAAAGGAAAGATGGCCTCACAACTATAAAATATGGCTTTTGAATTTTATGTTATCTATTATTGGTGACAGTTGACTTTAGGAATGTTTTATTGTGGATATATGGGTAATGTTTTTTTTTTTTAAATAATTCAAAATATCACGAGCTAAATTAACAAATGTGAATATATGGATGGGAGTCACAAGGAGGTGTGATTTTCTTAAATAATAGTTATGTTATGGTTATCATAAGCAAATGGGAGTCACAAGGGGTCCCACCTACTAGTTATTATTTATTTATGACCCTTATTATAATTATTACTCTTCCCCCTAACTAAAGTTAGTTGAGTCTTTTAATTAACTTAACTAATGAGTTGGTTCAACTACTTCAACCAATTCTAATTTGTTAAAAGAAAAAGGAAAGGGAGGAACAAGAGGAGGATAGAAGCAGAAGCATGCTAAGGTTTGATCTTTGAGTTTATGTTGAGGTAATTTAGTTTTCATTCATTCATTATTCATTACAAGCCTAATTCTCTTTTATGATAGCAAGGTCTTATTGTAGACAACAATATTCAGGGCTGAATCACATCATTCAGACACTTGTTTTTCAGAGGTGTTGATCTATCTTTGATAGTCTGTGTAGACTTGTCTGTTTGTGAATTAATTTTCATGACTGACAAAGGCTATTGTGCAAAGTCGATTGGGAAGAAATCTGTGCAAGATGATCCAGCTTTTAGAGTTCAGTTTCGGTTTTCTGTCAGAGGTCCTTTTGTATGTTCCATCGGGGATGTCTAAGTTTGACTTTGGTCCAAAGTTTTTGCATGAATTTTTTTAAAGAAAATGACTCTTTGGTGAATTTTAATGAAATAAAGGATTGCTTTGTGTCTCATCTGTCTTTATTATCATCTTAGTGCCTTTTCTTCTATCTTTACATTTATTTCAGCAACTAATATGTTCAGAAAATTACATAAAAAGTGAATTTCCAACAAGCTTTTTATTGATAAAAGACTAGCCTAAGCACTTGTAATTAATACTTGTGAGTTAGGATGTTATTTTTGTTGGTTATAAACATAGGGTGATATTCCCGTCTATTTTTCTTTAGCCAAGCAAAATCTGAAAATGCTTGAGTAAGATCATTTCATATCTTTTCCTCAATAGGAGGCAACAACAAAATGGGGTATGCTTGTACTCCAAACCTATAAAGATTGATTGAATTGAGAGAAATGAGGTGATCTATAACTTGAGTGGGGGTAGATTCGTCTAATTTATTAAAGAGTAATTGTATGAATGTTGGACATGCAGTTTTGGATATAATTTTGAGAAGAATATAAGTATGAATAAATCACGTAGAAGGAAGGATTCATGTAGAATAGAGGATTCACACAAAAGATACAAAGGGTGCAGAAGGATGCGAAGGATGGAGATAGTGCAAAGCCAAAAGGATAAATCAAGTGAGTGAGAAAAGGAAGCGCAAACGATGATGGTGTGACTTTCCAAAAATAGAAAGGACAACAAAAAAGATGTATAAAGAACAAGAAGTAGAAGAAATAAAATAGCCAATTAACTGAAGATGTCTATGCCATGCATTGTAATGGGTTATTTTGGGAAAGATAAGAATAGAGCTTGAAACCCTATATTTTGGGGTATAAATATGTAACGAGATTGGGATATAGAAGAGAGAGAACATAGAGATATAGATAGAGGAAGAGATATAGATGTCTTCATATGTATGTGTAAGAGAATGCACATGGAAGAGAATTGAGGTTATGGAAATATCATGAATGTAATAGTCAGTTAGTAAGAAAGAATATGAATACAAAAGGAGTTTAGAAATGATATTGTGTCTTGTGTTTTTAATTGTTTGTATGCATTCATGAATGATGACATACTCTGCATGATGAATTTATTCTATGAATTGGTTATGATGGAATGTTTGTGTATGAATGGGATAGTTTAGGTAATAATCAAGAAAACACATAAGTCAAGACCAGGAAGAATGATTCACACATCAACCTCCCTTTCCCTTGCTGCTGCAAAAACCTGGTTCTTGCAGCCCCAATAGATACCTCAGGTGAGAATTCATATGCACGAGTAGGTGATTCTGAAAAGGTCGGTGTCTTGAGGGCTCTGTTGGTCATGGTCAACCCAAACCCTAGGTCTGGTAACCCCTGCACAGATGAGAAGTAGCCAACAAATGGTTCTGTTGTCAGGACCGATACTTTGAGATTAAGGGAATGTTTTGGAGGCCGATTAAGAAAGAAACCACTGACTGGTTGGAACGAAAAAGAACGGGACTTCGTGCGACAAGAGAACATGAACCCTCAGATGAGTGACGAGTAATGGATACAAAATTATGTGTTCACAGATCAACATGAAATTTTCTTTGGAGAATTCCCATAAATTATGGCTGAGTGGCTAGAAAGGTTAGTAGAGAAGACATGGAGGTTTAGTGTTATAGCACCGAAGAATTGGACTCCGGAATGGGTAAGGCATCTAAATTCGGTAAGTAACCTAACTACTCGAGAAATTTATTTTTGGTTGGATAGTATACTAGGGGGTTATGTTACATAATTTGTTGTAGATTGCATTCAGTCATACAATGTTGTAGAAATAATTTTTTCAAAGGCCCATGTGGAAGGTTCTTGGAATCATTGAATATGTGGATAAAAATGCTATTATGTGAAAAGCATGTGATGATAATGGAGTCCAAAAACTAAATGGGTTTTGCGCACATAGGGCAGTTGGAGGATAAAAAAAGGATCGCCTAATAAAAGGGAGGAAGCCATGAAAGAGGAAGGAAGGTGTTAACAACAATTCTTGTCTTGGGCACAAGAATATTCAGGTCTGCAAGTTTCACGAGAAGTGCCCAAGCATAGCACGAAAAAATCTCGTTTCAGGCTTCCAAGCAAGTAAACGGGCGAAATTATGTTGTCAACGGCCCAGATTCATCCATAGGAGCAGATCAACGGTCGGCGGGAAATCGCGGTTAGCGGAGTTGCGCTGGGATTAGCGCAATGGGTAGCGTCTATATTGCATGCAAGAAAAGATATCAGACGTCCATCCAAAGGAAGCGTGGCGCGAGATCTAGTCACGTTGACATTTTGGCATTCGGGAGTTCGAAGGGTGATGGTTTCACGTCGTTCTACATCTCGAAACCCCGAACCCCGAAACGCCGATAAGTGCCTTTGAAGCTAAGCCTATGGTCCTAGCACCCCGTCACGTCAAGTGAGCCTGGTAATGGAGGCAACCCTCTTCTAACATCAAATACCATCTCAACCATTCCGCTGGAGGAAACACGACGTACATTTGTGCTTTCGCGGTTTGTTCAATCGATATTTTGAGGAAAATTGCATCGTGAACCTCCGGTACCAGAAATCCCAAAAGGATCGGGACCGTCCATTTGAAGGACACACGACGCAATAATTGAGCCATGAGTGGGGCCCTTCGAGATTTTCATGATGAAAGCATCGAGGTCATCTCAGCCGTTCATCCATCAGCGAGGCTCGGGCACATTTAATTTAAAGAGGGCGCAGATCTGGACGGTCGTGATCCAGGCACTCAAATTCATGGACGAAGTCCAATTCCACACCCCTCCGTCATTCTGAATTTAACGAGAAGGGGGGGGGTCCGGAATCGGAGATAATGTATGCGCGCATCTGGATGGCCCAAGTCTCAGCGCTTAGATCTACGGTCTGTATTGAATTACAGACCCCCCCATCGGTTCTGCCTTTAATGGAGGGGGGGGGGGGTCCGAAATGGAATTTCACTATAGCGGGCCCCCTATCTATACGTGGCATGAATATACTGGTCCCAAGTCCTCACTGCCTACCATGTGTCCCTTTCGCCCAGTCACCTTCGCCTCAACACCTCCCTCCATTCGCTGTCTCCTGTCCCCGTATCACTTCCACAAAAGCACCCCTTTTCCCCCCGCCTCACCTTCACCATACTGGCACCTACAACATCCTTGTCAAGCATGCCACATCTTCCACCTCTCATCTCATGAACCATTCGGCTGGTCCAGGTGGCCCCTCGAGAAGACCTCCACATCCCCAAAAGGTAGAGTTGACCAAAACCATTCCTGATCTCAAGAGGGTAGTTATTGCAGTTGTTGGAGGTGGTTAGACATCGTCTCCGTCATAAATGGAAAGTCCAGCAAAGGACTAAAGCTGGTCGATTCGTCTATAGTAGGACAGTTCGAAATATGATAGCATCTGTCATAGGTGCACAATCGGCCAGAGTCTACATGCGCAGACTGTCAGAAGACATGCAGACGCAATGTTTTTAATGCAGCGTCTTATTTTTGCTGCTGTTGTTGTTTTGAGTATATGAAGGCGTTTTCACCATTTTGGGTAATCATCGATGGTTGATAAAGGCTCACAGTTGTAAAAATTTAATGAAGCACTGTTATTCTGGTTATGCATGGACTCTTGAGACTTCTTGCCTTATGAATGCCAGTTTCTTTCATGTCTTTGTTTATACTGTGTTAGAGAAGCTCGGAATTGGAGGATCCAGTCGAGTTGTAACTGTTATAGGATGATGTAGGTTGGATCACTATAACAGTTGCATTGTTTCTAATCGGTCCCTGTGATTTTCTTAGCACTGAACGACTTGGAATTGGAGGATCCAGTCAAGTCCCCTTTTCAGTTTCTCGAAGCCCTGAACCAAGAGGATCTTGCATTCAAAGTTTTTCTTCTACAAACTGCTGAAAAGATTGTTGCCTGAGGTAGTTTGCTCACTCCTCTCACCAAGTCTTCAACCTGCTCATGTTTAAATCAACTCACTGACTGAAGTTAGATCAAGACCTCCTTTGTTCCTTACATACCGGTCTCAGTTCTCGAGTTAGAGTGATACCTTCCCGAGTCTCTACCCATTTGATCACCCATTAAAACTATTGTGACATAAAACTGATGGGCGTTGGGCTCTACTCCTGCAAGCAATCCAGGAGTGACTTCTGACGCTAACATTTCTGGCGCCGCTGTCGGGGATGAAGTTGAAGATTTTCCCTGGGATTGAACGACATTGAGCCTCTGATTCTGAAGGTGCATCAGGCATCAAAGCCCTTAAAGATTGCTACTGTGCACCTGGCGACTCCACTGTGGCGACTCCAAGGTTTCCACATCACTGTGTTAGTTGTGGCTACTTTAGCATGCCTGAAAGATGACCCAAAGGAGCTTTCTCGAGAAGGTTTCAACAACTGCTTTCTCTGCCTGAGAAGCTTCCTGGGGTAACGACAACGTTAAGATCTGGCCTTTGATGCTGAACAAGGACCAGGCACATTCAAAGATGTAAATCTTTCACCTGGCGACTCCATGATTCAAGGATCAATTAGCGACTCCACTGGTTCGATATGGAGAAAATCTTAGCTAAAAGGTTTTCTTTCTGTGACTTTTCCCAGATAGTTGGTTTTCCTAATGCACTTCCTGATAGAGACCAATGGGAAAATTTCCTCCCTGAATTTCACGCAACAATTTCGGAGGTACCAACTGAGCATTTACTGGACTTTCATGAGGTTATTCATTGACTTAATATCATGCATGAAGATGTCCAGATTAAGCTCTTCAGGTATTCATTGAAGGGATCTTCTCTTGAATGGTGTCGGTCTCTTCCCGCTGTAAGCATCCGCTCTTTAATAGGTTTTCATACGGCTTTCAATTCATTTTGTAAAGATTATTTTCCAGCTGATTGTTTGTATGAAAACTGTTGTGAGGAGTTTCCATCGCTTCATGAAGCCTCTGCTGGCCCTGAAGACCAGGTCCATGATGAAGCTTTTACTGTGGAGGAAAGCATTTTCCAGGAAAATATAGAGGTGTTGAATGATATTAATTGTGTTATCCCTAGAACTGAAGCATATGGAATCATATCAGATGCCTCTATTCTTTTAGATGTTCATAATGATCAACATGCCTCTTGTAGAAATTGTGAGTTTATGGAGAAAATGTGGTCTATAGTAGATGTCTCACCTGGGTATCGGGTTGAAGCAGATGTTCCTAGCTGCCCTTCTTATGATGACGAAGACCTCCCCATTTTTAAGGAAGAGATGGTTGTGGAGGAGGATTTTTCTCTTTTCCTTCAAGGGGTTTCTCACGATATATTTTTACCTGAGATTAAAGAGAAATAAATTATGTATGAACAGCCAGAAGCAACAGATACCACTGTCCCTGAAACAAATATTTTTGACGGGATCACTATTCTGGAGGAGGAATATAGAAATGAAGGTCAGTCCCTTTTTGATGAATATTATAGTGATGATGAGCAACAAGCTTATCCTACATTTGATCACTATGAAGACGCTGACCTACATGATAGCAAGCAGAGCCATCCAATGGTCCCTATTTATGATGAATACGAATCTGACCCGGGGGAGAGCCAACCAGAAGAGGAGAAAGAACCAGAGGAGCAGAATATTTCTTGTCCAGAGCCAGTCAGCGAGTAGCCACCGCCTGAGAGTAGTGAGCCTGCATTAGTTGTCCACCAACCTGTTCTTATCAGAGATATTCAGCCACATGTGAACAACTTTGTAGCAGAGGAGGCTGTCTGTCGCCCATTTTCTGGAATTCGCCACTCATTCTATGACCCTGTCAGCAAGTACATGGAGTGGAATTTCCTCTATGCCTTAGAGCCGCCCACCTTCATCTTCACGACAACCCTTGAAGATGAATCAAAGGATGTAACCATTCTGATCTCCTGGTTACATCGTCTATTATCCATCATCGACAGAAGGAAGGAGCTTCTATTCAGGAAGCTGCTTGAATGTCTATGGTGGAAGTTTGCTTTCACCTAGCCCCATGTAAAGGATTCTGATAGTTTAGGACTGTACATAAATAATCTCTTTTGAGCATGTATCTTGTTTTGTTTCACTTTTATTTTTCGGCCTATATTTTCAGCAGGGGGTGTTTTGAGCATGACTCCATAGCCCAATAGCAAGGCACTGGAACTGCAAAATGAGTCTTTAGAGCATCACAGGGACGACTCTATCCCCATGGAGCCTAATGTTAACAACAATTCTTGTCTTGGGCACAAGAATATTCAGGTCTACAAGTTGCACGAGAAGCGCCCAAGCACAACATGAAAAAATCTCGTTTCAGGCTTCCAAGCAAGTAAACGGGCGAAATTATGTTGTCAACGGCCCAGATTCATCCATAGGAGCAGATCGACGGTCGATAGAAAATCGCGGTTAGCGGAGTTGCACCGGGATTAGCCCGATGGGTAGCATCTATATTGCATGCAAGAAACGATATCAGTTGTCCATCCAAAGGACGCGTGGCGCGAGATCTAGTCATGCCGGCATTTCGACATTCGGGAGTTCGAAGGGTGAGGGTTTCACATCGTTCTACATCTCGAAACCCCAAACCTCGAAACGTCGATAAGCGCCTTTGAAGCTAAGCCTATGGTCCTAGCACCCGATCACGTCAAGCGAGCTTGGTAATGGAGGCAACCCTCTTCTAACCTCAAATACCATCTCGACCATTCCGCTGGAGGACACGCGGCGTACATCCGTGCTTTCGCGGTTTGGTCAATCGGGATTTTGAGGAAAATTGCATCGTGAACCTCCGGTACCAGAAATCTCGAAAGGATCGGGACCGTCCATATGAAGGGCACACGGTGCAATAGCTGAGCCACGAGTGGGGCCCTTCGATATTTTCGTGATGAAAGCGTCGAGGTCATCTCAGTCGTTCATCCATCAGCGAGGCTCAGGCACATTTAATTTAAAGAGGGCGTAGATCTGGACGGTCATGATCCAGGCACTCAAATTCACGGACGAAGTCCAATTCCACACCCCCTCCGTCATTCTGGATTTAACGAGAAGGGGGGGGGTCTGGAATCAGAGATAATGTATGCGCACATCTAGACAACCCAAGTCTCAGCGCTTAGATCTACAGTCTGTATTGAATTCTGGACCCCCCCATCGGTTCTTCCTTTAATGGAGGGGGGGGGGGGTCCGGAATGGAATTTCACTATAGCGGGCCCCCTATCTATACATGGCATGAATATACTAGTCCCAAGTCCTCACCGCCTGCCATGTGTCCCTTTCGCCCAGTCACCTCCTCCTCAAAACCTCCCTCCATTCGTTGTCTCCTGTCCCCGTATCACTTCCACGAAAGCACCCCTTTTCCCCCCGCCTCACCTTCATCATACTGGCACCTACAACATCCTCGTCAAGCATGCCACATCTTCCACCTCTCATCTCATGAACCGTTCGGCTGGTCCAGGTGGCCCCTCAAGAAGACCTCCACGTCCCCAAAAGGTAGAGTTGACCAGAACCGTTCCTGATCTTAAGAGGGTAGTTATTGTAGTTGTTGGAGGTGGTTAGACATCGTCTCCATCATAAATGGAAAGTCCAGAAAAGGACTAAAGCTGGTCGATTCGTCTGCAACAGGACAATCCAAAATCTGATAGCGTTTGTCATAGGTGCATGATCGGCCAGAGTCTGCATGCACAGACTATTAGAGGACATGCAGACACAATGTTTTTAATGCAACGTCTTGTTTTTGCTGTTGTTGTTGTTTTGAGTATATGAAGGCATTTTCACCATTTTGGGTAATCATCGATGGTTGAGCAAGGTTCTCGGTTGTAAAACTTTAATGAAGCACTGTTATTCTGGTTATGCATGGACTCTTGAGACTTCTTGCCTTATGAATGTCATTTTCTTTCACGTCTTTGTTTATACTGTGTTAGAGCAGCTCAGAATTGGAGGATCCAGTCGAGTTGTAACTATTATAGGATGATGTAGGTTGGATCACTGTAACAGTTGCATTGTTTCTAATCGGTCCCTGTGATTTTCTTAGCGCTAAACGACTTGGAATTGGAGGATCCATTCAAGTCCCCCTTTCAGTTTCTCGAAGCCCTGAACCAAGAGGATCTTGAATTCAAAGTTTTTCTTCTACAAACTGCTGAAAGGCCTGTTGCCTGAGGTAGTTTGCTCACTCCTCTCACCAAGTCTTCAACCTGCTCATCTTTAGATCAACTCACTAACTGAAGTTAGATCAAGACCTCCTTTGTTCCTTACATACTGGACTCAATTACCGAGTTAGAGAGATACCTTCCCGAGTCTCTACCCATTTGATCACCCATTAAAACTATTGTGACATAAAACTGATGGGCGTTGCGCTCTGCTCCTGCAAGCAATCTAGGAGTGACTTCTGACGCTAAAATAAGGGACTGAGGATGCAAGAAGGTAGTACACTAGAGGAAGACTATGAATCTGGAGAGTTGCATGGAGGAAGGAGGTATAAAAGGAAAAAGAGTGGGGCTGGGAGAGAAGAGTCGCACAGTGGGCTAGAAGTATGGGAACCTTGCACAGAAGTCTGAATTGTAGAGATACCAGATATAGGAGGCAGAGAAGAAGGGTGTCAGTCCAATCTAGTAATATAAGAGCCGATAAGTCCTACTCATACATGATCCTGCATTGAATCCATGACCCCATGTGCGTCACCACAATTGGAAATAACATTTGAAGACTTGTAGAAAGCCATCATAGTTAGCCAAGGAGGACAAAAAAATACCAGTTGAAATAGTGGGAGTAGTGCGCAGAGTCAAAATCAGAGTGTACCTAAATCACCAATAGGAGGGAATACACAGACCAACATGACATGAATAGATAATACTCTTAGGCTTCCTGAATTTAAGAGAGTAGGGTCATAGGATCCAGAACAACACTTGTTTGTCTACGAGATAGTTTGGGTTGCTAAAAAAATACAGGACGAAGCAATGAAGATTGCACAGTTAGCGACAATGTTTAGGGGCTGCACGCTAGTATGGTATATGAAGTTACATGGTATTACACCTACCAGACAGACTATAAATTTGACATAAATAAATAAATCACTATTAAAGGAGTTCAAAAGGCCGAAATCAGAATCATAGTATATTACTGAATTGAAGGAGATCAAACAGGCGCAAACAGAGTCAGTATGGGATTACGATCAACACTTTAAACATGTAACGGGGAGACTTAATTTCCAAATTCTATATCAACAACATCAAGAGTGGTTCATTACATGATTACTACCCGACATTCGTAGACCACTAATCCAACAGAAGGTTGTGTCGAAATCTGAGGCACTGGAAATTACGATGAAATTAGAAATCACGATGAAATTAGAGTTGTCAATGGCAGGAGACATTGGGGGAATGGTGAAATTTTAGACGCATTTATACGCATTAACAATTCAGCTAGCTGAGCTTACCGAAGGAAGGGAAAAATGAGAAAAAAATTTGGTGTACCAAGTGCTCGACGGAGGGCCACCACAAGGACGAATTCCCAACATTCACACAGTAATTGGTAGTAGGATCACCGAATCCACTACCCGGTGGAGGATACTGCGAGATATGTAAGAATTGGGGACATCATCCCATTGAGTATCCATTACTCCATAAATACCAGAGTCCTCCAAAGAACTTGTTTTGCAATTTTTGCAAATTAGTAGGACGTGAAGAAAAGGATTGTCGTGTGTTTGACCTACTAAGGGAGCATACATCAGATATATATCGGATCTAGGAAGAAAATACTGGCACGAATGGGAATGGTGCACAGTATAACACTCATAGAGGTTTTAATAAGGGGAACAAAGAAAATTTTGGCAGAGGTTGAGGTAGAGGCAATTTTGGTCGCGGAGGATGAGGACCGATTATCTGTTATAACTGTAACCAACCATGACACTTGGATTGAGATTGCTAGAACCCGTGTACCACTTGCAAATATTGCAGAGAACTGGATCACACAACGAAGGAATGTACCCAACTAGTTTCAAAGTGGAAATCTAGAGGCAACCCAAATCAGAATTTGCATCAAAATCAGAATGCACAAATGATATAAGTTGAAAAACACAGTGAAGGACCAAAAATCACAATCGTTACACATGGAGGAGCTCACACAAGCATTGATATGGAAACTCAAGGAAATCAAATGAAGCAGTGGGTAAGGAAGTCATCAGGGCCTATGCCAACATTCAACCCACAACAAGAAAAAGAGACATATAAAAATGTACGAAAGGAGATACTTGAAAAATATGGGGAAGCATCCACATCATCGCTACCTCATCTAGAAGACCCATCGATACCTAGAAAATCAAGTGCACAAGTAAGTACACTAACCGAATTCTTAAAGAGTTGCGTAGAACTGATGAGAGATAGAACTTCACTTAATATATTATACCAAATAATTGATCATTGCACAAAAGGAAGGGACACCCCTGTCACACAGCGAATGGTAAACCAAGTAATGTGTAGGAAGAGAACCAATGGGGAATTCAAGTTTAAAGCACAGATTGGGGAATATGATGTGGATAATGTTATCCTATACTTGGGATCGAATGTGAATGTACTACCTAAGAAGACATGGGAGATGATGGGTGAACCTGAATTAATATGGTCCCCTGTCCAGTTAAGGCTCACAAATCGACATAAGATAGTCTCGATAGGGAAACTTACGAGGGTACCTGTAAACATAGATGGGGTGCACAACATCACATATTTTGTAGTGATTGAGATTGTAGATGATAGTCAACCATATCCAGATTTAATTGGACTAGAATGGGCGGTTGATAATCAAACAATTATTAACTTGAAAAGAAGGGAGATGATATTTGAGGTTGGAGATATAAAGGTTATTGCACCCTTGGACCCATCAGAGGGGAAGAGATATACAGAGTCAATAAGAGCGAATACCATAGAAAATTTATATAATATGATTGCACACATGGAGGATTATGTTGAGCCAACAACGGATGGTGCGCTCAGTTGGAGAAGTTTCAGTTCATGCGCATAAGATTCAAAATTTGGTCTAGAGAATTGACAATAGAGGATGCATTAAGTATCAACTAGAATATGTGACCGTATAAAATAATATTTGCATTGGATTGGCACAAAACTATATGACCCACCCAGGTATGATGGACTAACTGAGATTAAATTTTTTATAAAAGCATTTGAATTATAGGTACCTGAACAACAAAGGTTGTTGGCACTAGATGACGTCTTAAAAGAAACTCGAGCTAGATGGTGGGCCACGCACAAACAAAGTGTTAAGGACTGGGCACAATGTAGTAGACTTATGCAGATACACTTTGGACCTAAAACATAAGTAAGTGCGCAGAAATACAAAGGAGAAAGTGACCCGATGGATCAGGTGGAAAAATGAAGGGATTTATGGCACTCAATATCATAAACAGAATGGACGCACCGATTCATACTCACATTGGATACAATCCCAAGGAATTGTTATTTAGAATTGGAGATGCACAGAGAGATATTAGCATGAGAAGGATTGGCCCAGAGATTCAAAGTCACATTCACATTTTAACATGAATCTCCCTCCATACAGGCAACCCTACAGGCCATTCGAACAAATATCTTCTTGAAGGACGAATCAGTGGAAGAAGAGCCCCTAGACAGTGCACACACAACCGAATTAACGGTCTAGAAGCTATTGGAATGATATAAAGTCACATAGGAGGAATACGATGAAGGAGACCCCATTAATGTACATGTACTAGAAACAAAAGGCACATGCGCAGTAGAAGGACCATAAATGGTATCCATCGCATACACACAACCAATAAAAACAAAGCAAGTCAACATTGGGGCAACAAAGAACCCTAAGTTTGCTCACATAGGAGACTATTGGAATGATGAGACAATTGAGAAAGTGGCAGACTTATTACTAGAATATCAAGACTTATTTACCACTACATTCTCTGAGATAAAAGGGATAGCATGCAACTTACGGGAGATGAAGATTCCACTAAAACCTGGACCTAATTCAATACGATAGAGACCGTACAGGTTGAACCTGAGGTATAATGAGATGATTAAGGATGAAATCGATAGAATTGTCGACGCTGACATCATTGAACCAATAGAAGAATATTAATGGATTATCCCTATGGTGGTGCAGGACAACAAGACTGGAGGGATTAGGATCTACGTCGACTTAAGGAAGTCGAATGATGCATGCTTACATGACCCATTCCCAACACCATTCACTGATGCAGTACTGGAGAATGTAGGAGGTCAAGAAGCGTATTCGTTCACTAGTGGATTCTTTGGGTACCATAAGATAAAAATCACGCAGGAGGACATCCATAAATCCACATTTGCGGTAGAATGGGGTAGTTATCAATACATGGTGATGCCATTTGGATTAAAGAATGCCCCTGTAGTGTTTTCTAGAGTGGTTGTGGTCGAATTCAAAGAGTTCATCCATAAATTTTTGGAAGTGTACTTAGACGATTGGACGATATTCAGTCTACTACAATATCATATCGAAGTTCTTCGACTCATGTTAGATTGATCCAGACAGTGTCATATTTCACTGAACTTAAATAAATGCATATTTCTTGCACCATTCAAAATTCTACTAGGACATATGATATGCAAGCAAGGCCTATTGGTATAGAAAAACCTCAGAAAAAGTACTCAACGCCCTGAAAAAGAGATAATTTCAAATAATAAGCCTCTTCGAGGGGGAAACCTCCTTTTACCCCACTTAAATTTTCAAGTACAAGATGATTCAAAATGAAAATGTCTCCTTGGTATATATAGGAGACTAGGAGGTATAATTACAACTAATGGCCTAAAGCCGACATAAATAAAATAACATTACTAATATAATATGACCCAATTAAGGGGTAATGAGCCAATATTAGGACTTAACATGCCCCTCCCCTTGAGACAAGTGTTGTCCACAACGCTTGAGTAACTCTGGATGCTTCTGTATAAAAGACTCATCTTTCCAAGTGGAATCTTCAACCGGTAGTTTCCTCCATTTAATGAGATACCCTGAAATGGATCTATTCCTCAGCTGGATAATTCTTGTGTCAGTGATGGCTTCAGGCTCCAATATGATTTTTCCTTCCTCATCAAGTTCTAGAAATATAGTTTGAACTGGGATCTTGTCACCTATAACCTTCTTTAAACATGAAACATGGAAAACTGGGTGTACTCGTGAAGACGCAGGCAGCTCCAATTTGTATGCCATAGTACCAATCTTTTGCAACACCTTATAAGGGCCATAGTACTTTGGTGATAATTTATTATCCTTCTTGGCTTTCTTGAGGGACATCTCTTTGTATGGTTGTAGTCTTAAAAACACCCAATCCCCTACTTGAAAAATTCTTTCACTACGATGTTGATCTGCTTGTTGTTTCCTGCGATTTTGTGCCATGGTCAGGTTGTCCTTTAAGATTTGGAGAAATTGTTGTTGATTCTTGATGTGATCTTCCACTGCTTGAACCTTAGATTTTTATTTTAGAGAAGAAGTGATGGAAGGAGGGTGGTATCCATAAAGTGCCATAAATGGTGTCATTTTTGTTGCAGTAGGAAAGTAAGTGTTATACCACCATTTTGCCAAGGGTAACCACTTGAACCATTGTGTTTGTTTATTAGAGACAAAGCAACTAAGGTAGCCTTCCAGAAATTTGTTCACTATCTCGATTTGTCCATCAGATTGAGGATGATAGGATGAGCTATGAGCCAATTGAGTACCCAAACAAGAAAATAATTATGTCCAAAAATGTCCAATGAAGATGGGATCTCTGTCACTTACAATAATCTTTGGG
>ML776944.1:405946-468970 GCA_009831015.1 Picea engelmannii
AATTATGCCCTCCCTGGGGCACGCATTTCACACTGGGGCACCCGTTTCTGTATTTGTACATTTATCCCCAAAAAATTATTTATTATTTATTATTTATTGTACAAACACCTTTACCTTCAGTCATCACATTCTTTGTCATCACCTTTGACAACTTGCTTTCTTTTGGCCACACGCAACCCATGTCACCCTTGGATTGGAGCAATACTTATCATTCACCCTTGTCGGCATCGTCCATATCTTCAGAGTACCCCACCGGTCAGTTACCTCTACCCTCTGAATTTATCCACCGTGTCCCGCCTCTGGCACAACTTAGCACCGGTCTTGTCGTCCCCCTGACACTCAACCTTGTTACACGGTTGTGCCCACTGTTTCTCTTATATATATCCTCCAACCAAGGGCAGTCTTGAGTCATCCCACTTCTTGACTTCATCCATGTACCTCTGCCACTTCCTCACCTCAGTAGATTCCACAGAACACCTTTTTGCTTCTGGGAGTCGCATCCCCATTTTTGTTGACATCAACACACTTTTCTAGAAGGGCGACAGTATATTGATTCTCATTCTCTATTTTAATGAGAGATCTCGGACGGCACAGGGTGAAACACCATTTCTCCCTGCTGTCGTTGGCCCCCATAACATTCAACGCCAACACTCTCTCATGTTATGGTGGGTCTTACTTTGCGATTGTTGTAGTTATTTTTGTCATTTGTCGAAGACCTCTGAACGTGGTAGGGCCATCAATGCCCACATCATCGTCGTTGCTTATTACAGCGATCATTGCCTGTTATTCAGAGTATGTTCCTTTGCAGAATTGTCTTCTGCCTCTATCATTACTGCCCCCGAGGGCGCTGCAGTTGTCTACACCAACACTTCCGTCATCTTTTTCCAGAGTTACATTACACGAGCATGGGGCATGCTCGCCTCATTTGTACACAGTTGTATATTTTTTCTGCACGTTTCTCAGACGGTCGAGATACCGGTTCCTTTTTTCTCCAACGGATCGCTCCGAATGATCCCACTATTGCTTTCCCTTACAACAACATTCTCAGTAGAAGAAACATTGATGGATTTCGGCTATACGTATGCTCCTAACCTCATCCATTAGGGGGCATCTGTTATCACTGAAATTTCGTCTGCACATGGCGACAAGAACTCCACATCATCAAAACAACAATGAAGCCATTCATGGCACTGAATTAATTTCACAGCACTCCAGAAGGGCCAAAAACTATACAAAGTAACCAAAAATTGAAGGGCGCTTTACAACAGTTTGGTGCACGCGCGCATGCGCAGGACAAAAACGTGTTATTCGCGCATGCGCGCTCGACGCGCGGCTGTCAACACAAAAACCCGCGCATCTACTAAAACGACGCATTAATTGAATAGGTCGGCCTCCCAACCGCTTACAGACCGGCTCCCAAGTTGATTTGACTCTCAAATCAAAGCCGGATCCGCAAAATCGACGGGTTAATGACCTAAATAAACCCTAAAAGGGTCCTTGTTCACACTTTGAGAAGGTTACGTGACTGCCCGAGGAGCTGCTATAAAAAGCCGTGAGGATACACTGTTTTGGCAAGGAATTCTAAGCACTGTTATGCTGTTCAGATGGTTAAGGGCTCATCCTTTAACAACAACACATCAGCTGCATCACCGAGAGTTCTTTCACTATTATGCTCAGTTCTTCTCATTTGTAAGGAAAGCAAACTGTGTGAGGGCCCCAAAGAGCCTTCCGTTGGGGGAAGAAGGAACCTCTGGTCTCTTCCTTCAGCGTGCTCTGGTTTCATTAATACACCAGCCTAAAACCATTGGTGACACCTGTGTTTTGTGTTTGATGTTTGTTGTTTCTTTTCACAGTTTTATTTGTTTTCAGTTGATATTAGCTTGTAGTTTGTTCTGTTTCTCTAACCCTATGCTCCATAGTTGTTCTGCCCTGCTAGACCCAATAGGGTATGCAAGCGCTCTCTATTTGCTCACCTGGTGACCATTTGAACGCGAACAATGAGGACCAAGGACAAAGCGAGGAGTAAGAGGCTCTGGGCTGAACAAATGGTGCAGACAAGCAATAGGGCAAAACGAAAGTCCCTAAAGTTGGCCTCAAAAGGAGAGATCAGGAGCCATAACATACATGAGGGACGCCCGAAAAGAAAGGGACAGCACGAAAGAAATAAAAAACGCAATGCCATACCCCATTTTATATCTTGAATGACAATGCTATGGATCACATTAAGTTCTTGATCCGCAATTCCACCAAAGAGCTTTGGGAGGAAGCTGCAAAAAAGCACGAGGACCACCAGAAGAAGTTTCAGGATCAGTGGGGAGTCCTGCAACAACTGTTGGAAACATCATGCATTGTGAAAGACCCCAAGACAACAGACGACCTATCCACAACACACAAGACATCCAAGGCTGGTGCGCGGGAAAGTCTAATCCAACCCTCAGGGGAGCATCACACTATACAACTTTAGGAAACCATGCTGGAGTTACCAGCGGGGGCATTATAGAAACAACTTGCGGCCTTAGGCCAACTTAATATTTTGGTCTTGAGCTTACCCATTCGCATGATAGAGGAACTCCAAGTGCAGTTGGTTCAGAAGATAAGGCATCGAGGCGACACTGCACACCAAGACTTAGTCAAATTGAGGGACGAAAGCACCCATATACATATGTAGTATGATACAACCCTGTGGAAAAAGAAGGAGCTAGAAGACAGAATGGAAGAAATTTTGAAGACCCAGGAGAGTGTAGAAGAAAGGGCAACGAAAGTCCAAAAGGAGAAGGATGACACAGACTCTATGGTACAGAGGACCCAGGATGCTGTCCAAAAGTTATACAAGCAAGCACCCGAAGTCCCCCTGGTTGTCGAGGCCACCATGGAGGAACAATTGTTGAATATTGGGGATGTTATGAAGAGATTCCAAGAGCAGGTCTGAGATCTCCAACAACAGACCACACCAAGCACGCCACTTGAGGTGTGTGAGGGTGGACTATGAACAAAAACAATAATCGTTGCCAACATTAAGAAATTTGAAGATGATTGCGCACGCCTTTGCGAGGAAAGCGCCAAACTTTGGGAAGAACTCATGGAGGACCCAAAAATGCAGGATGTAGAGGCCAAACTGCGAGCAACACAAGAGCAGGCCAATGAGGCAACCGGAAAGATGACAACTTTGCCACCAGTCGAGTGAATGACAACCATTCTGGCACAACGACAAGCATATGTTAAGGTAGAGGGACCGAGGGATCAACAGAAGGTCCTGCAACAAAGACTTGGACCTATGCAGGAGGAAGCGGTTAAGATTATTGGAGACTTGGCCACTCTCCAGGAGAAGGTCAAGCAAGTCATGGCTGATACAGAAAATAAACTACACGATTTGACCAAGTAGGCCACTGAGGAGATCATAGTCAAATAGACCACCATTGTCACAGAGGTGTAAACATCTAAGGCTACGACACAACAATTCATTGCATCATAGAAGAATAGGCAATAGGCCTGAGTGGCTTGTGACGAGCCACTGGTGAGTGTTGGGGGCCTGTTGAACATGCAGTTTTAGATATAATTTTGAGAAGAATCTAAGTATGAATAAATCACGTAGAAGGAAGGATTCACGCGAAAGGAAGGATTCACACAGAAGATATAAAGGGTGCAGATGGATGCGAAGGACGGAGATAGCGCAAAGCCAAAAGGATAAAGCAAGCAAGCGAGAAAAGGAAGCTCAAACGATGATAGTGTGACTTTCCAGAAATAGAAAGGACAACATAAAAGTTGTATAAAGAACAAGAAGTAGAAGAAAACAAATAGCCAGTTAACTGAAGATGGCTATGCCATGCATTGTAATAGGGTTACTTTGGGAAAGATAAGAATAGAGCTTGAAACCCAAAATTTTGGGGTATAAATATGTAACGAGATTGTGATATAGAAGAGAGAGAACATGGACATAGATAGAGGAAGAGATATAGATGTATGCGTATATATGTGTAAGAGAATGCACACATAAGATAATTTAGGTTATGGAAAGATCATGAATGTAATAGTCAATTAGTAAGAAATAATATGAATAAAGAAGGAGTTTAGAAAGGATATTGTGTCTTGTGTTCTTACTTGTCTGTATGCATTCATGAATGATGATATATTCCGCAGGATGAATTTAGTCTATGAACTGGTTATGCTGGAATGTTCATG
Source organism: Picea engelmannii (assembly GCA_009831015.1). Classification (NCBI taxonomy): domain Eukaryota; kingdom Viridiplantae; phylum Streptophyta; class Pinopsida; order Pinales; family Pinaceae; genus Picea; species Picea engelmannii. The sequence goes on from ML776944.1 coordinate 410,126, forward strand.
TATTACTGGGATAGTTTAGGTAATAATCAAGAACATACATAAGTCAAGATCAGGAAGAATGATTCATGCATCGACCTCCCTTTCCCTTACTGCTGTAGAAACTTGGTTCTTGTTGATCAAATTGATACCTCAGGTGAGACTTCATCTACGGAAGCAAATGATGTCGAAAGGGCTGGTGTCTTGAGGGTTTTGTTGGTCATGGTCAACCCGAACCCTGGGTCTGATAACCCATGTGCAGAGACGAAGTAGCCAACAATGACCAAGAGAATTGAGATGCTCTATGGCTCATATGGGGTTGGCGAGATCCATCAATAGCGACTTGTTTGTATATAGCATCACAATGAACTAGGCTTAGATGATACATTTAGTGGATTGAATATGGATAGTACCATAGATTCATCTAAAGGTTTGATATGCACCTTGATGTTGCAAAACTCGATGATGTATGTCTCATGTTGACACAACCTCTAACTTTATAACCTTGATCATACATATCATACCCAAGTTTAGATGGATCTACACTAATATATAGAATAGTTTTTCTCATAAAAAATTTCAAGTGCAAGCTCTGAACTTATAGAGTTGATGAAAGTTGTGTGCTGTAATTTTCCCCACCAAGGTTCATTTTCCCCAAGTAACATGTGTGCCCCTTGTTACACGTCAAAATTACTCAACTGGATAAAGTGTCGCATGTTCCTCTCAATTGTCGTAAGTGTCGCATCTTCCTTACAACTTTCGCAAGTGTCGCAAGTTGGTCATAAGTGTCGCAAACGATGTTCGAGCATACTGCCATGTCGATGACACTAAGGAGACACTTAAAAACATCTTATGCCCTTGATTTGGAGGAGGGGAACTGATTAACTGAAGTCAAAGAACTCTTGACACCTGAGGAGAGCTCTGCAACAAAGGTTTTGAGGGTGAAAGCTCCCCTAAATCAGCCTTAGAGCGTTGGCGCTCCCCTATAAGGCCCCAGGGGGCGTTATAACGCTTCCTTGCCCTTCTGAAGGAGCGCTACTCACCTTTGAAGCGCTGGCGCTCCCCTTAAGCTTCTCAGGGAGCGTTCTAGTGCTCTGATGCCCCTTTTGAAGGAGCGCTTCCTAATCTGGGATAGTTGTTGGCCCGTTGAGGAGAATAAGGAGAGGATCTTTCAAGATTAGAAGGCAGTTGCGTTCGAATTCTTGGTTTCATCAGGAGATCCCTGATCTAAGGAGGAGGTTCCCAACTTGTTCTAAAGATAACTCAAGAGGTTAAGCTCCTCTTAACCTATATAAGCAAGTTCTATGATGGTGGAAAGGGGGAAGAATTGCTAGCATGAAACCTATGATCTCATAGGAAGCGCACAGTCAACCAAGGAGAGTGATCAGTGAAGCTGTTGTTATCCAGGTTGTGGATCTTTCGAGCAAGGGTTAGACGAAGGGGATTTGACGAAGCTGTCGCATTCGCATCTACGATTAACTCAGCGAGGAGCAAAGGATCGGAGCTCAACTTGGAGTGTGCAGGGACAAACGTCGATAAAAGAGGTACTTCTATTCTCCTTTCTTCTCACGTATTAGTCTCTACAGATTCGAAAGGAAGTCAGTGTCCACGTTAAGCATTTTTCTGTCTAGAGTTAGGGTCAAGCTCTTAGAGGCAATCTACCTGTCCGAAGGGAGATTTTCCTACAACACTCCTTGTGGGCTAGTCTACTCTTGTAATGCGGTCATTGTACAATGGAATCCATCATGGTCTTTAAGTCGAGTTGGGATGTCACATGCCATATCTGGGACAAGAATCCCACCTCTTGATAGGGAACAAATGCTCGAGTTAAAGCATGGCATCAAAGGTATTACTTGTTTTTGTTAAAGTGTGCAACAATATGAATAATACAGATACACACTTTAACATAAAAAAAAGAAAAAATTGAACTTTGTATCTATTTTAATTTAGAAAAGAGATATTTAAACCTTAAGCCTCTATCAGTAAATGTTTAATCAATTAATCATAAAAAAATTCCAAAAAATTAAAAAAACACTAAAATGTAAATGTTAAAATATAAAGACGGAAAGATAATTTTTTTTTTTATTATGTAATAATTTAAATTTAATTTAATAAAAATATTTTTTTTCATGGAATCTTTATATGAGTTATCTTTTTTTCATTACTTAAAAAAAATATATCCTTTTACACTTTATTTTTAATTATTATATATATATTTTTTATTTTTCTTAAATTTTTAATTTAAAATATAAATAATATTTTTTTTACAATTAATATCCATTAATATCTTTTTTTGACAATTGAAGATTAAAAATAATTACAATATGCAAATCTCTATTAACAGTGCAAAAGAAAATATAACATAATTAACTGCTTTTTCACAATTAATATCCATTAATATCTTTTCTTTTTGACAATTGAAGATTAAAAATAATTAACAATATACAAATCTCTATTAATAGTGCAAAAGAAAATATAACATAATTAACTGTTTTTTCTAAATAAAATTTAGGAGAAAATTTTGAACTTTACATCTTTCCCAATACTATATTTACCAGTACATAGAGATCCCAAAATAAATTTGACCTTTACATCTTTCCCCACTGTATTTACCAGATCCCAAGATAAAATAACCATACTAGAAACATAATTTACCAGTACATAGAGATCCCAAAATAAATTTGACCTTTACATCTTTCCCCACTGTATTTACCAGATCCCAAGATAAAATAACCATACTAGAAACATAAAACTGTATTTCCCAAATAAATGGCAACCTTAAAGAAGAAAACGAAGTGGGCTTGGCTGTGTAATTCAGCAGCCTGTAGCAAATGCAAAAACAACCTTGAATGTTAGATATTTCTCTTTTCCTTTCTATGAGAGTTGTAGATAAGGCCAAGGCTGATATGCCACACTCCTCAGAAGCATGTGTTTATGATCTGGATCATGTTGATCATCATACTTTGGAAGCCAATTCCAAGTGCAATCTCTGATATTATATACAGCCACTTTCAAACTTCCATGGGCTCTAAAACACACATATTTCCCCACTGCAACACATTCAAACCAAGTGGAACATGATGTTCCCACAAAATCCTCAAAAAMTGCCTGTGGCATTCTCCCAATCTCCTTCCACTTCCACTCTGATCTCACTGAATCCATTATCTCAAATTGCCATATTATAATTTCATTCAGATTACTATGTGCATGTTTCTCAACGCCTCCCACCATGAAAATCTTGGATTCACAACTCAGCAACCTAGTTGATCTCAGATTACAGTCAGAATTCACATGATGATCATTAGTACATACAGAGGGCATGGCCACCATAGTCCAAGACCTCGAATGCATACTGTAGAGGAGAATGCCAGAGGCATTCACCGTTATGCAGAGAACAAATCCATCAGTGAAAACCATCTCTTCGTTTTTAATGGATAACCCATCTGGCATATTTGCTGTTATTATAATCTTCCAAGTCTTCATTGAAGACTCGTACTCTTCAAGCACAAACAAATTCCTTCTGTCTTTCCCCACCACCGTCACAATGTAGTTGCCATTGCCAGGGTCTGTGATGCAGCTTGCTATGACTCTTGTGATGGAAATCATGGGTGGAAGCCAAACCCATGACTCCGTCAGTGGATTGCAAATACAGAGCTTGGAGGCATTGAATGCTGGTCTTGGAGACGAAGGCACCAAGTCCATTAACAACAGGCCACCTGCAGACCCTTTGAAATCCACATGACCATATTTACTATACTCTGGAAGGAATGAAAAACGCATCGGTCGCCATGTATTTGTTGTGAAGGAATAGACGAGGGCGGGTATGGCTGCCTTGGGCGAACTTAGAAGAAGCCATGGCTGACATCTGTTGTTGGCATGATGGGCTTCGTTCCATAGATTGATGAAATAGGCGCTTGAGAAGAGCCTATTCCAGCTCTTGCAGACTCTGCGAAAACGAGTCAGGCATTGCACATCAGGCAGCCATGAAAGCAAATTCTCTACCAGATTATCTGGAAGCTCAGTCCATACTGAACTGTTTAGTTCTTCATCATCATCATGTCCCACTGAATCCACTGATGGTCTTGCTACAATTGAGCTCTCTGAACCGGCCATATCCAATTCTAATCCCAATTCGCAGTCCTCTTGCGCTATCCTGTTGGCTAAGCCGAAAATTTGATAGGAAAATTATAGTTCGATGCTATTGGCCTGGCAGATAACTTTATAGGAAAGTCCTAGTTGGACTGTGAATAGGGATTGGATGGGATAAGATCTTGTGGATAAATTGGGGATACACAGCGAAAAGGATGGATAGTGGGCAGGTGCGTTGAATATGATAAATAATTGTAATTATAGAAGGTTGTGTATAAAAACGTCGCCGATGACAGAAGGACAGGTATCCAAGAGGATAAGGATGAAACGAAGTATATATACTTATATACTCAATGTCTATCCCAATCGCTATCACTCCCCACTTTAGTAGGTACGTGCCTCCAAGAGGGGGAGATATCCATTCCGAGTTTCCTATCCCAACACAGCACACAGCTTTTGGACAGAAAACACAGCACACGGCTTTTGCACAGAAAACATTGGAGGAAAGTTTAGCACTCAAACATAGGATTTTACCTTTATTTTACTTTGAATAAAGAAATGGTATTCATTCTCAATTTTATTTATTTTACTTTGAATAAAGGTAAAGTTATTCATTTAAAAAATGTTTATTGGAATTTATTTTAAACTGATGCAATGTTGGATAATTGGCTAAATTAAAAAACACTGTATAAATAAGGAAGCACTGTAAATCAATTTAGTCATTATTTTTTTGTTTGGATTTATAATCTCAAGTGGTTTTATGTTCAATAAGTGTGTAACCAATCTAGATAAATTTTATAAAATAATTTTTTTTGAAAAAATTATACATTGAGAGATTTGATTCTTCTCATCATTTGATAGATCAAGGTTTAAGATGGATTTAGGCTAGTTTTTTATTAAAGCATATATTGTTTTAATGCGAACATCAATGTGATGTCAATGTTACACTCACTCATTCACCAGTGACACATTTCCACCATATTGGGCTATAGAATGCAGGGATGATTTTAAGGATGAAAAATTATTTTAAAATGTAGAAACCTTGGTGAATCTTACTAATCCTTCATATGCCAACTATAAATGTTTGGCGATATTTTTGTAAAAATATTCAAATTTCTAAGGATTTTATATAGTTTTTATAAAATTTTGGATATTTTTAAGGTAAAATAATTTTATCCTATAGAATTTGGGCGAGCCATTTTTAAAATAGCGAATCTTGTTTTTGGAAAAACCATGGAAAATTAGCCCATGAGCGAAATTTAGCCCCTAAAGTCATCCATGATAGAATGCACATCTCGATACAACTACCGGTTGAGGGGTCAAAAATCCTTTAACTCAACAGTAGGAACCAAACTCGCTTAAGAGACCCAATTAGACTCGTAAGCGTTTGATGAGTGGAATGGTTCTCTAGATCTTTGATCCGACTGTTAGAAAAACAGGACCGCGGAGCAATAAAATAAAACAAATGTGGAAACAAAACACAGAAGATACACAATACAAGAGAGACACAGATTTACGTGGTTCACCCAGTGTGGACTACGTCCACCAGAGAAATCGCCAGGTCCTTTCTTTATTATTATCCAACAAAATGAAGGGATACAACCTACAACAAAACCCACTGTAACTTCCTCTTCTTTCTCTCATAGTCTCCTCTCTCAGAATACAATACTCGCCAACCTACATAGCTGCAATACATTTCCCTCATAAAAGAGGGTTGCCTTCTAGGGCAAAAAACCCTAACATAATCTCTATCGTTAGATCTAAGACCTTATAATGAACGGTCCAGATTTACAATGAAATTACAATATACTTTTACAAGGCAATTTTTGCTTCGGGGGCTTCGCCCCCGAACCCTGCTGGGGGCTCGCTTGCCCCCAGACCCCCTAGCCGAGGGGATAGCCCCCCCGGACCCCGTAGAGGGGGTACCCCCCCTCTGCACTCCCCCGCGTGGAAGAGTGTACATACTTCTGGGGTGTAAATATTTCATGGGGTATAAACATGGCTGAAAGTAAAAGACCTCTAAATCAGGAAGATAATTAGGCTCCACAACCAACACCGACCGATTTATCGATGGGCTTTACGGGTGACTGACAGGTGTATCTTTCTATAAAAAGTTTCTCCTTCAGGTTAAGCGATTCTCTTTTTGTATTTTTATACTCTTAAATAATCTAGGTAAGATAAGGATGATGACATAAGCCAACTGATAAAGGGAAATTACTAAATACCGAAGAATGTTGAGCTTAGGATAACCCTTATACCTCAGTGTGTAGACAACGATAATCAGACCTATTCCAAGCTTAGCAACATTATTTTTTACTTGTGGACATTCATCATTCACTGAGATAACAATTGTAGAAAGGAAAACAAATACGTAACAAAGATGAGTGTAAGAAAATTAGTTCTCTTAGCTCTACTATCAATCACATATCAACACATCGATTTCTTTTCATCATCTAGAACACAAGAACTGTTATAGTATTGAAATATAACTTAACAATAAATACAACAACTCTCACTCAATACAACAACACTATCAAACTCGAAGACAAAAACAATCCCTTCTCAATCCAATCAGATTGACGCTTTAGATGAAAAAATTGTCTTTGGTTCTAAACATAACTTCTTAATTAAAAGTCACACAGAAATAATTCTTTTACAATTCTCAAAAAAAAGTCTTTCCCAAAACCATCGACCCTTTGCACGAGGTTGATCTCCCTATTTATAAATAATCACTAAGTTAAAAATAACTACTAAAAGTTGTGTTAAGTAAAACAAAAATGACACGTGGCATACTTTATCTCCTCGTTCTCTTGAGATCATCCCTTTTTTTACTACAATGGATGATTTCTTTCATACTCCGCCCACTTGAAGAAAAGGTCTTCACATGTGTTTGCATAAGGAAACCTATGTTGATCCATTGGTGCAGAGAAGACTTCCTTTATCTCCACTGCTCGTTCTCTATACCTGATGAGCTTGACACTTAAGTGTTGTATTATTGTGAGAGATTTGATTGGGTGTTCCGCAAACTTCTTTACTTGACCTGGAGTTATACTTGAAATCCGTGAGATCTCTGCCTCCCATGCCGAGTCCTGCTCTGCATGTCATTTGACTATGTCATGCAAATCGGCGAAATTTTCTGGTGGATCGAACTCTGGTAGGTCAATGTTTTCCATCTCCCGATTGATCTTCTCCCAACTTTTCTCACACTCTCCCCACCTTTCTTGTATGTTCCGATGAGGTTCCTGGACCATGCTCACCCAGTATTCAACTGCCTTCTTGATTCGAGAGATGCTTCTATCCATCATTACTCGGATGCCATGCTCTTTCGAGTCTTGACCTTTTTGTATTGCACTGATATAGTCAATCCACTCTAAGGCCTAATGTGCCTTTTCATACCATCTTTGCACATATTTACAAGTTTCCATCCCCATGAGGGCATCATATTGAAAATTGGTTATGCATGTGGTGAAGATATTTCTTTTGCTTGTGAATTGTGCATATGTTTCTCTGAACTCACTCCTCATGAATACTACTGCCTGCGTCGAATCTTGGTAATACTTCGCTAGATGGAGCAGATGATCCAGCTCCTTATTCACAATTGCTAATTCATTTTCATCCCTTTTTTCTCTATCCAATGTTGCATCAGTTATATCCATTCCCACCCCGATCAACTCAGTTGTCTTAGCATTTTCTGCGTTGAGAAGTATTTCTTCTGTGGTGATGAGGAGTGTGCTATCAAGCATGAGCATCCTTTTCTTGGTTGTCCTTCTCATCACAACTTTCCTCTTTCTGTCATAAGCGATCGCTTGTATATTGACGACCTTGTCCACTGGCTCAGGAATCTGTTGATCTCCCTAGGTCAGAGTGTTTCCTAGGCTTCATGTTGTATATATATGTTCTATGACCGAATCTTGTAGTTCTTTAGTAGGGGGAACTTCTGTATGTCCTGGTGAATCAACCTCCTACTGGGGTTCGTCGGCTGGTGGAGTCTCAGATTTAGATGGGGAGAGGGGAAAATGATCAACATTTACTTGAGGATCGACTATTGAGATGTCGATTTCTGATTGTTGTGTTTCTTCTTCATGTTCATCAGAGCCCAACTCATCCTTGGAGTTGTCCTTCTGTAATACCCCAAGGATGAGCCCCGATTGTAATTATGAATGTAACATGTTTTGTAGGCTATTGAGCCAAGTATTTATAAGCTGGTAGGCTTATTTGTTGATTAGTTTGGGAGCCTAGATGTTAAAGACCAGGAGCCTGTTTTGTACATGTAAATATTCATATTATTAATATAACAACATCGTCGCGTGTAGACCGACCACGAAGAAATAGTATGGGGGACTAAACTCCACTAGGTTGGGCAAGGGAAGAGGCTAAGAGTAGAGCCTAAGATCCTAAGCTTAAGAGCCTAGTAGAATAATATATTATTATTCTAAAAAGTTGTAAAGAGGATATTAATTTATCCTAAGTTCCTTTAGGGAGAGGAACGAGTTCCAAGTGGGGGAATGTGCTCCCGAAGAGCCAAGTGTCATCTAAAACGCATGCATATTTATGGGGGTGCGTTCTCACCATTCTAACGATGCTGAGCATTCGAAACATTCTCACCCTTCTGTCCACTCTCAAGATTCCGTACCATGCTGGACATCCATTACCCTGACTTGTAGATGAACTAAACAAGCGGGCAGAGAGCCAATCAGCCATAGTTGAATGCAAAGACCCCGAACCTCTGCAACAAACCTGAGTCGTTACCCTTGCATCACCTGTATCCTGGGGGTTTCCTTCATTTTGTCCTATCTGTACCGTTTCCCACGTCCAGTTGTTTTTTCTTCCATCACCATGCTCGTGTGTTGAGGAGCGAGAGTGAAGAAGTGGATTGTCAGGCCTATGGATAGAAGAAGCAGGTTGTCAGGCATGTGATAAAATCTCTCCAGGTGAGAGAGTGTGTTGAGGAAGTAAGTTCTCTTGGAGGGAGTCCAGTAGCATCCACAGAGCTCTGAGAATTCTTGATCCGACCTGTTGCTGAAGCCCAAGGAAAGGGAGGTGTAGCAACCGATGGATTGTTGGACAATGAAGGTGTACAATCCTGGGGTGGGACATGCATGTGGGGAATGAGATTCTATGAGTTGTGGGCATAAGTGGCTCCTTGGAGAAAATCCTTCCATTTGTACTGTGTAACTTCTTGTTGTCCCTACCTAGTCTAGGAATCCCTTGCCTGGTGGAGTTTAGTCCCATCTCGGGGGTGACCCACTGCTAAGAGTGATGAGAAACGTGGTCTAAGGCTGGGAGGTTCATGGAAGGTTTGCACGCAGTTGGTGTACTTAAATTAAGAGATAAGTATATTTTATGTACTTAGTGGTTAAATGATGTATTTTAGTGCATGTCTTTGATTCTTGTAATGTTATCTTGTGTTTCGTTGCATGTATGTCTTCTTGTTATCTCTATTTATTGCTGTTAAGTTTATATGTGAATATTTCCGCAAAAAGTATGTTTACTCAGTGACGATGCTTGATCTGTTGGTGGTTGGGAATGTTACAATATGGTATCAGAGAGTTATCTGGAGTAGCATGGCCCAACCTGGGTGGCCGAGAGTGGTTACAGAATGGTATCAGAGCCATGGTTTCAACACTGAGCCTAGGTGGGCCAGATAAGTGGTTAATGAAGCAAAGGTTTCAGAGTGATTTGTTGTCGAGAGGGACAAATTCGAAGTTCAGAGTGTTCCTGAGTGTCAGGAAGGCACCATGTGAACACTTGGACTGTGTTCAGAAGCTCATGAAGTATAACGGTTCAAGAAAACCTATAGAGGAAGGATACCACCGCAACTGTGGTATTGGGCCACAGAGTTATAATTTGGATCGTAGGATCTATTTGGGAGAAGGAAGATCCTTCACAATCATCATATCTGGGAAAAGGAGCATGGTGGTTAAGCACCAAAGTCCTTCAAGACTTCGTCGCTTTGGATGTTTGAAGTTACTTGTCATAAAAAGGGAGCAAAAGCGTCGAAAACTCCCGAAGTCCAGAGTTAATACAGACCCTTCATCAAAATGGACACGTGTCGACAGATTAGCTTGTTCGGGAATTTGACATTCGAGAGAAACAAAGTGGGATCGAGTGAAAACTCCCGAAGTCAGAAGTTAATCCGAACCGTTCATAAAAAGGGGTGCGTGTCAGAATATCAACTTGTTCGAGAGTTCGACGTTCGAGAGAATTGGAGTGTACTAGTGTGAAATCTCCCAAAGCCTTGAAGACTAAAGTCCTGAAGTCCCGAAGTGACGTGGCTTGCTGACGTTACTTGAAATGACGTGGACACATGGAATGTGTGCCACATGTCAGGGAGTTAAGAACTTGTCAAGAATGGTTATGCCAGTCAGAACGTGACACATGTCACCCCTCTGATTGGGCCGTGTTTCCTCTTCTAGTGATTCATCACGAGGCAGTCCTCTTGAGCATGGATGGTGGGGCCCCTGATGGATACATAAAGTAGTTAAAATCTTGGTGAAGAAATTAACTAGATTGGGCCCACGATAACTTGACCCCAGTAGACGCGTGGCACCAGATCATGAAGTCCAGAAACTTGATACTCCAAAGGAAAGGTGTTACAGTTAGCATTGAGTAGAGAACTCCCGAAGGCTGAAATTAATCTCAACCATTGGTCACAGGGGACGCATGGCATCATATCCCAAGGTCCAAAGACTTGACACTCTGGAAGAAATGGTTCATGATTGAGTGGGAGGAAGAAATCCTCCGAAGTCCCGGAACCTTGAAGCTCCAAAGTCCCAGAGCCAGGAAGTCCCGAAGCAGTGGATGTGACGTAGAATGATGAAATCACCTGGGAAACATGGATCTCCCCTAGGCATTCCATGTGTCATATGAATTTGTACTTGGAAAAAACTGCAATAGTCCAGAGACTTGGCACTCTGGAAGGATTGAGAGTATGGACAGTATGGAACTCTTGAAGCCCATAGTTCCGTAGTAATTATCAGCTGTTGGATGCTGGGAATCCAAGGACCGTTGATCCACCCCACTTCGTGAGTTCGCCAATGCAACACTCCAGGAGATTTGTTGTGATATTCATTGGAAACCGCCGAAGCTCGAAGTCCTGAAGCTCCTATCCACCGTAGACCTAAACAGGGAATGTGGACTGTAGATCCACTGCCCTTTGCAAGTTCGTCGGTTCAATGTTTTGTGATGTTTGTGTTGTGCGAAAAGGGAAACCTCCGAAGCTCTTGAGCCTTGAAGTTTCAAGGCTCCAGATAAGCACCCAACTATTAGCACTTGGTCACAGTCATGGTCACATGCGAATTAAGGGCCGAAGAAAAAGGGGCTAGCACCCAAAATTGAATTGTAGAACAAAACATGGCTCAGAGATAGAGTCGTGGGGATTCTTGATCGACCAAGGACCCGCAAAAAATGGAGTTTGATATTCTTTTTTGAATCATATTGTTTAAGTTATTTTGGAAAAATTAATAAGGACTGATAGCCTGACAAATTTCGGTTGACTACACATTTTGCAGAGTTAGCAATTGTCAGAACCAGACCGAATTGTTACATAGTGCAGAGAAATGGAGGAGGCAAAGGACGCTTACAGTCTGGAGGATGAGGTTAGAGGAATGAATGCCCATTTGGGATTTGAAGGAGAAAACTCCAATGGGAATGGAGAAAAAATAGATAAAGACGTGAGCATGATGAAAATCATTAAAAGTTTGCAAAAAGATGTCCAAATTCACTGGGAAGATAACAAAAGGATTATGAGAGCTAGGGAGCAACATGGAGACTTCAATATGAAGCTGACGCGGAGCCTATAAATAATTGAAAGGAAATTGGATAAGGAAAGTGGATCCAACAAATCAGGGAGATCTGAAGTGGATGAACTGAAGGGTGAAATGAATAAGATCAAACCTCCTACTTTTGATGGAGAGCACAAGAAATATGAAAAGGCTGAGACATGGCTACTTGGCATTAGGAAATATTTCTAATTGCATAATTATTCCTCTCATGCAGAAGGAAGAATCACAGTCTATCAGATGAAAGGAAAGATGTCCTTATGGTGGGATCATCCTGTGAAAGTGAAACACATCAGAGAGAAGGATGTTACATGGAAGGAATTCAATAAACATTTTGAAAAGAAGTACTTAACCACGAGATACTATGAAAAGAAGATGAAAGTGTTCTTTGAACTTAAATTGGGCAGCATGACTATATATGAATATGAAAGGAGATTTCTAGAGTTGTTGAAGTATGTCCATTTCATTAAGGACGAGGTAATCAATATCCATAGATATCTGAGTGGGATGCCATCTTTTATCAGTGAAAAAATCTCGAATGATGACCCTAAAACTATGGAAGAAACCATAAGGAAGGAAAAATGTTTATATGATCAACATAGGGGAAATCCTACTTTCCAAAGATCCCAGGAAGACAAGAGGAAGTTTAAGAAGGAGCAGAGGCATAAGGGGAGAAAGCCACCATTTTTCATAAATAGTCCTCGAGGACAACCAGTTTTGAGGGAGCCCAGGATGGCTAAAGTAGGTGGGCAAAGGCCAAGCCAGACACCTTGTTACAGGAAAATCCCCTTGCGGACAAGTGGATTTCTTCTTGGATACTAGACCCCTAAGACCAAGACAAAAAGGTGCTAACGTTGGTCACTGACATTCCTTCTAATGAGGCTAAACTATTCAAGGAAGAAGAGGAAAGAAAGGTAAATACCTTTATCGACATTTTTCCTTGCTCAATCCAAGTTGATCTTGATCTCCAAGTTCTTCAGAAGGTCCTGCAATACAATGAGAAGAAACAACAAAACATACTTCCTACTCTACCATGATTAGCTTCATAATAGATATATCAAAAGAAACAAGTTCATGAAACATACACAAACTTAAAGGAAACATGCCAAGCACATATTTATATTAATGAAAACAAAACAAAGTGATTACAACCATAGATGTATATGCAGTAGCTTCACCAAGCTCTCTTTGTCCAGACCCTTGCTCAAAATTTTCACGATCAGAATGACTGTGACTTTCACTGATAAATCTCCCTTATGAGATCATAAGTTTGATGCCTCTAAACTGCCATGTGATTTTCACCATGAGAAGGTCTCCTTATATAAGCTTGGAGAGACCCAACCACCTTAGAGATTCTTGAGATAGGTTGAGGATCTTTCTCCTTCAGTTGTAGATCCTCCCTAAGATCCAACCTTGACCTCAGATTCAAATCCAACTGGTTTCCAAGATAAGGGGGATTTTTCCCTGATTCTCCTCAACAACCCAAAATTTTCTCAAACAGGCCAGCACTCCCCCAAAAGGGTGCACAGAGCTTTGCAACACTCCTCCAAAGAAGGCTAGGGAGCGATGGCACTCCCTGATAGTGGGTAGGGGAGTGCTGCCCAAAATTCCTTCAAAAAATCCTAGCACTCCCCCAGAAGGGTGTACAGGGTGCTACAATGATCCCCCAAAGGAGGGTAGGGAGCGTTGGCACTCCCTAACAGTGGGTAGGGGAGTGCTTCCCTCCAAAATTCATTTTTAAGTAGTTTTATTCATGGAAAATGCTTTGTACTCTTCATAAAATGATTTCTCTTCCTTAAACCAGTCTTTGAAGGTGTCTTAAGTGTCCTTGTAATGTCGTTAGAGACACAACATAGGCGAGATGGAAGTATGATGTTTGCGACACTTAAGGCCAATAATGCGACACTTGTAATGACGACACTTGAGACACTATTGAAGTGAGTAATTTTGATGTGTAAGAGATTGCCCCCCAAAGTGCGAAGTCAGAAGATGGAAACTGATGACTGAAGTACTTTGTATACTTTTTCGAGCAAGGGTATGGACGTGGAGAACCTGGTAGAAGCTGCACACAACCATCAACAAAAATTATGACATGTTTCAAATCCAAGGCAAGCATACCTATGCTTGGGTGATAAAGACTTGCAAGGTATGGCCTCCATAAGATACATTGTGGATCCATAATTATATTAACAAAGAGTATAGCCACCAAAGATACAATGTGGATCTATACTTCCATGACATGAACTGATTGTAGCCACGAAAAATACACAGTGGATCTACGAGATGACAAGACATAGCCACAGACCAATACAAAGTGGATCTATGTAATAGTATATGTGTCAATCTTCAAAAGAAACTCCATCGCAACCTGGGCAAAGTATATATCAGAGTGATCACTCAACCCGCGATCTTCTTACTGATCCTGATGTGGTACGAGTCTAACCATGTGAATAGATGTTCTGATGTCAAACATGGTAGAAACCACTTGATTATCGGTCGATGAGGTAAACCATTAACACACATGAGGGAAATCACCATTGATGTCAATGATTCCCAAGGTACTCTAGTACATTCTAGCGAAATGTGAATAGATGAGATGAAGTCAAACATCCGTGGAATCATCCGATCAAAGTTCAATGATGTAAACCCACTGTCGGACACGAGGAGGCCTGCCATTAAGGCATGCAGGTCCCAAGGCACTAACTGGTTTCTAAGTCTAGTTCCCAGATAATGTGTTGAATTCGACAGGAACAGAATCGTCGAAGGAGGGTCTTGATGTATCCCCCATCAACAACATGAAACTGACACAAAGATGTAAATTGGTGGATCAAATGAACATGAACTGACATGGGTATTGAAACATGAAATTTGTGATGGTTGACTCTCGAGGCAGATACTTCCCTTGAACAATGAGGCACAACAACAGAAACATGACATGGACCAAAACACGATTATGCAATGGATACAATGACTTTTTTCGGGTGACCCAAAGGAGTAAGAAAACTCAAACGATTGGTTTAGTGCAGAGGTTCAGCGGATTAAAATGTATGGAAAGACAAAGTTCCGTGTTCAAGGGAGACCATAAGAGTGACTGGTAATGTTCTAAAAAACTGCTTGGCTTGCTTCCTTCAATTTTTTCCCCCATCCAGATATATGAGTACCTATTTTTTATTTACCAAGCTCGAGGAGGGTAACACATGATCGATATAACTCACCTTCGGTAAGTCCCTCTTCCTTTATTTAACAAATTGGAAGAAGGGTTCAGTCCCATATGGGCCCTTCAATGTATGATTGTTTAACGAGTCCATAGAAGGTAAACTCGATGATTTTTCATATTTAGAGAGTCTGAAAGAACTTAAAGACGACTCCAGGGTTGTCCTTTTTCGTAATGTTAGTCTCACGAGGCTGAAAAAGAGATAAATTATCACTCGAAAGATGCCCTTTCAAACCTTTTAACGAGTGGGAAAGGAAGCAAGATCACTCGGAAATCTTTTCACGTTTAGAGAATTTGAAAAGAGATTAAAGGAGACTCCAGGTGGTTCCTTTTTTGTATAAACTTTACGAGTCCGAAAAAGTGATAAAATTCTACTCGGTTACATTCTCATGTATTTGCGAGCATGATAAAGAACAAAGACTAAGCTCGATATTGGTTTCATTTTTACACAAGCTTGAAACAAAATTAAACTATGCTTGTAAATTCCCAACGTAATTTCCAAAGGCTGGAGACATGCCCCCCCAAGCTTCAATTCATTCACCGACTTTAAGGTTGTGACCAATTTTTGTACTAGATGGAGAAAAAGGATACGGGTGGATGAAAACAAGGTTCAAATATGAGACCTAATGAAAGAATCGACTCGACATCTATGAGATCTGGCGAAAGAATCGACCTGACAGGAGAGGTGACTGTTTCATTTTTTAATGAGCTTGACATAGGAAAATAACTATGCTCAAGGCTTCGGGTTCAATCCCCAGATTTCTGTTTCATTTTTTAACAAGCTTTCCATAGAGAGAAAAACTATGCTCAAGGCCTTTATTTCATTTTTTAATGAGCTTTCCACAAAGAAGAGAAAACTGTGCTCGTAGCCTCTGTTTCATTTTTTAACGAGCTTGCTACAGAGAAGAGAAAATTGTGCTCATAGCCTCTATTTCATTTTTTAACGAGCCTACCACAAAGAAGAGAAAACTGTGCTCGTAGCCTCTGTTTCATTTTTAACGATATTTCCATACAGAAGAGAAAACTGTGCTCGTAGCCTCTTCTTGATCATGGTTTCCAAGAGGATAATGCTCTGGAAGGAAACCATGTCAAGGGACAGAACTCAGTCATGGATTCCAAGAGATCTTCACTGGATGGATGAAGAATGCTCTGGAAGGAACACATGTCGAGGGCCGCGATAGGGGTAAGGAGATTAGGCTCCAATAGCCCTATCGAAGATATCACCATGTCAACTACTGGATCCAAGTCATATGAATTTGAAGTCATGGGAGATAATGCCACATAATTGACTTGTGGCAGGGGTGAGACTGACTACATATAAGACCCTTTTAGGGAGGTCATTGGGTTGATGGTCAAGTTAGGGCCAAAAAATGAAAGTTGATCAATAGTTACCATTCTTCCATCATGTGGGAAATATATCACATGAAAAAGAGTGGACACAATAGCTTTCATGGCATAGACATAATCTCACCCAAGGATTAAATCGAAATCCAAGGGGTCCTGGACTACCATAACATAAATAAAGGCAGTTTTTCCTCCAAAAGTTATGGGAAACTGAGGAAGGATCCCTAAAGGGTGACTGGTTATTCTATTAAAAGAGAACAGAGTTTGGGTAACCAACACAAGCTGAGGATAAACCAAAGCTTGACAAGAAATATAGGACAAAATACAAACAGATGAACCTTCATCTATCAACGCATGAGGAACGTCCCGACCACAAACCTGTAGTGTAATATTGAAGGGAATGTGAGAGGGAAGACGAGGTCCAGTTAGCACACCCCAATAAAAAAGGATGGCCTCATTACATGGAGGGTTTTTCACAGGAGAAGGAGGAATGCCCCCCGACACGGTAGATTCTGTACCAACGAGAAAAACATGGGCATAAATGGGTTTACTCTCTAGCGGGAGAGTAGGATCGATCGATAACGACATCAAATCGATCACTTGGGTTTGATTCTCCAATGGGAGAATGGGGTCGACAGGTGGAAAAGGATCGACCACTTGGGTTGCACTCTTTAACGGGAGAGCGGGATCGACCGAAGATGGGATCAGACCAACCACTTTGTCAATTGGTTCAACTAAGGACGTGACCAGATTGACTACATGATCAACCAGACTGATCGATGAAGGGACCGGAGAAACCACTTTGGCACTCGTCAGAGGAGGAGTGGGATTGAACATGTTAGCACTCTTCATATGAAGGGTGGGACTAAACAATGAAGGGACTAGATCAGTCACTTGGGTTTCACTTTTCATATGAAAAGTTGGGCTAATCGATGACGGAACTGGATCAACTACTTTGGTTAGTGGTTCAACCAAGGATGAAACTAGATTGAACACCTGATCAACTAGACTGACCAAGGATGGCACTGGATTGACCATTCCATTAACAAACGATGGGTTGGAGGAAATCTTACGATAACCAGTTGGATGTTGAATCTTTTCCAAAAGAGAAGAAGCCTCATCCATATGAGGAAAAAGGTGAGAATAATGATCACCTTCGCATAACATGCAAGGAAATTTCACAATTGTCTTCTTCTTACCAACCTTAATGTCACTAGTTGACGGGGCATCACCATCATGTCCAACAGGGGACGATGACATGGAGGGAAACATTTCTAAGACCTTGGGAATACCATGGCAATCCCTCATAAAGTGGTCACCCTTACAAAGACTGCAAGGGAATTTGGGTTTCAGATTCTTCGTTTTAATATTGTTTACCTCATCAACATTCCAAATACGATTAATAGTATTTGGTTGCTTGGATCCAACATGTGATGTAGTTGGAGGCTTGGTCCCTTTCTGGTTCTTCTTCTCCTCTTTCTGTTTCTTCTTCTTCTTATCAACCTGGCTACTCGCTTTAGAGCTTTCACTAGGCAAAGAAGGAGAAAGGGAAAGAGACCTGACGGGTGAAGAAGGAGAAAGGTCGACATGATGAGGTTGAGGTGTGGGTGGTGTGCTTACATCTGAAGCACCTGCATTCAATATCATCAGAGTGGAAAACAACCATACCGGTAACCCAATTGTGAGACCTGTAAGGCTCAAAGTAGTGATGTAAAGAGGACCAACATTTTCGTAAGAAGGAAAAACAAAAGGTTCTCCTGGAGTAGGGGTTGCTCCATTGGTAGTTTCGGGAACTAACACCATTAAAAAAAGACCCAACCTAGAGTGTGCTAGGGAAAATAAACAACACACACTAAAAATCTAGGAAGCAAGCAAGCAAACAAAGCCTTCTCACAATGAACACACTAGTTGGTGATGAAATCCAACATCGTGAGAACAATATAAGAAGGGGATGAGATAGAGCGGGTGGAAAAGTTACGTTGACGACCTTCTTAACGGACTTACACCCTGGTGAAAGCTCCCACACATAATCATGGGTCTACCCTCCAAGGAGCCTAAGTGAGTTTGGCCAACGTCGATTCCAGGTACTGTCAAGACTTTCCCCTCCACAATCACGTCGTGTAAAGACCCTAGAGAGAAAGGCTAATAAGGTTACCAATTATGACAATGATGCCTGGGGAAACAATCGACAGTCCGATCCACGCGTAAAGGCAGGTTAACTATCCCGAAATCAACTTGAAAGGCTTTCACACATCATTGTGGGTATACCTTAAAGAAACCCCCATAATACACGCAATATCTACACCAAGACCAACAAAGCAGAGTGAGTAACTCTTCCAGTCTTAATGTGACCTCATGATTGACCCTTGTGTTAGAAGGGCTTCCCAAGACAAAATGTAGTCAATGGATTTCACCACTCCCTAACTCAAGATTCTATGTTTGTTTACATCTTTGGAAAGTTATCTTTCACACCTATTCCAAAGCCCTACACTCTAAGATAATGTAGGTTTTCTACCAGAAAATGTAAAAATGTCTGATAAATTTTAGTTTAGCGCTTGATTTTTTAAGGCTGTTGTTTACTCAAGAGGAAAATGGCATGGACTAAATCATGTTTTGACCGACTCTAAACAATGCAAAGAAATGAGAATGCAAATATTTCACTTCAATGAAATCTATATTACGATAAGGAGAAAATGTTTATCATTCCCAAATGCACAATGTCCCAAAATGCCAAAAACCATGCAATTTCGCTACTTCAAATGCAAGCTAGTTTCACTACCCAAAAGAAAGAATGCATCTATATTATTTTTTTGATTCTAATGTATAAATAAAGTAGATACAAATCCTTCAATTCTCCACAACTTTCAATCAGAAGAAAGAGTCGTATGCAGATGCAAAAGACATGAAGCGACAAAGGTTTCAAACAAAGCATGCACTCAAAGAAATGAGAACTGAAAGAAAACAAGAAGAAACTTGTTCCAACAAGAACTCAATCAAGGATTCTAAAACCAACAAGAATCCAAGGAGTACAATAAAATGTAGAGAAGAATCCAAGAAAAGACAGAGAGAAAGAGAAATCACTCAAATTGTCTCGACAAAACAAGCGACAAGAAAGGGAAATTTCACATTTCTGAAAATGTTTTGAGCTCCAAAAAAGAAAATAAGGAGTGATAAGCACCAAATATAAATCCAAAAACTTCACAAACCAACCACAGACTCTGGGTAAAGATCTTTGCAAAACAGGCTACAAAAGACTGAGCTGAAGAAGGCAAAAACTCTTAAAAAAGAGACTAGCGCTTCCCCAAAAGGGTGCATAGAGTGTTGAAATTCCCCCTAAGACACAATAGGGGAGCAGTGACGCTATGGTATGGCCTACAAGGGGGCGTTGAGCCACCCATAAATTCAAAAAAGAGTAAAAAAAATGAAGAAAAACTCACCCAGAATGCACAAAAATTGGTGAAATTGCTAGTGAAGGTAGGAGATGGCAAATGGATGATGAAAAACCAGTAAAAGTGATATGAAAGGTGGTAAAAGGGTAGGGACAAACCAAGGAAATAAAAATAGGAGTTCCTTCCCCAGTATGGTCTCCAATTTCTGTTACAGGAAAATCCCCCTGCGGACAAGTGGATTTCCTCTTGGATACTAGACCCCTAAGACCAAGACAGAAAGGTGCTAACGTTGGTCACTGACATTCCTTATAATGAGGCCAAACTATTCAAGGAATAATAAGAAAGAAAGGTAAATACCTTTACCAACGTTTTTCCTTTCTCGATCCAGGCTGATCTTGATCTCCAAGTTTTTCAGAAGGTCCTGCAATACAATGAGCAAAAACAACGAAACATACTTCCTACTCTACCATGATTAGCTTCATAATAGATCTATCAAAAGAAACAAGTTCATGAAACATACAAAAACTTAAAGGAAATAGGCCAAGAACATATTTATATTAATGAAAACAAAGCAAAGTGCTTACAACCATAGATGTAGATGCAATATCTTCACCAAGCTCTCTTTGTCCAGACCCTTGCTCAAAAGTTCCACGATCAAAATGACTATGAATTTCATTGATAAATCTCCCTTATGAGATCATAATTTTGATGCCTCTAAAATTCTATGTGATTTTCACCATGAGAAGGTCTCCTTATATAATCTTGGAGAGACCCAACCACCTTAAAGATTCATGGGATAGGTTGAGAATCTTTCTCCTTCAGTTGTGGATCCTCCCTAAGATCCAACCTTGACCTCAGATTTGAATCCAACTGATTTCCAAGATAAGGGGGATTTTTCCTTGATTCTCCTCAACATCCCAAAATTTTCTCAAACAGGCTAGCGCTCCCCCAAAAGGGTGCACAAAGCGTTGCAACGCTCCTCCAAAGAAGGCTAGGGAGCACTGGCACTCCCTGATAGTGGGTAGGGGAGCGCTGCCCAAAATTCCTTCAGAGAATCGTAGCACTCCCCCAGAAGGGTGTACAGAGTGATATAATGCTCCCCCAAAGGAGGGTAGGAAGCATTGGCACTCCCTGACAGTGGGTAGGGGAGTGCTTCCCTCCAAAATTCATTTTTAAGTAGTTTTCTTCATGGAAAATGCTTTGTACTCTTGATCAAATGATTTCTCTTCCTTAAACCAGTCTTTGAAGGTGTCTTAAGTGTCCCTGTATTGTCATTAGAGACACAACATAGGCGAGATGGCAGTATGATGTTTGCGACACTTGCGACACTTAAAGCCAATAATGCGGCACTTGCAACACTTGTAATGATGACACTTGCGACACTATTGAAGTGAGTAATTTTGATGTGTAACACACCTATGCAATTTTGGGGCTGTAATGGAGATCATAAGTATAGAGATTTCCCTCACAAAAAGGACAAGGTGAGAGCTGTTCACAATGTTCAGCAAGCAAAAACAATGGAGGACATGGGCAGAAGAGTACCAAGGATCTATGCAGCCCTGTAAAACAAGCAAGTTGAGTTTCAATCACACATGATTGAAGTCGAAGGTATGATCAATAACCATTCCTTTACTATTTTAATTGATTCTGGGGCTAGTCATAGCTGTATAGATCCTAAGGTAGTGGAAAGATTTCAATTACCAAGAAGCAAGCATGGGAAATCTTGGTTGGTGTAGCTGGCTACAGGAGCCAAGAGAAAGGTTTTTGAGTTGGTTAAATCATGTCCAGTGGGCATGAATGGGATGAGTACCAAGGAATATTTTAACATCTTTCCCTTGGGATCATATGATTTCCTAATTGGTATGGATTGATTGGACCAAAACCATGCCATATTACAGTGTCATAGCAAGACATTCACTTTCTTGGATGAGGAAGGAAATCAAAAAGCTGTCCAAGGAATTCCTAGGGGAGTTACTATCTGGGAAATCTTAGCAATGCAACTAAAGAAGTGTTATAGGAAGGGTTGCCAAATATTTGCAGCCCATATGGATGAAGCACCTAAGGATAAGGTGCCAAAATTGGAGGATGATGCAGTCCTGAAATGTTTTGAATATGTGTTCAAGGAGATACCAGGTCTACCTCCAAAGAGAGATATTGATTTCTCTATAAATTTGATGCCTGGGGAAGCTCCAATATCAAAGACTCCCTACCAGGTGAGCACACCAGAACTGAAAAAACTGCAAACGCAGCTTGAAGAAATTTTAAATAAGGGGTACATTCACCCAAGTGTGTCACCTTGGGGTGCCCCAGTGTTATTTGTGAAGAAGAAAGATGGGACCCTGAGATTCTGCATTGACTTCCCACAATTAAATAAAGTAACTATAAAGAACAAGTATCCTCTACCAAGGATCGATGATCTCTTCAATCAGTTGAAGGATGCAAGGATATTCTCAAAGATAGATCTCAGGTCAAGATACCATCAGGTAAGGATTAAAAAGGAAGACATCAACAAGACTACCTTCATGACAAGGTATGGTCATTATGAGTTCACAATGGTGCTATTTGGGTTATTAAATGCACAAGTTTTTTTCATGTGCTTAATGAATGGTGTTTTCCGAGAATATTTAGAAAATTTTGTCATTGTATTTTTGTATGACATCCTTGTATACTCCAAGACAGAGGAAGATCATGAGAAAAACTTGAGGATGGATTTATAGGTGCTAAGAGAGCACCAACTGTTTGCTAAGTTGAGAAAGCGCTCATTTTTCCAAAATCAAATTCACTATTTGGGGCATATAATATCCGAAGAGGGAATATCAGTAGACCCCAAAAATATTGAAGCTAATAAAGGGTGGACAACACCTAAGAATGTGACATAAGTCAGATCATGCATGGGTCTAGCTGGTTACTACAAAAGATTCATTGCAATATTTTTGAGGATTGCTCACCCAATCACTTCCTTACAAAGAAAAGGGGTAAAGTTTCAATGGAAAAAAGAATGTGAAAAGAGCTTCCAACAATTGAAGCAGTTGTTAACCAATGCTGCAATTTTGAATATTGCAGATCCGGATGAGGAGTTTGTAGTTTGCATAGATGCATGCAAATAAGGACTGGGGGGAGTCCTCAACCATAATGGGTTTGTGATATGTTTTGAATCTAGGAAATCGAAAGAGCATGAAAGGCTCTACACCACTCATGATTTGGAGTTGGCAGCCATAATAGACGTATTAAATAAATGGAGACACTACCTCATGGGAAAGAGGTTCGAGCTGAGAATAGACCATAATGGTCTAAAATATTTGTTTGATCAACCTACTTTAAATTCCAGGCAGAGCAAATGGTTGGAATTCCTTTGTGATTATGACTTTGATATCAAGCACATCAAATGAAAAGAGAACAACGTGACTAATGCAATTAACAAGAGAGTGCATGAACTACATGCTACAACCATCAACATGTATCAAACCGATCTTAAAGACATAATTTTGGAAGCTGCAAAATCAGATTTGTAGCACATGGAAATGGTAACAAAGTTACAACAAGGTAAGATGCTACAAAAAATAGAAGATTATAGATTGGGAGTTGATGGAATACTCATGTACAGGGACATAATTTATGCACCCTGTTCTCATTAATTGAGGAGTATGATATTGAAAGAGATGCATAATGTGCCTTATGCTGGGCACCCTGGATATCAGAAAATAGTGGAAGAAGTCAAGAGCCATTACTATTGGCCAGGTATGAAGAAAGAAATTGTAGAGTACATCGCCATATGTATGGAGTGTCAAAGGGTCAAAGCTGAGCATAGACACCCAACTGGGTTGCTACAACCATTACCCATCCCTGAGTGGAAGTGGGAAGTGGTGATAATGGATTTCATCACATGATTACCCAGAACAAACAAGAAACATGATTCCACCATGGTGGTGGTGGATAAACTTATGAAAGATGCCCATTTTATTCCATTGAAGACTACTCACAAGGCATCTAATGTTGTTGATATTTATATGAGGGAAATAACACGTATGCACGGTATTCCCAAGACAATTGTGTCTGACAGAGACACAAAATTTACCTCGAATTTTTGGAGAGGATTATTCAAGGGGTTTAGAACGAGCCTAAACTTCAGCACAACTTATCATCTGAGTCTGATGGACAAACAAAAAGAGTAAATCAAGTGATAGAATATATGTTAAGAATGTATGTGATGGACAAACCATCCAGATGGGAAGACTACCTACACTTGGTAGAGTTTTCTTACAACAATGGGTACCAAGAATCACTGAAGATGAGCCCATTTGAGGCACTTTATGGTAGAAAGTGCAACACACCAATAAGATGGGACAATCCAGTTGACAGAGAAATAATTGGGCCAGAGTTGCTCAGGGAAATGGAAGAGCAATTGTTAAAGATTAAGCAGAATTTGAAGGTTTCCCAAGACATGAAGAAAATATATTATGACAAAGGCATAACCCACAAAGAGTTTAAAGTGGGTGATCATGTTTTCTTGAAGGTGGAAGCCAACATAAGTTCCCTGAAGCTAGTAAATTGTTCCTAGTTGGTAGCCAGATATTGAAGACCATTTGAAATTCTAGAAAGGATTGGACTAGTATCTTATATGCTTGCATTGCCTACATGCATGACTATTCATAATGTATTTCATGTCTCTTTGCTCAAGAAATATATACGTGATGCTAATCATGTGATTGACTACAATGTGATTCAGGTGGAGCAAGAAGGTGCCTTACAAGTGCATCCAGTTCACATACTAGACCGGAAGAGCAAGCAACTACGGAGTCAAGCCATAGGGCTTGTAAAGGTTCAATAGACCTGGTACGGTCCTCAGGACGCAACATGGGTGCATGAAGATGCTATGCAGGCAGAATACCCGCATCTTTTTGAAGATTTTGGAAATCTTGTTGATGTTGTATAATTAAGTTGCACTGAGGATAGTGAAAAAATAAGGGGAGGGGATTGTAATACCCCAAGGACAAGCCCCAATTGTAATTACAAATGTAACATGTTTTGTAGTCTGGTGAGCCAATTATTTATAAGCTAGTAGGCTTATGTGTTGATTAGGCCGGGGGCCTAGATGTTAAAGGCCAGGAGCCTGTTTTGTACATGTAAATATTCATATTATTAATATAAAAACATCGCTGCGTGTAGAACGACCACGAAGAAAGAGTATGGGGGACTGAACTCCACTAGGTTGGGCAAGGGAGGAGGCTAAGAGTAGAGCCTAAGAGACTAATATTAAGATCCTAGTAGAATAATATATTATTATTCTAAAAAGATGTAAAGAGGATATTAATTTATTCTAAGTTCCTTTAGGGAGAGGAACGAGTTCCAAGTGGGGGGAATGTGCTCTTGAAGAGCCAAGTGTCATCCAAAAAACATGCATATTTATGGGGGGGGGCGTTCTCACCATTCTAACGATGCTAAGAATTCAAACCATTCTCACTCTTCTGTCCACTCTCATGATTCCAGACCATACTGGCCATCCATTACCCCAACTCGTAGATGAACTGAATAAGCGGGGAGTGAGCCAGTATGCCATTGTTGACTTCCAAGACCCCAAACCTATGCAACAAGCCTGAGTTGTTACCCTTGCGACACCTATATCATGGGGGTTGAATTCATTTTGTCTTTTCTGTATTGTTTCCCATGTCCAGTTTTCGTTGCTGCCATCACCATGCCCACGTGTTGAGGAGTGGGAGTGAAGAAGCGGGTTGTTAGGTCCATGGATAGAAGAAGCAGGTTTTCAAGCCTATGAGAAAATCTCTCTAGGTGAGAGAGTATGTTGAAGAAGTGAGTTCTCCTGGAGGGAGTCCAGTAGCAGCTTCAAAGCTTTGAGAATTCCTGATCCGACCTGTTGCTAAAGCCCAAGGAAAGGGAGGTGTAGTAGCCGATGGATTGTTGGAAAATGAAGGTGTGCACTCCTACGGTGGGACATGAATGTGGGGAATGAGAGTTTGTGAGCTATGGGTGTAAGTGGCTACTCCTATTGTACTGTGCAACTTCCTGTTGTCCTTGCTTAGTCTAGGAATCTATTGCTTGGTGGAGTTTAGTCCCAACTCGGGGGTGACCCACTACTGAGAGTGATGAGCAGCGTGGTCTAAGGCTAGGAGGTTCGTGGAAGGTTTGCATGCAGTTGGTGTAATTCAATTAAGATATAAGTATATTTTATGTACTTAGTGGTTAAATGATGTATTTTAGTGCATGTCTGTGATTCTTTTAATGCTATCTTGTGTTTCGCTGCATGTATGTTTTCATGTTATCCTTATTTATTGTTGTTAAGTTTATATGTGAATATTTACGCGAAAATTATGTTTACTCAGTGACAATGCCCGACTTGTTGGTGGCCGGGAATGTTACAATATGGTATCAAAGCATTATTTAGAGTAGCATGGCTCGACCTAGGTGGCTGGGGGTGTTACACCTTCTTAGGCTAAATTTCCGATTGGTCGAGAAATTTAGTGTCCATAATGCTTCCGGTCTTATTGTTGCCTTCTTGGGGAATTGAGGTCAAAGCTTCGGGAGTTAGAGCAGATGTTCCCATGGTTCTCCCTCTTCTGTGATTGGTACTGGTGTTATGAGAAAAACCCCTGAGCTTTCCTCATTGTCATATATGGTAATTAGGTCTATGAGGACATTGGGCACATTTGTCCCACTTGATTTTCTTTTTCCCCCGAACTGTAATGTGGCAACAATCGGCGACCTTGACTGTTGTGACATAATGCTTGGGTTTTCTGGATGAGCAGTCTCCTCTAGTGGAGTTGTCTCTGAGCCATTTAGCTCTTCTCTAAGATTGATTGTGTCGACCGGGATGACCCTTAAGGGTTCTATCAAAGGGTTAATACGGGGCTCATTTTCTAACCTTTGTATGACTCTTTGGGCTTCTTCTAGCAACAACATCCCTCTCTTCTATGACTCTGTGGCTTCTACTGCTCTATTTTCTTCCCTAACCCCGAGGGCTTCTTGAGTTGTCTATTCTATCATTTCAACCTGCTCATCCATTGTCATCAATTTAAATCTCGTCATATTGGGGTTATCCTTTCTCTGGATCACCTCATCCCAGTCTTGAGCACCTTCTATGAATATTTCGTCTTCAAAATTATCATGGGCATACAGCGAACAGGAAGATACCTGTGACGCACGCTGGGGTACTATGCCCCTTGGGTCATGTTTGTGAAATTTTCCTATGGGGAATCTATACTCCAACAAGCTCAAACCCTCTTTCTTTGCTTGTGCAATATATTTTACCATGTAAAACCCTACATGGAACCCATAGGGTATCGATTCTCTCTTTTTTTCCTTTACCAGAGTGGCATTATAGCCTTGCAGAATGGTTTGATAACATATTTCTCCCACAACAAGTTGGTCTAGGACATGATTTGGGAGTAAATGTGGCGTGCCAATGGCCCCAAACACTCTGATATAGGTGGTGGTTTCTTCCAGGTACCAGTGGCCTACTCTTGAAATCATTTTTTTGGCTGCTGCCGTAAGCCTTGGTAATTCTTTCTTAAAAAGAATGAAATATAGTCGAGCTATAAATTCATCGCATACGAGGGCATAAGATTTCTTGTACCTGTTCTCCCACATAATGATGAAATATACATGCACAGGTAGCTCCGCAACATGCCAGCTCAGATTTATGCATGAGAAGACGTTCCTTGCGTAGATCACATCCAATAAGTATGACGCCATGTGAAAAGTTGGCATTTATCCATCATTTGGTGTTTGGTATTGCAATATGTTGGTGCTCAATTGTTTCAAAATGATCTCTCCCCAGTTTAAGCTACTACCAAAGATTGCCACAGTGTATTCCATGGGCATCCATGCTTCCGAAAACTTGGCACAATCCATTTCCCCGTATAATCGACAGATTAGAGCCATCAAATAAAGGTATGGCTCTCTGAGATTGTTCATATCATACCGACCATTGATCCTATTTATAAAATTATTATCTCCTTTCCACCATGAGGCCATCAACCTGTTGGCGTCATGGAACTCATAAAATTTTACCACAAAATCAATATTTAATCTTTCCTCCGGGTCTATGAGTTTGTAGTATTTATGGACCTTTACTGGGAGAAAAACTCCAACACATCCTCCATTTTCATCATTGACCATGCATTTTTTCGCATCCGTGTGGTCAATTATCCACCCCAGGGTCTTAATGCAAGGAAATATCGGAATTCAACAGGCTACCATGTGCAGGAATGATCACCGAATGTTCGGGAATACCTAGTTATCGAGCACTCTAACATCTAAGTCACTGTGTGGTATAAAATCCGGGTAATATTCCCGGTTGATTCTGTTAAACAAATCTCCCCAATGAAAGAGCACCATTTTCGATCCAGTGCTTATCTCTGTGTCACTGAGTGCAGGAGGATGGGAAAACACCCTTTTGGTAGATGTGCGTATTACTGGCTCCACTTTAGTGGAAAAATCAAGATGTCTAGCAGTGTCGGGTGAAGATCCTTCATCGACCTCTGCTTCTTTCAGTTATGGTGCTCTCGGCGAGCGCTTGGTCATTGTCTTCCTTGGAGGCATTTTTCCTGCAAAAAGAACATAATGAGATACCAACTTGCAAAAATGATACTGAAATATAGACAATTGCGACTGCCGAAATGATACAAACGATTCATACCTCCTCTTCACACAATCTTAACCTGGTTTAGAATTCTGAAAATCCACTGTGATCACTTGAAATGCTCTCTCGCTCCTTCGACTACTCTGGGAATGAAAGAGTTGTATACATAATGTTTCATTTGAATTTGTCTTTACAATTTAAACATAGAGCATAATTAGCTTGTTGTGTCAGTTCTTGAATTCAGGGCGTAAATGCGGTCTACACAATCCATCACCAAGATCCGAATCATGCTAGAGATTAAATGCAATCACAGGTTGGCAACGTAGGAGTAGGGTACGTCATAGTTCATTGGCAGTTTCAAACTCCTATTATTTGGTCGACGCACGATATAGTAACATGTGTTGATCAAATCATTAATTGGCATATTAACTAACAAAATCCGATCTTGTTTTTCGCTGAAGGTGTCCCATCATACTGTCGATGTCCTATCAATCTGTCGGTTTAAACAAGTGGATCGACGTCGAAAATTTTCTTAGATAATGTTCGTTAATAATTTTTTTAGCGAAATCTCCGATGCCGATCTGGACTGTTGTACAATCGTGACGTGGAAATGAAGACCTGGAAGGGCAATCATGACATGTGCCGTTTGATTTTGGCTCCTTCGTTAGAAAGTTTCTTTGGAATCGAGGATTTTCTTTAGACATGGCCCTAGGAACCTCATCCTATCCTACCGATGGCGATGACATGTCGAGGATTGGCGATCTACGAGTCTCTATGGTTATTATTTCGTGATTTCATCCATCGAAATTCATCGATGCCAGAAACTTATTACCGATCGAGGATCGAGGATCGATAGTGTGTCGAAGTAAAAATTTCCACAGTTTAAGGTTTTCTTTAGATATCACTGACCT
This sequence comes from Picea engelmannii, assembly GCA_009831015.1. NCBI lineage: Eukaryota > Viridiplantae > Streptophyta > Pinopsida > Pinales > Pinaceae > Picea > Picea engelmannii. Next base: position 439,426 of record ML776944.1, read on the forward strand.
TGAAAAATGTATCAACGATCAACGATCAGCGATCGAGGTTTTTTCAGGTGTGTCGATGTTAACGTTTTCCTTTTCGTACTTCCCCGATGCCGATGATGTATCGACGAGATTTTGACAACTTCTTCGCAAGATATAACTAGTAATCGACACACCCACTCTTCCATTCTCTCGATGTCGATGATACATCGACGATCGACGATCAACTCTTGTCATTGTCACGTGGTCTATTTTACTACGCAAATCGCGCCGATGCAAATAATAGGTGCATGGATCAAAAAAATTTCTGCATGTACTTAGTTAAAAATGCCAGGTGTACTTTAGAAGAGAAGTCAATATATTCAACAAATCCAAACCAATCCGAATGTGATTGATGATAAAACATAGCAAAAGATAACTTATTGATCCCTACACAACTATCTCAATTCAAAAAAACAAAGTGGTACCCAAAAGGGAATTTTTTCACAAACTTTTATTGTGTTTTGAGTGCTCAACAAATGGAGATTCTCTAGGCGAAAACAAAATCTTTGCTCCTTCCTTCGGGCTTAGCTTGTGTAGAAGATGGTTGATAAACTATCTGGCTTTTCATTCAACAAAGTATTTCCTATCAATGCATACACAACTTCTTGGGTTTGTGAATCCGGATCCGCCTATGGAGTTCAACCCCTTTTCCACCTTCGTTCCTCTTGACCATGACCCACGCCCTTATTTGACGAGAGCCGGGTAAGGCATCCACTAGTTTGAGTCCATTTTTAGTTATTATTATCCCCTCGCTACGGTGTTTCTCCACTGCCAGCGAGCGTCCATAGCCCTGACATAGTCACCCCTACATCACAGACCTTGCTCTGCTGCCAATGAGCATCCACAACCTTGACGAGTTATCTGCATACCCTCTTGGAATTTGCACTACTTTTAATATAGATCATTTTCTTCTGGCAGAAATTCCATGAGTGAGTTAGAGAGGAGGACGTCTATTATTTGCAAGGTGAAACTGTTAAGGTGAAATCCCTTCCTAGCTCTATCTAGAGGTACATGTGATCCTTTCCAACTAGCCATCTTTTCCTTTGGGCTTTACCAGACCACCAGGCAAATATTTCATCACTTACCAAGGTAGTATTCTTGCAAAGACAAGATATAGGTCTCCTTTGAAAATTTGTATTTTCCCAACGTCTCTTATGTTGCATGTAAGTGTAAGTTAGGAGCAGAGTCTGCTTCACCATATTTATTAAGGTCAACCACTGATTTACAGAACACGACTTAATTAAAAGAAAATAACAAGCAAAAGAAAAAAAAAAGAAAAAGAAAGAGGAGTTTGCAATTGACCTTCCCTAAACCTACACACTTATCCTGATTGAAATATATGCTAAAAGAAACTAAAAAAAAACATAAAAAGACACATTTTGTTTTTTAGGAGAAGTATTATTTTAAGGCTTATCCATTCATTGGGAGGGTTTCGGGTTCCCCCCTCAGATTTTGCAACCAGGACGTGCCTGGCCCAATTTTCTCAGATACCTGAAAAGGTCCAAGCCAGATATTTTGAAATTCCGAGTGTTTTCCTTTAGACTCGCTTGCTTTATCCCATTTCAAAACTAGGTCCCCTACTTCAATTTTTTTTTCTTTAGCCTTATGTTTGTCAAACCATGTTTTAATTGTCTACTGATGAGCGATGAACTTAGCTTTAGCATTTTCTCTTTCTTCGTCCAACATGAGAAGGGTATCAATCCTTTGTTGTAGAGAAGATGAGGGTTGACCTCTGGATGCCTGGGTGAGCTGTAAAGATGGAAGATACAATCTGTTTGGCAGCATGGCTTCTTTCCCATATACCAGAAAGTAAAAATATTTTCCTATGGTTTCTTTAGGTGTTACTCTATCAACCCATAGGGAGTTATGAAGTGCATTATGCCAATTCCTTTGATTCTCAACAATTGTTTTTTTTAAATTCTTACCAGTTTTTTGTTAGTTGACTCTGCTACCCCATTCCCTTGTAGATAATAATTTGCAGAGTATCTTATTATGATCCCCTTGTCAAGAGAAAATTTTCTCAAGCGTACGGAAGAAAAGTAGGCAACATTGTCAAAAATGAGGACGGAGGGTAGTCCAAACCTCATTATCAGCTGTTGTTCTAGAAATTGTGTTACTACCTTTTCATTAATGTGCGTGAGAGGGATAGCCTCTGTCCATCTTGTAAAATAGTCTGTAGCAGTCGAGATATATTTGTGTTGTTTCAAACAATTGAGAGTAATTTCTCTTATGAAATCTATTCCCCACTGCTCAAATGGTCAGGATATAGTCACTGAATGGAGTGGAATGATTTCTCTATTTTTCCTACCGACACTCACTTGACAAGTTTTACATTTCCTGGCATATGCGTGAGCGTCCTTGAACAGAGTGGGCCAATAATAGCCATCCCTTAGTATTTTAGGAGCCATGGTTTCTCCTACAAAATGCCCACCTTCTGGGCTGTCGTAGAGTTCTCTCAACACCTTTCTAGTGGGAAACCCCCCCCTTTAACTACACCAGGGTTCAAGATGTAGACAGAGCGAATAACCGTCTAAAAGTTAATAAATTCTCTATACTACCCCAAATATACCAAAACTAATGTAAATAAATCAAATAAGAGAAGAGATTGGGTAACTATACCTTTGATCCCACGTCTGGTGATGATCTCCTCAAGCTTGATAGTTCCACTGACTTCACGTCTCCTCCCAAGGCTTACCTGCATCCAACAATAGGAAAACAAGAACTACAAGCATGCTATTCTATCCATGATTTAGGGATAGATATTAAGTGCTAAGTATAAATCAATAAAAATACTCAAAACACCATCATTTGGGAGAGGAAAATGTGATTATTTTATTCATAATACAAAGATGATACCTTATAATCTATGTTGGCCACCATTCCATGAACCTGGTCCAGGCTCCTCTTTACCATGCTCCAAGCACACCTTTAATGAACTTCTTCTATCAACCTTTTGATCACCTTGATGGAAGGGAATGGATTGAATAGAGGAAGAAGGGGCTGATGAGGGAATGCTGAGGAAATATCTCACAAAAGGAAACAATATCTTGGGCAAGGAGGGGAAGTGAAATTGGGTAGAGTTTCACTGTTCTTATGATTGGATGTGAAATGAGACCCCAACACCTCATTTTATATGAGAAAAGGATGGTTATTCGGTTGGGTGACGAGCTATAGCAGGTGGATTAATTGGGAAACTTCCAATAGCCCGTGAATTTCAACGAATTCCTTGTAACTTTTTTATTTTTTGCAACTTTTTCAAGCATACGCGAGTTATAATGGTGCAACATGCGTATGTACGCAAGTTGTAGTGGTGCAGAAAGTGTATGCACATGGGATGTAATGGTGCAGGGCACATACATGTTCTAAAAATGGTTTTTTAAGAGGAGATTCTTAGCAATGCTTTTGAAAAATATGTAAGTAACATGGCCAAGGCCATGTATGCATGAGTAGGGAATTTTAGGGCTATAATATATGCCCCCTAATGTGTGAGGACAAAAGAGAAACCGATGGCCGAAATACATTACAATATCTTCACCAATGTACGAAATCGAGTGAACTCGGGACTAGAGTTCATGAGGTGCCATCTACAAAACAATATTTGTCTCTCCGAGGCGGGCATACCCATGCTCGGGATGAACTAAATCATGGATGCCAATAAAATACATTGCATATCCATGTCATATAACTATATAAAGTGTAGATGCAAGCACTACACAACGGATCTACATCTCTCAAAATAAGTCAAATATATACAAGTATAGTATCCATCTTCAAGAAGCTAGTGACGCCTGATGGCTGGAGATGAGGGATTCATAGCTCGAGCAACAACTTCAAGATCTTCAAAAATCATGTAGGAGTACAATGGGAGTGTATAACTCACTACCCTGAGGTCTTCGACGGCTCGTCGAGAAAATACATGAAGATCTCGATGATTAGGTAGAGAACTTCATCAATTTTGAATCTGGACTTGACTAGACTCTTGGGATGACCACTCATGAAGGTCAAGAGACAAAATGCATTAAGGTTAACTCAAGCTAAGTGAAACTTTACTTGGACAAAAGCACGAAATATGACCAGACTCAAGCAACATGACATTGACATAATTTCATGATGCAGGAGGCAACACAAACTCTCCATTTTATTGGAAGAGTAACCAAATGGAGGAGGACACAACTCTATGTAGCGAGAACAACTTCCTAAGGTCATACTAGATCCCAATTCTTGATGAAAAAATAGAAGGATGTTCTTTGTCCAAGGACGATTCTCTGTGCTACTGAAAAAAGAATACATATTTCCTGTCCCCTCTTTTTGGAATATTTGATTTTTTTGTCTTTTTCAATTTTTTAAGAGCTTGAAAAAGACTAAAAGAATGCTACATTACAAAGGAGGAACGAGTTTCGAAAGCAATAATACTAGTTCCAAGCACAAGGAACATACTAATTCTCAGAGCAAGGAGACATGTGCAGGAAAAGGACACTCGGGGAAAATTCCTCCATGGGTCAGGTTGTCAGGTTGCAGAGGCAAGAAGTGCTACAAGGCTTGCATATAAGGCATGCTTCAAAGGTTCAGTTGAGAGCAACATGGAGCCGACATTAGGCCAAAGATGTAAAGATGCAAATGTGATTAAGAAAGACACAATGAGACCCCTTCTATGTAAGTTTTATGAGCCCACATAAGGTAAGCTTGATAGTTTTTTCACGTTTAGAGAGTCTGAAAAAACGTAAAAGAAGACTCCAGGGAGTACCTTTTTTGGAAATAGTCTAGTCGGTTCGAAAAAGGGTTAAACTTGCATCGAAAAGACGTTTATTCAAAACCATTTTAACGAGTGTGACAAAGACAATATCACTTGACAATATTTTCAATTTTGAGTCTGAAAAGAGCTTAACTATGGACTCACAACCTTTTTATGAGTTTAGTCTCCTTAGCCCGAAAAAGTATAAAAGTTACCGAGGATAACTCTCCCAGCGAGACGAATCTCCTGAGGCGTACTTTTTTTTGTTATAATCTACAGGCTGGAAAAAGGGTTAAACTCATGCTAGTATATGTTCTTCTGGACCAATTTAATGAGCGTGAAGGAACAAGGTCACTCGACGATCTTTTAAATTTTAGAGAGTATGAAAAAGAGATTAACTATGGGCTCCATGGGGGTTCCTTTTTCGTAAGTAATCCCCAAGGCCCGAAAAGGGTGATAAACCAAAACTAAGGAGAATGTTCCTTTTTCGAAGATTTAGTCCCTCAGGCCCAAAAAAGGTTTAAACTTACACCTGAGAATACTCTTCTAGTGAACCGAAGTTCCTAGAGCATACATTTATTCGTGAAATTAGGAATCCAGACCAAAATAGGGGTAAACTACCGCTGGACAGATCTGCCTTCAAATTTGAGTTTGGCGAGCGTAAAGGGAAACAAGACCCCTCAACAATATTTTCATTCTTAGAGAGTATGAAAAGGGCTTAAAGAAGACTCCAAGGCGATACTTTTTTCAGTTAATCCAGATGAGATTGAAAATAATAAATACTGTCTCGTTGGATGTTGCTTTCGAATTTCAAATCGAGCTTGAAAGAAAACAAAGCATGCTCATAAGGGAGTCCCACGGGGTAGAGTCTACACAAACACTAGGAACACATAAAGGGACAACCTGGAATAACATCGAATTAGGATGGTGATTATTAGATGCCAGCTAGTCGACAGTGATAATGCTTCCATTATGAGGGAAATGCATCACTCGAAAGAGCATAGACACCACAAAATTCATAGTATATACATAATTACGCCCGAGAAGCATATTGAAATCTAATAGGCCTTGCACCACTATAACATCAACAAGGATAGTCTTCCCACCTAATGATATAGGAAACTGAGGAAGAACCCCCAAATATTCACTAGGAAAGCTGTCAAAAGCTAACATCTCATGCGAAGCAGACAAAATCTTAGGAGAACCTAAAGATTTCCAAGCCGAGGAGGATAAAATACTTACGGAGGCTCCTTCATCTACAATACATTGGTGAATTTTATTTGAATTAAATTCAACCCTTATTTGAAAGGGTGCAGAAGAAGGAAGACGAGGCTCAACAAGGTCATTCCAATCAAAGGAAACCATCCTAGGGCTTGGAGGGGGTGTGCACGAAGTGAGCAGAATGCCCCCTTATTCTGAAAGTACTGAACTGGAAATGCTAAAAACATAGTCGGTAGACACATCACTCTCCAAGAGAAGAGTGGGATCAATTGAATATTTCATCAGCGTGACCACTTTGGTAGACTCAAAAATCTCCAAGAGAAGAGTGGGATCAATCAAATACTGCATCAGCGTGACCACTTTCTCAACCACTGGATGAATAGGCTACGAGACAACATGGTCTATCGGCACATCATCCCCCAAAACAAGAGTGGGATTAGCCAAAGATTGCATCGACACAATCACTTCTTCAACCAAAGGTTGAATATACTGTGAGGAAACCTCAGAAGACTTAGAATCATAAGATCTTATAGACAAGGACCACAATATTTGTACAAATGGAATTCCAGGGAACAAATGAGTAAGGTGATCTCCCTTGCAAAGCTTACAATGGAACTTAGGCTTACGTCCTATATGTCTAGGTTTCTCAAGAAAATAAATTCCCCCAGCATGACTAGTAGTGGTTTGTTGCTTGTCCCCGACATGACTAGCAAAGGTTTTTGACATATCACTAACATGACTTGCAGAGGTTGGTGATTGGTCACTAACATGACTCACAGAGGCTACATACCTATCGTTAGTATGAATATAAGTGACTTGAATTTCCCCCCCAGCATGACTTGTAGAGGCTGGGTGTTGGTCTTCAACATCACTTGCAGAGTTTGAGGACCTATCTCCAAGATGACTCACAGAGGTTGGTGATTTCTTCTTCCTATTCTTCCTCTTTCTATTTCATTTAGAATTATGGTTACTAGTAGCTATACTTTCACCAGGGAAGGCAGAAGGAGGAGGAGACGACTTTGCTGACAAAGGAACATCAACATGATGCCCATGAGATAAGGTTCTTAACTGAGAAGCATCAAGAGCATTCAGTACATTTGGAATGGTACCCAACCAAACCGGTAGTCCCACATTCAACCCAAGAATGTACAAAGTGGCCATCAAAGGGACACCAACATTTCTAAAAAAAGGAAAAGAAAAAGAATCCCCTTTTGAAGGGGTTCATTGGTTGGTATCGTCGGGAAATTTATCCATGAAGATATTATGCACAGGTTCTCCCCTTGCGGGATCATTCAAGTCCTTAAAAGTCTCACACACTGACTCCGATGAACCAGTGTTATAAAAAACAACGCCTATAAAGAGGCATCTCCATGTTTCTAAGTAGAAGACCGAAAAGTCTCATGACCAACAGAGTGGGTGGTATACCACCTTAGGTCATAGACCCAAAGTAATGACTGACTAACTCACTATGGAAAACTAGGGAGAAGAGAACACACGCTAAAATTTCCTAAAGGAAAATCAAGCAAATGACTAACTAGTGTGAAGGATAGTTATGCCATTCGACACTAGATCAACTAACCGATGCAAGTGAAACTTGAATAGGGAAGCACCCTCTAGGTATACTCTGCAAAGAGTGATCTAACGTATGCCCTAGGTACCATGATATACCCCTGCAGTCACCTGTGTAAGTCCGTAAAATATGGGAAACTAGGTTGCCATCTCACAGTCAGTCACCAGGCGGGTACAATTGACAGTCGGGTAGATCGTAATGAGAAGGATAACAAGTTTGAAGCCTATCAAGAGTATCTAAAGAAAATGGTCTGGAAGACAATAAAGGATATCAAACAGATTCGAGGTCCAAAAAGCTTCGTAGGAAAATGCAGTCGGTATTATTCCTGAGAAAGACCCTCAATATACGATCCCCACTATGTTTAGTCTAGCTTTGGAGAGGTTATCTCCGCTTCCTTTCCTCACGCGACATTGTGTTTATCCCCTATGTTAGAGAGGGGTCCCAACTAACTCTTACGACACTAGACTTAAAGAACTCCCTAACTCAGACTCCAATGTTTGATTTAACGGCCTTGAAGAGTTTCCTCTCCAAACCTTAATTCAAGGCCCTAAAACCCTAATCTAGTTCGTGAACCCTACAAACAAAAAATTCTGGTGTATTTTAGATTAAGCGTTCCTTTTAAAGTCTTGATTTACTCAAAATGTGTAGTAGTGCAACTGATGTTGTTAAGACTCTTGCAAAAAAAATGTAACTTATAAGAACACTGGAAAAGAAGGATTATCTTTCTTATTTTTCTTTTGAATGCTTTCAAGATGAGAAGAAAACACAACACTATGCTAATTTATTTTTCTTTTTCAAATAACAATGCAAAGCAAATGCAAAGAAAGAAAGAGACCTACCAAACTAAGTTTTTTTTTATACTTTCTTCCAATCAAAGAAGAACTAACAAAAGATTCTAAAAGAAACTGATGAATACATGATTCAAGCTAAAAATAATCTAAAAATGCTAGGAAACACAAGAATATCAAGGAAACAAGTAAACTGGAACATATACCCGAGCTATGGCCACAAACAAAGAGTCTGTATTGATCCAAGAAATCCCTGAGAAGTGAGAACTTCAATCAGGAAAGAGGAAAACTCCCTCTTTTTCAAAAAAAAATCATGAAATAGAGAAGGAGGTTATTGCATCAGCAACCTGCGTATGTACTTGGGATATTTACTATGCAAGGCACGTATGTACGCGGGATGACCCAATACAAGCCGCATACACCTCTGTGTCTTTTCAAAAATTAAAAGACCAGGCAGTCTTATAGGGCAGGGACAACTGGTATGCACCCCGGAGGTGACCAAAATCCCTTGACAGATTCAACAAACTTGAAAGGAAAACAAACCAATCAATCAACCTAAAATCCCCTAAAAAACCCTAGAGGCAATACCTAGTATGGTCGCCAGTTCTTCTAGCGGAAAAGCCCCCCCTTTAACTACACAAGGGTTCAAGATGTAGACATAGCGAATAACCTTATAAAAGTTAATCAATTCTCTATACTACCCCAAACATACCAAAACCAATGTAAAGAAAGAAAATGAGAGAAGAGACCGGGTAACTATACCTTTGATCCCACGTATGGTGATGATCTCCTCAATCTTGGTAGTTCCACTGATTGCACATCTCCTCCCAAGGTTGACCTGCATCCAAAAATAGGAAAACAAGAACTACAAGCATGTTATTCTATCCATGAGTTAGGGTTAGATATTAAGTGCTAAGTATAAATCAATAAAAATACTCAAAACACCATCATTTGGGACAAGAAAATGTGATTCTTTTATTCACAATACAAATATTATACATTACAATCTATGTCAGCCACCGTTCTGAGAACCTGGTCCGGGCTCCTCTTTACCATGCTCCAAGCGCACCTTGAATGAAATTCTTCTCTCAACCTTCTGATCACCTTGAATGGGTTGAATGGAGGAAGAAGGGGCTGATGAGGGAATGCTAAGACAATATCTCACAAAAGGAAACAATATCTTGGGCAAGGAGGGGAAGTGAAATTGGGCAGAGTTTCACTGTTCTTATTCTTGGATGTGAAATGAGACCCCAACATCTCCTTTTATATGACAAAAGGATGTTTATTCGGTTGGGTGACGAGCTATAGCAAGTGGATTAGTTGGGAAACTTCCAATAGCCCGTGAATTTCAACAAATTCCTTGCAACTTTTTTTTATTTTTTGCAACTTTTGGAAGCATACAAGGGCTATAATGGTGCAACATGCGTATGTAAAAGAGTTATAGTGGTGCATAAATCATATGCACGTGGGTCATAATGGTGCAGGGTGTGTACATCTTCTAAAAAATGGTTTTTTAAGAAGAGCTTCTCAGCAGTGCTTTTGAAAAATATGCAAGTAAGAGGGCCAAGACCATGTATGCATGAGTAAGTCATTTTAGGGATATAACACACCTTTTCTACATCGTCCTGTTCAAGACATCTAAGCAGTACTCCATCATAGTTTAAGTGGAAAAGCACATAATTTATGAGGAGAAATTGAGCGAATTTTAACCTGAGGGATCTCCTTTCTCTAGGGTTTAGATTTTCGGGACAAGTCCTGTGATGGAGGAGATAAAATAGGTTTCCATACTAGGATTCTGTTGTCGGGCGAAATTGACTGTTTGTCAACTAGAAGAGTGAGTCCGGTATGGGGTTGTCTAAATAACCCAAGCCGTTTGGTGTAACTCATTCTGACGGGTTTAATGGCTCCGTTAGCCAATCTAAGAATCCTAAAAGAAACGAATATAAGAGAGAAATAACTAACTTATTACTAAAGACTATATATATATGTACATATGTTCTAATGTAACTGTAGTAGTTGTATTTAAGCAGAAGATATACAAGTCTTGTTTATTTACATGATTTACAAGATACAAATTTTAATCGAAACTTATGAAAATTGATGTGAAAAATGATTGCTTCTAAGAAGCAGATAAAGAAAGCAAATAAAAATATTTATTGTTTTTCTTTTATAAATTTAAAGAATCTTACAAAAAAAAGTTAATGAAACATGAACATCTGGATAGTCAAAGATGAACCATACATTGTAGTTTCAATGATATGAAAATGACATAAAAATACAAAGAAGCTATCATGTCAATGAATTAGTGAGGTGTATCCAAGCATCTGCATGAGTGGTGAACATCCAACTGCCATGTCCAAGAGAGAAATCTGCAGTGAACCTTATGACTGTTCTAAATAAATTCAGAACATGTATTGGCAGCTTAGGTTTTAATGATAGAAAATGAAACACAAACATAAACCTGTGATCTCATAATTATACATGATTACAACAAGATAAATCTGGAAGCAATCTATGCATTTTATCATTCAATTTAAAACTCAAAGATAAATCTCTTTATTTAAATCGAATATATAATCACAACATTTGTATTTTGATGAAGCAAATGATAGATGGTATTTATAATATAAACCTCCTACACATCACAAATCATTTAATCTAAAGATATCAGACCTGCACATGTAACAGGATTAAAAAAACATAAATAACAACATTATAAACAAAAGGCTAAAGCCAAAATGCATATATGTTGTTCTATTAAGTTTTTGAAATCAATTGTCCATTCTGTAGTCCTGGAAGAAATTGTTTGAATATAGACTTTAAAGATTAGAAAAATTAATACATAAATGATAATAATTAACCATGTATTGATAAAAAAGACTAAAGCTATTTAAATCAATGCATAATCAATTATTCAAAGAATATGAATATATTATAATGAAAATAAAACCATTTTACTTACAGGACAAAATCCATTAAGCAACCTGGAATTCCATATTCTTCATTGAAAATATTCGTCTATTCTCCCAAAGATTCCAGCCATCCACTACTCCATTTGAAAAGAAATAAAAAGTTTACAAAATAAATAATATACAAAAGAGAAAGGATTAAAATCCTCCTCTCCAATTCTTGGATCCCAATGGCTTTGATCTTTCTCATATATTTATAAAATGAATGAACAGGCTGGGCATCACTATTAATTTCCGCCACCTGAAATTTGCCTCTAAAAGAGACCCAAATAGCTCTCAAATTGTGCATTTTTTTGGGAAAATATCTAGGTGGAAGGTAAATGGGTCCATTTTGGTTCTGGGTTTTCAACCGTTTCTTCAAATTCCTCACTGTTTGGCTGTAATCGGTTCTGCAAAATAGTCTATCTGATCTTGACGCCTTTCCAAATTTTATCTGTTGTTGCTCATAAAATTATTTGTAGCAATCCAAAATTATTTTTGGATCAATCATCTTGAACGTATTTGGATAATTAAATCAAGCCATTATCAAATCCATATCAAATATTTGATAATAGAAACCTCTGAAACAAAAAGAAACCTAAATTAATAACCTAAAAATTGTGAATAAAACAAAATCTAGAAAAATAAAAAATGAATTTAAACTAACTATAACTTATAAACAAACATTATTTATAATTTGTTTTCAAATATGATCTAGAAGCTTCAAGTTAACGGAGAAAAAATATTAATTTTAGTTTTTTACAAAATCAAACAAATGATAGATAATTTTATTATTATTATTATTTTGAAATGAGATGCAAAATGAAAATGTAATTTAATTAATTAATATCACCAAATGATTTCATGAAAATGAGAAATCAACCAAGATATTATTTGATGAAGTATTGAACACATTATTCAAAATAGTCAAACTTTCTAATGAGCAAAAGAATGAACACATAATCATAATTTAAACGAAAGTAAACATTTGATAAAAAATTAACGTTTTTGTTTAAATTGATATTTTTATGCTCGTTTTTAACTTTTGACATATACTCTTGTAATAAATGTCTCATACTAAAGTGAATGTCTTAAGTTTGTCTCAAAGCAAGCCAAGGAATGGAACTGTTTGAAAATGTTGATTCTGTAGCTCATTATAATTATCAAGATTCTAATAGGGGCCCTTTAAATTTTGTAAAAATATAAGGGGAGTTGTTGGAGCCCAACAGATTCTCACCCAGGAGGTACGTATAGGGATTCACCGCACCATAATGATAGCTTATTTTCCCAATCGAGGTCTTCTGCGTTAATCAGATCTTGGGCCTCAACAACTAGTTTACACAATCCTTGTCCTTTGACTATTTTGGCAAGTTTTATGTCTAGATCAAATTCCTGAACGACTGCCATCCATTTCCCCTCTCTCCCATTCCCTGTCGGGTGAATAAATATCTGACTGTGGGGTGAGCGACTATGACTTTGGTTTGATTCTCCAAGATATAGAATCTGAAATGCTTGACTGCTTTATATATTATGTAAGCCTGTTTGTCTATAGCAGGGTAGTTTAGTTCAGCTCCTTGAAGGTTGGTGCTCATAAAGGATACCGGTGCCTCATTATTTTCATCATCCTTTTGGGTAAGTATTGTAGCCAAGGATTGGTCAGAAGCAAAGGTATAAAGAAAAAATCCTTGCTAAAGTCAGGGATTCACAACACTGGTGCTTGGGATATTGCAGTATTGATGTTATTAAAAGCTCCTCTCCTTTCTTCATCCCATTTAAAATCTGCATCTTTGCGAATCATTTTTTGTAAAGGTTTAACAATTTCAGTTAAAGTTAGGAGTAAACTTTCTCACAAAATTGATCTTCCCGAAAAAAGATTGCATGGCCTTTTTATTGTGAGGCAAAGGGAGTTGAGCTATTGCTTTTATCCGCTTAGGGTCGATGCTAATTCCTACTTGAGATATGATGTGACCTAATAATTTTACTTCCTCTACACAAAAGATAGTTTTCATGGGGTTCAAAGAGATTCCATATTTCCTACACCTTTCAAAAATCCAAGTCAAATGTTAAATGTGGTCTTCCTTGTTTTTGAGTATACTGTTACATCATCTAAATAGACTACCACACACTTGTTAATCAATCCCTGAAAAATCTACTTCCATGTCCCTCTGGAAGGTTTCTTCTATGTTAATCAACCTGAAGGGCATGCGTTTATAAGAAAAGGTTCCCCACTTGGTTCAGAAGGTAGTTTTTAATCGATTATCTTCTGAAACCAAGCCCTGTTTATACCTTGAGAAACCATTTAGGAGGGAAAAAATTTCAGAGCCAGATACTGTCTGTAGGAGATATTCCATGGGTGGGATTACATAGTTATCTTTTTCTAATGCTTTGTTAAGGTTTCTGAAAACCACACACATGCATATCTCCCCATATTTTTTCTTGACAGGGACCAAATTGGCTAACCAGGCAGAGTGTCTAACCTGAAAAATAATCTTGGCATCTAACAATTTCTTCAACTCTTGATACATCAAAGGTTCCAGAGATGGGTGATACTTCCTAATTTTTTGTTGGAAGGGTTTTACTCCATATTTTAGTGGGATTGTGTGATGGATAATGCGAGTGTCATAAGATTTTAATTCTTGGTAGGACCACATAAAGACATCTTGATATTCTTTAAAAGGTTTGAGATAAGCTTTCCTATCTTCTTTGGACATTGTTTTACCTAGATTTACATTCTTGGGGTTTTCAGGGGTTACTAGGTTTATAGTCTCGTATATAGGACACAAGATCTCTATTTTTGCATTCTTTGCCCTCTAAATATTTCCCTTAGGTAAAAAAGGTTCTCCAAATTGGCCACCCATTTCGGTATCATGTGAAACTTTGGTTTATTATCAGAGTGACATGTTCGCTTCTTCTGTTCATGGATATTTGATTATGTGAGTAGTTCCTAGAACATTTCATCATCAATGGCCAAATCCTTAAAATTCTCCTGGTTAGTCAAGAAATCTACAATATGTTCATCCCCTTCAAATAATTTCCAATTAGAAATGTTGTTAGGCACTGACGGTTTGTAGAGAAGTTCCACTGTGAACCTAGAGGATTCATAATCTTATAAAGGATATAATCTCAAGGCTGCAGTGGCTAAGGAATCATCAAGAGTATTTATTGTCCTGGGAATAGCAGTAATGTTGAAGGCCTCAAAATTGTGTATTATCCGGTGTACCTCTTACAGGTAATTTCTCAAGTGAGGTGAATTTCAATGGACAATATTCTTCACTTTCCTAACGACAATTTCAGAGTCTCCAAAAACTTTCAATTCCTTAATGTTTAATTCTATGGCTTTCTTCAGTCCCTGAACTAGAGCTTCATATTCAACAGTGTTATTGGTGCATTCAAATTCTAATCTGCAGGATAAGAAGTTTTGCTTCTCATTTGGGTCAATGAGAATACACCCGGCTCCCAACCCTTCTTGTGATTTAGACCCATCAAAGTACAACATCCAATTTTGTGAGGAAAAATTAGTAAATTCTTCATCTTTCTCACCTCCATCTTCCTTGTCAGCTGCTCCCGATAGAGGATCCTAACAAAATATGCTTTCTTCTGTGGCTGCTAGTAGATTTACTTGAAAGGTAATTTTGGATTTTTGAGTGAGAGGTACATCAGACGAGAGAGGGGAAAAATTTCCGAAATCAGAATCGTAGGAGTAGCTTCCTAACACAGGGAAATCTGTCAATGAGGGTTCGTTGAGAGTTTCTAAATCGATAACAATGTGTTTGAGATATCTTTCCCTATCGACCCTAATCATGTTTGTATGTCATTTTAATGAAAAACAGAGGTGATCCCAGTCTATATTGAAGTATCCATTTAATTTCTCAAACCAATCTCGGCTAAGTAACAATCCATAGGCCTATGGGATGTCTACTATGATTATGTCAGTTACTTGAACACATTTTGGGTGTGTGGCCATTCTGATCATGACATCTTTAAGTTCCCAAATAACCTTCACCTGATTCCTATCTAGTTGTATAACGTGTTTATCACTTTTGAGTGGGGTTGTGTTCAATTTCTTGCAGATTGACAATGGCATGACATTGGAGGCGCCCCTGAATCGACTAGGCAATTATGTAGGTTTCTGTTAAAGACTTCAAATGTTAAAAGGAAAGGAGGAACAAAAGGATTTCCTCTTTTGTCTAAAGAGAAAGAATTCACACTTGGTTTATTTTTTAAATCTGTGGGGGATGGGACCTCACTTAGGTCAGTGATTTTCATAGGGGATTCTATTGATTTTAAGGCATGTTGGTCCTAAGGTCTGCACTTGACTACTAAAGGGAAAATCTAGGCCACTTATCAATTTAGAATGCTTGTTTCTTTTAATTTTTTGTTGGTTGGTCAGAGGGTTATTCTATCAAGATAAAATCAAGGTTGGATTGGCAGAATGATATGGATGGGGGTCCTATTTGGATGGTGGCACACTAATGACAAACTAGTGAAATAATATAAAACAAATGGAAACAACAGATTACTCGATGAATAATTTGCTGCAAGAAGTTCAATACTTAAAATATCATTTCAATACATTAAACATGTACCAAAAAAACAATTACTCCTACAGGTTGCAACAAAAACAAATATTCACCAAAGCATTAGTTGTTTGACAGGTTGCATAGAAAAATAGAACGGGTCCAACCAGTCTGATGTATTGCTATTATTTCCCCAAAAATACGACCCTCAAAAAATTCAAAGATCCCCTATTTAACAGAGTTGCAGAGGTTCTCGTCCTTAGGGGTATGAGACCTAAATTTAGGTAACTGTTTGTAAAAAAAATTATTAACTGGAATTTAATCAACAAGAGTGATTCTTATCACACACAGAAGACCACTCTTATCTCTAATCTAAGAAAATGCTAGACTTAATCAACTAAAAACTACTACTATCTCTGAGACATAACTGATGCATGCATTGGAGGAACTGAATCGATAGAAAATAGGCCTTGGGGTAAAAGAACAGAGCTATGTGTTGAGTAATGGCATGCCTACAAGTTGTTGGAGGCCACTGGAGACAACTGGTTGCATGAGCAGAGTCTGCTAAAGCGTTCTGGAACCAATCTACGCCGACCTGTGACTGAGACTTAACTCTCTGTCTGTGTCTGAGATTTCAGAAGCTAAGTGCACTCCATATCAAATGTAACTGACCCTTCTCCCCGCTTTCACTATGAGGACCTGGTTGTGAACATGAAAACGTGGAGGCAAGCGTCCAATAGGAAAACAGGATGCATGGAAGTGATATGGGGAGTAGTCCGGGGGAACAAGTGGAGAAAGTTGAGCAGTAGTAGGAGTTTAAGTGGAGGTGACATGGATGTAGATGAAGTGGAGGTGAGTGGAGGTGACACGGTGACCTGATGTCATTTAAGCATGTGATTGTGGAAGTTGTTGAGGGTGGTTTGGGTCCACACCGCTTTTGGGCCCGCAATCCCCCACAATTTGCCACATACCCTTCCAACAATACCATGGTTCCAATTGAAAAACCGCTCTAGAAAACTAACATCCGGGAAGTTTACATCCATGCAATGGAGCGTGGTCATTGATTTGATTGGAATATGTGATCCGGGTCATATTCCTTCCTTACCTGTTGCGAGGATCAACGGTGCTAGTTGATTTGAGATCTATGGTCCACAATTACTTCGGGGGTTTGGGATTTAGGCCTTTTTAATGCAAAGTTCTTACCATCCTCTAGAGTGTTGCATTCCCGAAGTGAGATATATGTCTCCACGTGGCCTCTGGATATGGAAGATCCAGGTTCACTTCAGGAGTTTTTGTCTCTTGACTCGTGCAATCCTCCAAAGTGTCGTATATATGAAGTGGGAGATCTGCTGCCACGTTTTCTCGTTGTCAGATGGTGTAGATTCACTTCGGGACTTTGGGAGTTTATGAATGTTGTTCTTGGAAATATTCCAAAGTGGTACGGCTGTGAAGTGACATGGTGGCCTGATGTCATATGATTTCATGGCTGCTGATGTGTCATGGAAAGAAGGGTGACATGTGTCACGTGGAAATGGGAGAATGACACAACCAAATGACCTAGAATGAGTTCCACATGTCATGACTAATGAGTGTGCCATGTTTCATGACTGATGAGTGCCATGTGCTTTGACACTTCAGGCTTTGGGAGTTTGTAAATGTTGTGCTTGGAAATCTTTGGGAGTTGTAAGTCTCTGAAGTGAAGGATCTACCTCCACGTGTCCTCACTGATGGATTGTCCATATTCACTTCAGGATTTTGAGTGTTCGGCTCTTCGAGACTTCGGCTCTTCAATACTTCAGCTCTTTGAGACTTCGGGTCTTTGGGACATTGGCTCTTCGAGACTTCAACTCTTTGGGACTTCGGCTCTTCGGCTCTTCGTGACTTCGACTATTTGGCTCTTCGGGACTTTGGGTCTTCGACTCTTTGGGACTTCGACTCTTCAGGACTTCGGCTCTTCGAGACTTCAGGTAATCCTTGTTCTAGTGCTTTGGAAATGTCCCAGAGTGCTAAGTCTCTGAAGTGAAATATCTTCCTCCATGTGTCCCTTCTAATGGATGATCCAGATTCACTTTCGGACTTCGGGTAATTCTTGATGTTAAAACCTGCATGATTCTGGACCCCCAAATGGACGAGAGTCGTTGATCTGATTGGCCTAATGGATCTCCACCGTTGAAATTTAACTTGTCTATTCCCACAATATGAGCCCAAAATTGACCACTCTGGATTGCTGCGTTGTGTGCACGGGCATTTCCTGTGCATACAAAGGATTGGTCGACCTGCTGTGATCTCAATCAATGGCAAACATGATGACAAGAATTCCAAACCAAATACGACATGTAATTATCCTTCAAGAAACAATAGAAACAAATATGTGCAAAGACTCAATCAAGAAATAAATGAATAAGAACGAAGTCACTCAGTAATGGGAAATTGACTTAACTAACCAGAAGAGGAAAAATTGATGAAGGCATAGGGAAAAGAGAGAGGAGAGGCAGGGGTGCAGACCTAGGTTGCAAAATTGGCTCCAACTAGGGATAACTCATCCCTGTGAGGTGCTAAGAACTGTAGATCGATGCCTTGATATTAAATAAATTCTCTTACCTTCCATCACTTACCTTTCTTTCTTTCTTCCAGCCCTATGTATTTATTACTGTCCCTCAACCATGCATTTTATTGAATTAAAAACTGAGACAACACCCTAGTGCCTTGTTGGGATATTGATTATTTACTGAAACTTGAAACTACAACTAAACCCTAGTGCTTTTGTTGGGCTATGGAGTATCTTATTCAAACAAGCTACTGAAAACTAATACACTGAAAAACAATTTGTGAAGTAAAAATTAAAAAAAATGCTTGAACTATGAGCTTATTCTCCTACTACCTACCATATTCAGCTGAAAACCAACTCAATCATGTGCAATTCCACTTCCAATGAAACCAAGAAAACATTTGACTGAGAACCATAACTCTGTGCAGGTCACTGTTTAGAATAATCCAAAAAGGATATATCAAATGTGACAAAACGTTGGTAGGGATATGGTACTTACAGTTGCAAATGATGATCATGCTAAAACTTCCAACCTTTGGTATTTTGGAAAAATAAGAATCCATCCATCTCGCTATTGGATCTTGAAACTCATGAAAATCCTCCAACTGGTTGAGAGGACAAATTTGTTGTTGTGTAATATATGTATTATAGACAAGAATGAGTTTCTCCTATCCTCATTGAAAAGGCTCATGAAAATCATGTGATTCACAACCATAAAGGGCATAAAAATACTCCTGATATTGCTCATCTTGTTGTTTTAAATGAATGGATATGTCTTTTGCATTGCTGGTTTTTCCTCGTTCTACCTCCAGAATGTCATCTTCAGGCTTATAGATTTCCTGTTGCTCAACAATTTTAGAAGGAAGGAGAAAAACTTGCTCGTGACCTTCAACATCATTTTCCTCATAGTTAATCAAATATTTATGAGAACATAGAATGATAGATGTATCATAACAACGACTATCTGAGTCACCTAGAATAATGCAAGATGTATCCAAACCCTTGTTACCATCAATTTCATCATTAATGTAATTCCCAACATCATCTTTTTGAATAAAATGATTAGAATAAGAATCATATGTAAATGAATCTTCCTCTACTTCCTCAATGGAAAAGTCCCCTTTATTTTCACTACTAGAAGAACTAATAAGTGGTTATTGGCCCTTGACCAAGTTTTGAGGAACACTTGGTCATATTTGACCATTTTTGGACTTCGACAACCTGTCAAAGATGGAGTGCCAGGCGAAGCATAGATCATGGGATCTCGGTCCACTTTTGGGCCCTTTTAGGGTTTTGGGTTAATGTAATGGGAAAGGGATGTCGGCCCGTGGGTTTACCCACTCTTAGGCCCACTTTTGTAATGTATAAATAGAAGGTTAGGAAATGTAAGAAGTAGTATATGTAATTGCTTAGTGAAATTGGTAGTTCATCTATGTGATGTTGAATAAGTGCTCTATGCGAACTGTGTAAGGCTTGCAAGGTTAAGTGCAAGTTATTGTGAGGTTGCTATAGAAAGCTAAGTGTTGTAACGCAAGGAAGAAGGATCTAGCGAGATGCGAAGATATTCTGTCCTATGTGAAGAAGGGTTTTGGAGGCTTTGTGCTTGTAACAGACTGAAGACGATAAAAAAGAAGAAGATCTTGTGGACATATCCCCAGGGTGGGGGTGAACCACGTAAATCTATGTATCTGTGCTTTGATTCAATGTGTTTTTCTTATTCTATGTGCTTTGATATATCCACTTATGCTCTGTGCTTCTTAGATATATATGATTGTTAGATCTGATGTGGATGAGGATGCTTAGCATTGATTTACTAGATCCGATCTGGGTTATTATGGTTAAGTGCTGAAATACTGTAGATCTGAGTGTACACCGCGATGCTCTGTGTTGTCTGCGAAGTATAATAAGGGTTGAATATTGACGAATGATCGATGCTAAGTTCTTTGTAAATGATATAATCATAGATCTGTGTCCCAGCTAAGGTTGCAGACACCTGAGTCTTGTAACCACCCCTTCCTCTACCTCAGGCGAGACTTCATCTGCTTCACAAGTGTTTTCGAAAGGGCCGATAGTTAGGGATTTGTTGGTGAGCTCTTGAGCATTGAACCCTGGGTCTTCCCTTGTGCCAACAAATGGTTCCATTGCCGGGACTTGAAACTGTGATTGATGGGAATTAAGGAAGAAGAAACTTTGTGCAAAATAAATATCTGTGCGTAGATCTGTTGCCCTAGTGCACAACTTTTTACTCGACCTGTGAAGCTTTGTGCTAGGAATAAGGTTAGATCTGAAGAAAGGAAGATCATATGTGAAGAAAATAAGCGAGATCTGAACACTCTGTGCTCTAAGAAAAGTAAAAGTGGAAATTTATAAAATAAAGAGGTCATATCTGTACAAAAGAGGTAAGATCTGTAAGCTTTGTGCTCTAAGAAAAGTAAGAATAGTCAAAATTTCTTAGATATGGAAGCTTTGTGCTCTGTAGAAGTAAGATAAGTGAAATTTTTTGTTTCTAGAGCATGGATCTAGGTATGTTTGATAGAGTCTGTCCTAGCTTAAAAACTAGGGCATTAATAGATGAAAGGAAGTTTGATATGAATAGAGCTTATAAGTATAATGATAGATATGTTATACCTATGCATAGAAAGAATGTTTGGACTAACAAATGGATGCAGGATCCTAAAAAGAATTTTCTGCAGGCTAGCTATCACGATTCTAGTGTGCAGTACAAAAGAGGCTGGGTGTCATTTAAAATAAAGCGAGGATTAATCCTATGTTACAGTTGTAGAAAACCAGGCCATCTAGCTAAGGAATGCCCTGGTAGAAGACTTAGTTGTCTCTGTTGCAAAGCTAGGGACCATGAGGTATTGGTTTTCCCTAGAATGATCACTAAGCTTGAAAGGATAAATCTAAATCAAGAAGACCATAAGGCAGATCCAGAAAAGGCAGAAACCTAGCAAGGATCAGAGAAAGTATTAATACAGATGAAAGAAACCCTGAAGGAACATAAATATGTCCGATTACCAGAGATATTCAAAGAAAAGTAGCAATTCGGAGAAAGAATAAGGGACTTTGACATTGACTGTATTCTTGATGAAGAAACACAAGTGACCATTATGCCAGAAAGAACTTGGGAAGCTATAGGGAAGATTTCCATGATTCCTTCACTGGGAGGAATAGGACTATTCAGAGGAAAGTCGATGATGTTATGTGGAAAAATCGCTCAGATACCTATGACAGTCAATGGAACTTCGACAAAAGAAGATTTTGAGATTTTCAAATTCATTGAGGACAACGCCCCGTTTACTATGCTACTCGGAAAACCTTGGATTGAAAGAGATCAACCCAGAAAGAAGGAAGAAGAAGAGGTTTTAGAAAAACAGAGACGAGTTAAAAGATTTCATGACTAAAAGGATCGCAAAGTTGATAGGATAACAAGAGAACCGCTCGAATCCATATGACACTAGAAGCCCAAATGTCGAGGCCAAAGCTACACAAAAGGCTGAAATTTCTACCCCAAACAAAGAAGAAGTGATATACCTAAACCTTAGGAGAGAATCTCACCAGCACGAAGTGACTATGTCCAAGGAAAATAAGAATCAAAATGGGAAGAGAATCACCGAGACAGAGCTCACTGGAAAGAAGGCTAGAAATCTAAATAAGAAGAAGGCTAAGATTGAGAAATTACAGAAGATCCCAGAGGGTACTTCACAACAAGACACTTTGCAGAATTGGAGCTTGATCGGGATATCAGAACAACGACATATGCCACTTCGGCGAGGTGAAGTAATATAGACATTGGAAGCCAATATAACCATTCGACTGTCACTTAGAATGGGTCGGAAAACATTTATGGCTCACCACTAGATCGTTAGACTATGCCATAACAAACAAAACATAAGTTAGTGCAGTTTCATACCCTTTGCAAGCAGACCATTGCTAAGTTTCCCTACTTAGTCTGTTGCGCCACGCATCGAGAATACTTTTTGCTAAGTGAGAATTTGAGCCCGAAACCTAAGATTACTTCACCCTTTGATCATTGCCTTATTCCCATACTGTTCACTATAGTCTCTGAATTCATTTCACACCTGAGCTAGTTGACCCAATCTTGGATGTCGGACGAGCTCAACGCTACTGAGAAAGTAGTTGAAGAAGTTTTGATTGACTTAATGACTGAGAGAGTCATGTCGAAGCAAGGATTATCTATAGGAGTCCAAGCATCATCAACGAGAGGACTCTAGGCCTCCCCTTCCACTTCTCGCACCGGTCCATCCCGATCGACCGATGAGAAATGAACCAAGCACAAGGATGACATCGCAAATGCCAAGCTTATCCCACGTATTCTACCTACTTACTTACCACCTCTAAGCGGTTCCATCAACCATGACAGTGTATCTCGAGACTTTGAGTACACTTTGATCACTGCGTACCTTCCAAAAGGGGTGCGTGCAGTTCATGTTGACCAGGATAAGCTCACAACACTGAAATTTAGTGATTTTAACCTTGGAGATCGAAAAGTTTACAGCATGTTAGCCCCGCATAAGTACTTAACAAGGACCAAAGGCAAGAATTCTAAGATTTTCTCGCAGTCATGGACCCAAAACCTCACGCAGTCCACACTGCTTAATGTAATGAAGATCTCGCACTTCGACAGACACTAGGAAGTCAACGTATGCGTCAAGTTGCTGTTGTCCTGCTACCATGGAGGATACTTATGGTTGGACCGCCGCATCACTGTGGATTTGACCTTGATAAATTGAATCACGAGACTTAGTATGCAAGGCCCTGACCCATAGGAGTTTTACCCTAGAAAGACCTCAGACTGAGCACTAGTGAAGAGGATAAAAGAAACTTATGGCGATGTCAAGAAAGGCACGTGAGGCTACAAGGTAGCCTCTATCCAGAGTGGCGCAATGCACATTGCCTATCAGCTGATCGCGGGAAAGCTAGTTCGCAAGAACAGACCAACACAAGTAATTGGATTCGTAGTTGACCTCATAGGGAAGTGCGTTGAGGGACTACAGATGAACTGGGTGCGGTACCTTGTAAACCAGCTAGAGCTTGATTGCAGAGAAGCGCAACACCAAGGGTATGAGTTCCACTTTAGTTGGTTGCTCATACTAATTTCTTTCATCGCTTGGGAGCTACCAGAAGTTGCCACTTCTCTGAAGATCGAACCCTTCAAACCACTGGCCGTGAAGTTCTGTACACTGTGGTACTCCAGTGACATGAACAAGCAGTGGTAGTCCAATTCCATCTTCCACGCCTATTACAACTAATTGAAGAATGCAATCCAGTCTACACCGTGCCTCACCCCAAACACACTTCATAGGTTTAGACCTTTGATAAAATTCAGCACGGACCGCCACTTCACCTATATCATAGCACGTGTTGATGAGCACAAACAACATCTCCAATCGTACTACAATTTGACAGAAGAAGACTTGGAGCAGATTACCAAGGAATGGTCGACATACCTCCTTGTTGCAGTGGACCCCGCATAAATGTCCGACGTGGATAGACCTAAAGCTATGACAGATACACCTGGACCAAGCAAGAATAAGAAGGATGATGAAGTTCAAGATGTCCATAGCACATCCACAAAGTATACTTCGATCTCACCTGTGCAGGGAGGTGATGGTGAAGAACTAGGTGGCACAAAAGTTGAGAAAAACAAAGGCGAGGTTACTCTACCTAGAGAGGAGGAGGATCCCTCTAAGAAAAGGAAGATTACCCCACCAAATCCATCATCCCAAAAGAAAACTAAGGCCACCCAGACTAAATTTAAGACTACCCTCACACCAGACGACTTCGACTTCTTAATCATTGCATTGAATGATGCTTCACTAGAGATCGCAGAAAAGCAAGAAGCAAAGCAGGAGGAAGTATTCATCCGAATCAAGGGTGAACTTCAAGAAGTGTAGCAGGCACTCCAATCTAGTCGAGCAGTTTCTACTGCGCCCTTGACAATTGGAACATCAGGAACATGTGATGAGCCCACCCAATTACACCAGATCACTGATAAAGTCGAAGCTCGCCTTCGACGAGCTCAAGAAGACACAGCGCAAGCCACCCAGGCTCTGACACAAGTACAAAGCGCACTTGTAGAAAAATAGAGTAAGGCAGAACAGGAAAACCTTGCCCTGTAAGCAAAGTGGGATGAGGAAAAAGAACAGTTACAATAGAGCAAGGACCAGTTGCTAGCAGAGCAACTTGAAGTACAAGAAAGGGTTCACAAAGGACTTCGCTCTATGACGGTCATAGAACTGAAGATTGAAGAATGTGTCCCACAACAGGTGGCACAACTTGAAGAAGTAATCCAACAACTTCAGAAACGCATCACATATCTAGAACTTGGTACCATGCCTGAGACTCCTCAATAAATAAGAGATCTAAGGGAGGCAACTGCCCGTAGCGCAGTTGGCCAATTAAAAATGTTTACCTTGGAATGCAAGCAGTTGATCGCTAGAAACGCCCAGACTTATGAGAACCTCACAGAGAATCCAAATTTGTAGGCATTGGAGGCACAACTCCAAGAAGCAAAGAAACACTTAGATACTCTACAGGCACAGCTGAAGGCCTTGACCCCAGTCGAAAGAATGAAGAGATTTCCAGAACAACACACCACCCAACAACAGTTACACACGTTGCAAAGTAAAGTGATGGAAGTCTCCCAATGACTTCAACCAATCCAAGAAAAGGCATGCTAACTATTCACTAAAGTTGAAAGCTAGGGAGCCGAGCTTGAACAGGTTGTCATCACCATAGAACAATGCCTGGAAGGGCCAGTAAACGACATAATGATCCAGGAGTTCACTGAGCAAGAGGTTGTCGCACTGCAGCAGGTCGAAGTAGCTCGAGACAAGTTTGAGGCATTCAAGGCAGAATTGATCAGACCAGAGTGACTCAGGACGAGTCACAGGTGAGTGTTGGGGGCCTGTTGGCCCTTGCCCAAGTTTTGAGGAACACTTGGTCATATTTGACCATTTTTGGACTTCGATATCCTATCAAAGATGGAGCTCCAGGCAAAGCAAAGATCACGGGATCTTGGTCCACTTTTGGGCCCTTTTAGGGTTTTGGGTTAATGTAATGGGAAAGGGATGTCGGCCTATGGGTTTACCCACGCTTAGGCCCACTTTTGTAATGTATAAATAGAAGGATGGGCAATGTAAGAAGTAGTAGATGTGATTGCTTAGTGCAATTGGTAGTGCATCTATGTGATGTTGAATAAGTGCTCTGTGCGAACTGTGTAAGGCTTGCAAGGCTAAGTGCAAGTTACTGTGAGGTTTCTATAGAAAGATAAGTGTTGTAATGTAAGGAAGAAGGATCTAGCAAGCTATGCAGATATTCTTCCCTGCACGAATAAGGGTTTTAGAGGATTTGTTCTTCTAACAAATTGAAGACGATAATAAAGAAGAAGATCTTGCGGACATAGCCCCAGGGTGGGGGTGAACCACGTAAATCTGTGTGTTATGCTCTATGATTTAATTCAATGTGTTTTTCTTATGCTATGTGCTTTGATATATCCACTTATTCTTTGTTCTTCTTAGATATATATGATTGTTAGATCTGATGTGTATGAGGATGCTTAGTGTTGTTCTAATGGATCTGATCTGGGTTACTATGGTTAAGTGTTGAAATATTGTAGATCTGAGTGTACACCGTGATGCTTTGTGTTGTCTGCAAAGTATAATAAGGGTTGAATATTGACGGATGATCGATGCTAAGTGCTCTGTAAATGATATAATCATAGATCTGTGTCCCAGCTAAGGTTACAGACACCTGAGTCTTGCAACCACCCCTGCCTCTACCTCAGGTGAGACTTCATCTTCTTCACAGGTGTTGCCGAAAAGGCCGGTAGTTAGGGATTTTTTGGTGCTCTCTTGATCATTGAACCCTAGGTCTGACCCTGTGCCAACAGTGGCTGTCAAGTATGAGATTCAAATTCTTCACAACAGTTCTCAAAAACTAAATCAGTTGGAAAAAACCTTTTACAATGCTTACTAAATGCAGCATGGAACTGTTCCAGGTAGGAGATGCTAGCAGGGGGAAAGGATCAGTACCACTCATGAGAATATCCCTCTAATGACTACATGAACATATTCATTAATAAATCCTCATGATGTATTCTCCACTGATGCATGAGTTCATGAAACTCAAGCAAATGCTCAGCAAGGTTGTCATCTCTATTTTCTCTAAATCTGAGCAAAAAATCACCCCACTCATCTATAGTAGGAGCAAAATTTGGAAAACCAGGAACAAATGAGAAATTTAGTGGAGCAAACCTCCAAGCCAAGATGGCTTCCATATGAAAATATGACTTCTTAAAACTGTGGAGTCACCACTGGATTCTTTAACCATGGAGTCAACAGGTGAATGATATGCAGTCTGAATGTGTTCGGTCTTTGTTCACCATCAAAGATCAGATCTGATCATTGTTGTTCTCCCAAGGAAAGATATTTCATTACTCTGTTCCCCGACAATGATGCCAGAAGATGTTGGTCCTAAGGTCTGCACCTGACTGCTAAAGGGAAAAGCTAGGCCACCTATCAGTTTAGAATGATTGTTTCTTTTAATTTTTTTTTGGTTGGTTAGAGGTTTATTCTATCAAGACAAAAGCAAAGTTGGATTGGTAGAATGATATGGATGAGGGTCCTCCTTGGCTAGTGGCACACTAATGACAAACTAGTGAAATAATAGAAAAAAAAGGGAAACAACAGACTACTCGATGAATAATCTGTTGCAAGAAGTTCAATACTTAAAATATCATTTCAATACATTAAACATGTATCAAAAACACAATTACCCCCATAGTTTGCAATAAAAACAAATCTTCACCAAAGCATTAGCTGTTTGATAGGTTGCATATCAGTAAAAATAAGTTATACAATAGCTGAAAGGAAATTAAATGTACGTTGCATAAATAAAAAATTGTATTCAAGATAAGAATAAAGACACATGAAGATTCGAACGAAACAATGTCATCAAGAGTATGTTCACCAGGTAGAGAGATTTAATCCATGCATAGAACAGGTCCAACTAGTCTGATGTATTGCTATTCTTTCCCCAAAACTCCAACCCTCAAAACATTCAAAGACCCCCTATTTAACAAATTTCCATAGGTTCTCTTCCTTAGGGGACTGAGACCTAAATTTAGTTAACTGTTCATAAAACAAATTATTAACTTGACTATGACACTGGACTTTAATCAACAAGAGTGATTCTTATCACACACAGAAGACCACTCTTGTCTCTAATCTAAGAAAATGCTGGAATTAATCAACTAAAAACTACTACTGTCTCTGAGACAAAACTGATACATGCGCTGGAGGAACTGAATCGATAGAAAATAAGCCTTGGAGTGAAAGAACATAGCTCTATGTTGAGTAATGGCATGCCTGCGAGCTATTGGAGGCCACTGGAGACAATTAGATGCATGAGCAGAGTCTTTTGAAGTGTTCTAGAACCAATCTGCATCGACCTGTGATTGAGACTTAACTCTATATCTGTTTCTGAGATTTCAGAAGCTAAGCGCACTCTGTCTCAACTATAATTGACCCTTCTCGCCTCTTTCATTGCGATGGCCTAGTCATGAACATGAAGACGTGGAGGCGAGCGTCCAATAGGAAAACATGATGCGTGGAGGTGATATGGGGAGTAGTAAGGGGAACAAGTGGTGAAAGTTGAGTGGTAGTGGGAGTGTAAGTGGAGGTGACGTGGATGTAGATGAAGTGGAGACGAGTGTAGGTGACGTGGAGGTGATGCGGTGACTTGATGTCATTTAAGCACGTGATTGTGGAAGTTGTTGAGGGTGGTTTGGGTACACACTGCTTTTGGGCCCACAATCCCCCACAAGCTGCCACATACCCTTCCAAAAATACCATGGTTCCAATTGCTGGAATTCTCTAGAAAACTAACGTCCCAGAAGTTTACGTCCCCGCAATGAAGCATGGTCGTTGATCTGATTGGAATCTGTGATTCAGGTGATATTCCTTCCTTACCTGTTGCGAGGATCAACAATGTTGGTTGATTTGAGATCAACGGTACACAATTAATTTAGGGGTTCGGGCTTCAGTCCTTTTTAATGCAAAGTTCTTACCATCCTCTAGAGTGCTGCATTCCCAAAGTGAGAGATCTGTCTCCATGTGGCCTCTGGATCTGGACGGTCCAGGTTCACTTCGGGAGTTCGAGCTTCAGGAGTTTTTGTCTCTTTTCTTGTGCAATCCTACGAAGTGTCGTAATCCGAAGTGGGAGATATGTCTCCGCGTGTCCTCACTAATGGATGATCCAGATTCACTTCGAAACTTCAGGAGTTTATGAATGTTGTTCTTGGAAATCTCCCGGAGTGATATGGGCTACAAAGTGACATGGTGGTCTGAGGTCATATGATGTCATGACTTCTGATGTGTCATGGAAAGAAGGGTGACACGTGTCATGTGGAAATGGGTGAATGACACAACCAAATGACCTGGAATGAGTGCCACGTGTCATGAATGATGAGTGTGCCATGTGTCATGACTGATGAGTGTCACGTGCTTTGGCACTTCAGGCTTCAGAAGTTTGTAAATGTTGTGCTTGGAAATATCCCAGAGTTGTAAGTCTCCGAAGTGAAGGATTTGCCTCCACGTGTCCTTGTTGATGGATGGTCCAGATTGACTTCGATATTTCGGGTGTTCGGATCTTCGGGACTTCGAATATTCAGGACTTTGGCTCTTCAGCTCTTCGGTACTTAGACTCTTTGGGACTTTGGCTCTTTGGGACTTAAAATCTTCGACTCTTCGGGACTTCGGGTCTTTGACTCTTCAGGACCTCGAATCTTAGCTCTCCTACCCTGATTGAATCTGTTATCGGACTAATCAGTAGGTGCAGAAACTAACATATCTCCCTAGATCCACCTAGATCTAGAACAAAACAGGACAGGACACAACTCTTTCCCTAAGTTGTAATCATTAAATCTGCTAATAGGAAGGAATAAGTGACATACCTTTATATCGCTTCCTTAGGTATCTGTTGTTCCTGCTTCGCTACGGTGTTCTCGTGAGGTCAATTCCAAGACAACACAAACCAACTGAAGTGAAGATATCAAAATGTATTCAACTTCAACTTATGCATATGATCAAGGAATTACACAATAAAGTAAGAGTGACTTTATGGGAAAGGGACATGCCGCTGTATCATATTAATTGAAAGTAGAAGATACAACCTGATC
>ML776944.1:469160-496356 GCA_009831015.1 Picea engelmannii
CTTAACCTTTTCCATGAGAAACCTTTCAATATATAGGAGAAGGAGAGATGGTTACATGGATGAGGATGATCCCATTAAATCTGAGAAGTCAGTAAAATGACAACCATACGAATGCCAACTCATTTTCTAGAAGATTCCCTTCTAGAACCCTTGAGACCTCTTCTCCTTTCTAAGCTTAAAAACAGGTTCACACCCTGTGTATGGAGCAGACTGCTATAATTTCACACCCTAAGTGAGGGTGGCCTGCGAGAATGAGGGATTCTCGCACCCTAGGCCATAGGTAGCCTGCAAACTCACTTTAAAAATATGTTTTTGGAAGGATATAAGGGCCACTTTTCTCAGGAAAAAAGTCCTTGTTGGGAGCCTGAATACACCATTGTTAAGACATCACCAGAGTGACCAAAATCATGTGTAACAAAATTTCCCCCAAAGTATGAGGCCAGAATCTGTGACAGTCGAAATACTTTGTAAACTGCGTGTGTGTGTCAGAAACCAGGAGTGCACCTAATCAGAAACCTGCAAACAACCAAGCATCTGCTGAATATAATACTAAGTCTGAGGTAGGCATTCCCATACTCAAATCACAAAAATATGACATCATGAACGTAGGTCATGGCCACCAATCATACACTGTGGATCCATGCTGTCAAAAATACTGCATAGCCACTAGGAATACACTGTGGATCTATGCAAGAAGACTCAAATTAAGACGACATAGCCACGTGACATACAAAGTGGATCTATGTGTCAGCAAATCATACATATTCCATCGCAACCTGGATCAAAAAGATGAGACCCAGGGTCTTCAATCCCATCACCTGAAAGTACGAATCTAGCCATGTGATTACATGTGCTGAAGTCAAACATGGTAGAAACCACTTGATTACCGGTCATTGATGAAACCGTTAACAAGTGCGAGGGAAATCATCATTAATGTCAATGACTCCCAAGGTACACTAGTACAATCCAATGAATGTGAATAAATGGGTTGAGGTTGAACATTCAACAGAATCTCCCGATCAGGGGTCAATGATGAAAACCCACTGTCGAAATCAAGGAAACCTGCCATTGAGGCATGTAAGTTCAAAGGTACCAAATAATTTCTAAGTCTTGTTTCTGGATGATGAGTTGGAGTCGACGGAACAAGATGCGTCATAGGAGGGCCTTGATGTATCCCCCATCAATGACACAAAATAAGTAACATAGTTTGAAGGTGAAACAGAGTATGAATATAGGTCGAAATAGACACAGGGAAGGCCGACACGGTAAGAATGGACAACTATGGATGGCCAACTCAATAGAGGGTTTGGATGAACTTCTCTTGAACATATGAATGACACGACCAAGGACTTGGCAGCACTAACTCAAAGATGACTCAGGATATGACCTTGTAGCAAGTCGAATGAGAGGCAAATGGATTTCACAAAATGGATTTAAATAATGAATAGGGGGTGTCATGTTCAAGAGCGACACTTACTGCCAATAATATGAATATGAAAACACATCCCTTTCCCAAATTTCCCCCCACCATTTCTGGCGAGTACCTCTTTATTTTTACGCAAGCTTGAGGAGGATAACATATGCTTGTTGATGTAAGCTCATCCTTCAAACAAGTCCCTCAGAGTATGTTTAATGAACCGTAGGAAGGAGTGGTTCAGTTCCATTATGGGTCTTTCGATGTTTGTTTAACGAGTCCAAAGATAGAAAACTCGAGGGTTTTTCATGTTTTGAGAGTTTGAAAAACACTTAAAGAGAACTCTCTCAGTTCCTTTTTTGTAAAATAGTTCGACAGGAATGAAAAAGTGATAAACTATCGCCCATCGAACATTTTGTTCAGATACTTTTACAAGCGTGAACAGAACAAGGTCGCTCGACAATCTTTTCATTTTTATGGAGTGTGAAAAGAGCTTAAAAGATACTCCTATGCGTTCGTCGTTTTCATGTTACCATGAAGAGTACGAAAAGACGAGAAAAGTATACTCAGTTATGTTCTCGTGTATTTTTGAGCACGAGAACGAACAAAGACTAAGCTTGAAGTTTTTCTACAAACTATAAAAAACAGTCGTACATGCGATGCAAAAAGAAAAAACATCTGTATTCTTTCGTGTGGACTTCAAAGTCGTTATATATGCAAAAAGTCACATTCATAGGGCTATTAGGCATTAGGTTTGATGAAAAAAACAATATAAAAATTAACAAAAATGGTAAAAAGTAAATAAATGTGGGTAAACCAAAGATCATCAAAACTAATCAGGAAAAGGGATTCATCAGGTAATGAATCGACTGCTACATTTTTCGTCTCAGAGTAGGGAAAGTCACATATCAATTCAACAAACACTAAGGATTTCTTGGACTTAGCGCGTTCAAATTCTAAGTCAAAATCCTGGAGTATCACGATCCATTTGGAGTATTTGCCTCCTAACAGTTGACGGGTGAGGATGTGCTACATAGGGTTGCAGTTAGAAATTACCGTAGTCTTGCGAGAGAGGATATAGTGCCAGAAACGTTGAACTTCTTGGATGGCTGCCAAGGCCAGTTTTTCAACATCTAAATACTTGGTTTCGGTAGGTGTTAGACTTCGACTCAAGTAATAGATGACATGTTCATCATGTGAATCATCCTCCTGGACGAGAACCATAGAGATGGTGTAATTCGAGGCTGCGAGGTAGAGGAAATAATCACGGCTATAATCAGGTGGGAAGAGGAGCAGAGTACGTGTCAGGGATAGTTTCAAAGATTCAAAGGCTTTGTTGGTGATGGTATCCCATACGAACTCGGACCCCTTTTTGAGTAGTCGCGTAAATCTAAGAGTTAGCTCGGCATAGTTCGGGATGAAATGACGAAGAAAGTTTGCTTTCCCTTGCAAACTTTGTAACTGGCGAAGCGAAGAAGGAGGAGGGAGATTGAGAATCGCCTTGACCTTCAATGGATCTACCCTGATCCCTTGATGTGAAACAATAAAGACTAGAAGTCGGCCAGATTCTACGCAGAAAACACATTTGTGAGGATTCAAGCATATATGGTAAAACCGACATTGGAGGAAAATGGCTTGGAGGTGTATTGGATGATCAACACGACACATGGAATGAGTGGGTAAGTCATCGAGATATGGCTGCACGATGTGCTTGATATCATGGAAGGCATAAGACATAGCGCGCTGAAAAGTTGCGCCAACGTTTTTTAGACCGAAAGGAAGTTTCCGATAAGCAAAATTTCCCCAAGGACAAATAAAAGCGGTTTTGTGTTGATCCTCAGGAACAATATTGATTTGATTATATTCGGAGAAACCATCCATCAGAGAGAAAATTTCACTTCCGGCACAATCGTCGACAATCTAGTCGATGAAGGGGGTAGGAAAGTTGTCTTTAGGACATGCTTTGTTAATATCCCTATAATCAACACACACATAGATTATGCCTTGTTTCTTGTTGATTGGAACAAGATTGGAAACCCAGTCAGTGAGAGCCACCGGGTAAATAAAGCCGGCTTTGAGAAGTTTCTTGACTTCAAGCTTGATAGTGGTCGCTTACGTGGGTGAACCGAATGAAGGCATTGTTGGACGGGTTTAGCATCTGGATATGTCTTAATCTCATGTATCACAATGTCAGGGTCAACACCCGACATTTCTTCATAGATCTAGGCAAAGACGTCACAAAATTCTTTGAAAAGTGACTGGTAGGTGACGATTTCGTCAGGGGAACACGAAGCTCCGATATGCACATTTTTGACAATTCCAGGTTTTATGGATATGTCGAGGGGAATGGTGGGTGAGATATTGCTTAAGTTCCCTTCGAAAAACACATCGTGTGTAGACTCGGGAATAGTGGAAATGACGACAACGGTCGACGGGGTCGAGATCCATTGGTAGCTCTCAATGGTGTGTTGTTCCAGGAAGAGGATGGAACGATGATGTCCATCATCCCAGGGGGTGTCTTCCATAACAGACATAATCATCTTGTCTGTGGGAAAAATGACTCGAAAAGGATCTGGAGATAAATAACCAAGAGAGGGGGTAGAAGGAGTTGCTGATTGAATGGCCTGATAGGCAGATTCGATCGGACTCAAAGGCATTTCGTCACTGTAACGAAGATGATCGCCGGGGTTGGGAACCATCCATGGGTCGTGAGATGCAGGGGTTCTATGAATAGAGGTGGAGATCATGTTGATTGAAGTGACAGACAGATGAGGAACATCGGGTGGTGGGATGGGGAAGGTACCCATTAACGAGGAGTCTTTAAGAAGACCCACACCAACGTTTTCATATTGGGGGGGGGGGGTTTGGAAATGAACGGTACGTTGCCAGTACATGCATCTGAGTTAAAGAAGGCTAATTGGTAGACAATAATTACCTTTCCTTGATGTGGGAAACGTACAACACGAAAAAGAGTCGACACAACTACGCGCATGGGATCAATCCAGCTACGGCCAAGTAGAAGGTTGTAATTGAGAGGAGCGTCAAAGACTTCCACTTCAACTTGGACCGTTTTTCCTTCTAACGTAATTAGCAATGAAGGGAGGACATCGTAATGCTTAAAACCAGAGCCATTAAAGGCTTTGAGAGTGTTGTGGGATTCAGTCAAAGGAGGAGAGCCGATGGCTTTCCAACAGGTAATAGACATGACACACGTCGAGGCACCCTCGTCGATAACAGTTCTACAAATGTTTTTGTCGGAGATAATAACTTGTATTTGGAATGTGAGTTGATGGGGTAACCTTGGAATGTGATATTCCAAGTCAAAAATTATTAAATTCATATCCATAGGGTCGATTCCACCGATAGATTTCAACAGTGCCTTTCGTTGTATAGGACAACTTTGAAGGTCTTCGAGGGCTGACATTGTGGATGGTGCTTGGGCCAGATCTTCAACAATACTGTAGTTCTGGGTAGCACAAGCATGAGGATTGAAAACTGATTTTCGAACGACACCCTTTGGAGGAGGGCGAAGAACTGTGTTAAGGCTCGATCGTTCAACATGAAGAGGACCATTGGTAGGTGGAGTCGTGGGAGATGGTTGGACCAATGAAGGAGGTATAACATCAACCTTCTCTTTAGAAGAGGAATAATCTTTGGCTTGAGTGGTAAGTGTGATGTCGTTTTTCTTTGAATCTTCTGTACACATTAAGACATAGGATGTATTGGAGGGGGAGGGTTGGTCGTGAATGACCAATTGGGTCTGTTGTTGAGAAGGTAAGGGTTGTGACAATATGGTCGGAGTGGGTGGTTTTGTGGTCCCTTGAAGGAATTTAGTAACCTCGTCTTGTCGTGGGCAATCCTTAGTGTAATGATCATTACCATAGATAAGACAAGGGTATCGAGGTTTTCTCTTATCCCTATCGTCAACAGGTGGTGTTTTGGTTCTCTTTGCTTGCGAATTATTTTTGTCCTCCTTATTCTTACCCTTTCCTTTTCTGGATTTGTTTTTACCAGTAGGGGTATATTGAACAACATTTACCTCAGAAGTCTTGCCGGTGGGAGGGGTAGGAGATAGATCATTTTGAACATTATAAGAAATGGGTTTGGGGTTGTTGCTAGAGGTTTGGATGGAATGCGGTTGGGCATGGAAAGTGCCAATCACACCATTGGTCGTATGAGAAGCAACAAGAGTAGTTGAAGTGGCAGAAGTAGAAGGACAAGGCGCATTAGGGAGTAAGTCGTAAAGAGTACCCAATTGTGAGTAAACGAGGTCAAGGTATTGAACACGACTAATGGCCTGTTCTTCTGTGACAACTCCACCCATGGCGATGTCATGACCTATGTCGTTCACAAATGATTTCATGAACCACTCTGCTAGCAACTGATAGGGAAGTTCGAGTTTGATGAGATGTCGTATCCGTCACCATTCATGAATGTGATCAGAGATATGAGTGTCATTGGTTTGTTTAAAAGAGCTCAAAATCTCGGTCCCCGTTTCATAGCGGATCAGTAACTAGTAGTGGGTGAGGAAATCCATAGCGAGGGTGTTGAAGTGGGCGAAGAAACCTTATGGTAATTATATATACCACTTCGTGGCAGAACCCATGAGAGTTATTTGAAAAATGTGTAAACGAATAGAGTCATCCATCAAGGAGTTGGATGAACACCAAAGGTGAAAAGTCATTACATGATTGTTCGGGTCCTCTCCCGCTTTTCCATCGAATTTAGAGATGTCAGATGGTAGTTTGGTCGGTATAGCGAGCCATTGGGGAGAGTGACGGATCAGATAATTTAAAATCCTCAACAAATCTGGGAGGTCCAGGGTGGCTAAGAAAGGTAACTGTCTATTCACATGCAGGTACTAGTGACTTTGGGGAGGGAGTCCCGTCGAAAAACCAGTGGGACCGTAAGAAATTTGCATATAATGCGAATATCTGGGCAGATTCGGTAGTGGTTGTGGAGGCAAATAACTCATAGGGTTGTACCCTTGAATGGGGGAGTGGGGTTGAGCATTCGATCACCAAATAGGATTAGACGTACCTGGATAGGGTTGGCCGATACTAGGGGGTATGACGGAGCTAGCCGAAAGTTGTTTCCCCCCAGTCAAATGAGGATTATGTTGTATATGATGATTCCAATATTGGGCCAAAGATGGAGGTATGTTTTGTCCATAGGGTGGGGTCAGTGGGGGTTGTACTCCAATCAGGGGTTGTGTTCCAATTGGGATTTGCCCTGCAAGAGGGGGTTGAGTTGGGCCTCCTTGGTGAAATTGTCCACCAACAAGAATTTGGTAATTTGGTGTGAACAATGGAATGGTGCCACTAAGATCAGTGCCTCCGATAAAGGATGGAAGAGGTCCTCTGAAAGGAGGCGGAGGAAGTGTCAGAATGAAACCGAGAGGAGATTGCCCAGAAGGAGTGGGACCACCAGGAGTTCCGGATGTGATTTGTGTAGGAGTAGGAATAGAGGCATTCACCACACGGTATCTAGGTGGAAGTGTCGGGGTGACTCTGGGTGAAAGCAGTGTGCCAATGGGGGCTTGGATAGCTGCGGTAATCCCGGTGTGAAGACTCGTAGTATCTATGTAATGGACCATTTGTAAAGGGAGAGTCAAGATGTGGTCAGCTCGCGGAGCTTCTGTACTAGGAAAATAATAAGCATTAGTAAAAGGTATTGCGTCTGGATCATATGTTTCAGGTAGTGCAGGTGAGACGGTGATATCAACGCCTGCTCCTGAGGCAAAGAGATCCTGTCTACAAATGCCAGTAGTCCAAAAAGGATCTTGACCTTTAGGTCCTGGGAAATGTCTAGTCGGTGATCCAGAAGACAGAACAACCAAGTCTCCGGAAGAATTCACTCGCATAATACGTCTCTCGGAGTCAAGATGAAGTCGAAATTCCTCTCTAGAATTGGTAATTCAGAACCATTCTAGAGAGTCAGTTCTTTCCACTTGTGGAGTGGTAACGTCTTGGATTTCACTCTGTTGAGGAGAGCCCTCTGGTGAGTTGGTAGGCAAAGGTTGAGAACCTTCCATATTTTTTGGGGGTAAACCTTGCATTATACATGAACAACGTGGAGGGTCAATTGTGATCAAGTTGAAAACTTACGAAGAAAATTCTATGGTCAACTTGGGTAAACAAACAACATGTGCTAGTAAAAATCTAAGAAGCAAAACCAAGCAAACAAGACCTTCTAATTCCAAAGTCACTATTTGGTGATGAAATCCAATGTCGCAACAACGAGATGAGAAGGGGCTGGGCTAGGGTGGAAAAGTTACATTGATGACCTGCTTAACGGAATTACACCCTGGTGCAAGCTCCCACACATAATCGTGGGTATACCCTCCAAGGAGCCCGAGTGAGTTTGGCCAATGTCGATTCCAGGTACCATGAAGACTTGCCCCTTCACAATAACCTTGTGTAAGACCCTAAGAAGATAGGCCACTAAGGTTACCACCAACAATAATAAAGCCTAGGGGGATAGTCAACAGTCCGATCCACACGCAAGGGCAGGGTATCTAGCCCGAAATCAGCTTGAGAGGCTTCCACTCATCATTGTGGGTATACCTTCAAGTGACCCTCATAATACGTGAAATCTCTACACCGATATCAACAAAGCAGGGTGAGTAACTCTGTCAATATCAATGCGACCTCAGGTTTAACCCTTGTGTGAGAAGGGCTTCCCAGGACAAAATGTTGTAAATGGAATTTGACACTCCTTACCACAAGATGCTATTGTGTGTTTTGTGCTTTGGAGAGTGTATCTCTCTGCCTATTCCAAAGCCCTAGCCTAGCTAATGTTGGTGTAATAGAGTCCTTGAAAAGAGTTAGAGTCCTTGAAAAGAGTTACTAGTTAAATTTTAAAAATTGTGCAATATTATAAAAGGCTATTGTTACTCAAAGGAGACGGAAATGAGACTGATGTTGTGTGAGACTCTGACCCAACAATGCATAGATAGGAATGAAAGATGCCACTTTTTTGTTCGATGAATCCTATTTACGGGAGGGAAATATGAGTTTTCTGGACAATCTTGAACTACGATATACAATCTTCTTTGAAATGAAATACCAATGAATCATGAACAATGCCAATTCACTATTCATCCTATTTCAACAATTGAATGCCAATATTTTCCAAATAAAAAATTGCTTTAGAAAGAAAAATGTTTTTTAATTTTCAATAGAAACCACACAACAGTGGCGGAACTAAGAGAAACTAGTAACTAATGAAAAACAATATACAACAAAACCCAAACCAATCTTTAAATGAAGACAAAAATAACAAGTAGACAAGCCTAGTCTTTTCAAATGCATGAGGGAAACAATTTCCCAAGTAATGAGCAATTGAGAAAGACAATTAATCCCAAATTTTAAACTGATCACCGGCTCTCAACCAAACAAGCACTCAGATTTCAGGACCAGAGATTATATCCTTGTTAAGAAAAGTTCAAGAGGTAACAGTTGAGAAAAAACGAACAAGAAGAGATTTCGATTTCCAAAGACTAATCATTCACAAAATCTGAAGTCAAGAAACAATCAATCAATGGCCCAAGAAGTTCTTTTCAGACACACATACAAATTTGGGCATCTGAGCATACAAAAAACCTTAATCCCAAAATTTTTCAAATGGGTTCGCAGGTAGGCAATGGTGTACAGTGCGAGAATGAAGCATTCTCGCAGGCTGGTCACAAGCAGAGTGTGAGAGGTTCGCACTAGACTGAAAAGAAGGGTGCAAACTCTAGGGGTTCTTGCAGGCTACAAAAGGGTTTAGTGCGAGAATGCCTGAAACTAAGAAAAATTTGGAAAAAATACAAAAAAATTGAAGGAGCCTCTGGACCCAGAGAGTCTGTGAGGGTCTCCTCAAGACTCAAAGATTGATAGAAATGAAAAAATGGTAAGGTAAGAGAAAATGGCCAAGTAAAAACACCAAAAACCACTAAAAAATGGGTTGCATCCCTAGTGGAGTCGCCAATTTTGTTATCGGACTAATCAGTAGGTGTGGACACTAACAAATTTCCCTAGATCCACCTGGATCTAGAACAAATAGGACAGGACATGACTCTTTCCCTAAGTTGTAATCATTGAATCTACTAATAGGAAGGAATAAGTGACATACCTTTATATCGCTTCCTTAGGTCTCTGTTGTTCCCGCTTCGCTCCGATGTTCTCGTGAGTTCAAGTCCAATAAAACACAAACCAACCGAAGTGAAGATAGAAAAATGTATTCAACATCAACTTATGCATATGATCAAGGAATTACACAATAAAGTAAGAGTGACTTTATGGGAAAGGGACATGCCGCTGTATCATATTAATTGAAAGTAGAAGATACAACCTGATCGCCTTGATGTTGCAGGCTTCCTTTTAGTGACCCATGGTTCCAACACACACACTTTCTTTGTACTTGCATGAAGAAGATCGAATTCCTGTTGATAGACCAACTAGAGTCTCCAAGCTTCTGTCCAAGCAGGGTTCTTCACACAATTCTTTCACCAATTCTTGAATTAATCTTGCTTAACCTTTTCCATGAGAAACCTTTCAATATATAGGAGAAGGAGAGATGGTTACATGGATGAGGATGATCCCATCAAATCTAAGAAGTCAGTAAAATAACAACCATACAAATTCCAACTCATTTTCTAGAAGATTCCCTTCTAGAACCCTCGAGACCTCTTCTCCTTTATAAGCTTAAAAATAGGTTCTCACCCTGTGTATGGAGCAGACTGCGAGAATTTCACACCCTAAGTGAGGGTGGCCTGTGAGAATGAGGGATTCTTGCACCCTAGGCCATAGGCAGCCTGCGAACTCACTTTAAAAATATGTTTTTGGAAGGAGACAAGGGCCACTTTTCTCAGGCAAAAAGTCCTTGTTGGGAGCCTGAATACACCATTGTTAAGACATCACCAGAGTGACCAAAATCACGTGTAACAGAGTCACACAATACTCTTAAAGATTTTAATGGTACAAGATTCAAACCTTATGGTGTTATTACTTCGTTGTTTATTATGTTAGAAGGTAAAGCGGTTAATGTCGAGGTTGAGGTCTTTGATGCACCTCTTGATTACAACTTTCTACTTGGTTGTAGCTGGATTGACTCCATGCACGTAGTATTTTCTACTCTTTTCCATGTGGTACGTTTCCCCCACCAATGAAAGGTCATTATTGTCGATCAACTGGCCTTCTTTAACTCTGATTCACGTACTAGAAACGTCTCGTTTATCTCAAAAACACCTCCCAGATATGAGAATGTTGGTGTGGGTCTTCTCAAAGATTCAACGTTAATGGG
Organism: Picea engelmannii; assembly: GCA_009831015.1. Taxonomy (NCBI): domain Eukaryota; kingdom Viridiplantae; phylum Streptophyta; class Pinopsida; order Pinales; family Pinaceae; genus Picea; species Picea engelmannii. Next base: position 479,860 of record ML776944.1, read on the forward strand.
TACTTTTCCCATTCCTCCACCCAATATTCCATCTCATTTTGTCGCCTAGATCAATATGATATCGACTTCTATTAGTGAAACTCATGGCTCTTTTGACCCTTGGATAGTACCTCACCGTGGTGATTGCCTTCGTTATGGCGTCTGTATGCCTTTAAGTCCGATAGAACCAGCTTATCAAGCTATTAAATCAGTGACTTATTCTCCTCTTTCTCTCTGTGATACGTCTCTCGATCCTTTTCATGTGATATTTCTAACTGACAAGATGATCATCTCAGTCATGTCTATGGAAGAAATTTCATGGGACGATGGACATCAACATTTTATTCTCTTCCTAGAGATAGAGACCATAGAGAGTTACCAATGGATTTCAACTCCGTTGACCGTTGTTTCCATATCTTTTGTTCCCGAGTCTACACACGACATATTATATGAAGGGAACTTGAGTAATATTTCCCCTACTATCCCTCTTGACATTTCTATTAAGCCCAAAGTCGTGAAAAATGTTCATTTCGGCACCTCATGTTCTGTTGATGAGGTCTGTACTTATAAAGTCCTTTTCCAAGAATTTTGTGATGTTTTTTCCTAGACTTATGAGAAAATGCACGTTATTTATCCTGATATCGTTGTGCATGAGATTAAGACATACCCGGATGCTAAACCCATTCAACAAAGACTTCACCCAGTGCACCCACGCAAGGACGATGCAATCAAGCTTGAAGTTGAGAAACTTCTTACAACCGGTTTTATTTATCCTATGGCTTTGATGGATTTGGTGTCCAATCTTGTTCCCGTTACGAAGAAGCAAGGCATGATCCATGTTTTCATTGATTATAGGGATATAAACAAAGATTGTCCTAAGGAAAATTATCCTACCCCTTTCATTGACCAGATTGTTGACGACTGTGCTGGAAGTGAAATCTTTTCTTTGATGGATGGTTTCTCCGGCTATAATCAAATCAATATCTTACCTGCGGATCAACACAAGACCGCTTCTATATGCCCTTGGGGAACATTCACTTATCGGAAACTACCTTTTGGTCTGAAGAACATTGGCACGACTTTTCAATGTGCTATGTCTTACTCTTTTCACGATATTAAGCACATCATACAACCCTATCTAGATGATCTACTGGCACATTCTATGTGTCGACAAGATCACTCGAGACACCTACGGGCCATTTTCCTACGCTATCGCTATTATCACATACGTTTGAATCCTCACAAATGTGTTTTTTTTGTGGAATCTGGTTGTCTTCTTTGTTTTATTGTGTCGAGACATGGGATTAGGGTAGACCCCTTGAAGGTTGAAGAAATTATTAATCTACCTCCTCCTTCCACATTGTGTCAACTCCAAAGTTTGCAAGGGAAGGCACACTTTTTACATCATTTCATCCCAAACTATGTTGAATTAACGAAAGGATTTACTCGGCTCCTGAAGAACAATTATGAATTCGTGTGGGATGACACTGCCAACAAAGCTTTTGAAGATTTGAAACTCGTCCTAACCCGTACACCCCTATTGTTTCCTCCGGATTATAGTCGAGACTAATTCCTGTACTTAACTGCTTCAGACTCTACCATTGCTATGGTTTTAGTCCAAGAGGATGATTCAAACGATGAGCATGTTGTGTACTATTTGAGTCAGAGTCTCATGACTACCGAAACCAAATACCTTCATGTGGAGAAATTGGGTTTGGCAGCGGTTCAAGCTGTCCAATGTTTTCGTCACTATATCTTATTGTGAAAAACCACTGATATTTCTGATTGCAACCCCATGCAACACATCCTTACTCCAAAATTGCTGGGGGGGAAATACTCCAAATGGATCGTTATTCTCCAGGAGTTTGATTTGGAATTTGAGCATGCCAAGTCAAATAAATCTTTGGTTTTTGCTGATTTGATTTGTGACCTTCCCTCTACTAAGACAAAAAATGTGGCAGATGATTCCTTACCTGACGAATCCCTCTTTCTTATCAGTTCTGATGATGTATGGTATGGAGATATCATCATCTATCTCCAGACCCAAACTTTCCAGCCTAATATTTCTAGTACAGATCGTCGTCGTATATGGTATCAAACCCGCCAGTACATCATCCTTGGTGATACTCTTTACCGTCGTGGTATTGATTCTATCTTTCGACGATGTATTAATTACAATGAAGTCGAGAAAGATTTGAATGATTGCCACTCTAGAGCATGTGGTGGTCATATGTATGGGTATGCCATTGCCCAAAATATCTTATGAGTGGGTTATTTATGGCCTTCGTTGTTTAAAAATTGCATTAGGGCCATCCAAAAAATCCATGCTTGCAAAACTTATAATAACAAGATAATATCTCATCATGATCCCTTACATCATGTAGTTTCCATTGGTCCATTCTCCGAATGGGTCATTGACTTCATGACATGTAACCCTCACTCGACCGGAGGGCATGGATACATTATTGTCGCTATGGATTACTTCACTAAATGGGCTGAGGTGATGCCTACATTTGATAACACCAAGAGAAATGCAACACTATTCATATTCAATAATATCATTACTTGGTTTGGTATCCCCCAAGCTATCTTTACCGATCATGGTAGCCATTTTCATAATTTTATGATGTCTGAACTTATTGAGAAGTTGCGTCATCACTATGAAAACTCAACCCCTTACTATTCACAGGCCAATGGCCAAGTTGAAGAAATCAACAAAGTCTTCACTATTATGCTTTGAGGGATGGTAGGAATTCATAAGTCAAACTGGCACACGATTTTGTTCTCAACATTGTGGGCCTATTGGACATCCGTTAAATCTGCCACGGGATTCACACATTTCTAGTTAGTATATGGTATTGAAGCAATTTTTTTGATTGAATGTGAGATACCATCTTTGAAGCTAGCCATTGAACTTCTCCCCAACACCTCAACTGAAGAGAAGAGTATTTTGTATCTAATGCAATTAGAAGAAACCTGTCATGATGTGACCTTAGTTATTGAAACTCAGAAAAAGCACGTCAAAGATCAGTATGAAAAGCATGTCAAACCCCACATTTTTTCCGAAGGTGATCTAGTTATTCTTTATGTGCAAGATCGTGATTTGCTAGGGGTCGGTAAATTCGAGCCTATGTGGCGGGGTCCTTATATTGTCAAATGAGTATTGGAGAAAGGGGCTTATGAACTAGTGGATTATGATGGAATTCCTTTGAGTGAACCCAAAAATGGGCTCTACTTGAAGAAGTACTATTCTTAAGTCATTTTTGCACGAGTGCTTGTGTTTTTAATGTATCATACTTTTGTGTGCTATTTTTGTGTACTTTTTCATTTTTGGTTTCGACCTTCGGCTGCTTACCTTGCGTTGTTCTTGGTTTTCAGATGTCGGTGTCTTTGCTACCCTACATTGGCTTCATTGATGGTGCTAGCCACATTACTCAAAACTTAGCATCTATTGCTTGGGTAATATATGCACCTACAGATGAATTGATTAGTCTACATGGTGTTTTCCTTGGTTGTGAAACTAATAGTATTGCGGAATATAGTGCAGTCATTGAATTGTTGACCGACGTTGTTTCACTTGGAATCCATCATCTTATTGTATGAATCGATTCGCAGTTAGTAGTACTACAGTTGAGTAAAGTCTATTCTATCATATGTCCTACTTTGTTAAGGGTATATTTACGAATTCGCCTCTTGGAACGTCATTTTGATTACATTGAATATCAACACATTCCTAGATGTCTAAATACATTAACAGATGCATTGGCTAATTATGTGTTAGAAAGGCATTTGAGACATTTATAAAATCCAATCACACTTTGTATATACAACAAGTAATACGATAGAAGCCTCATATATTAATAATGATAAAAGTTTACAAAAAGTGTTTTTGTCCGAAGATCAAAATATCAAAATGTGAAGCACATGGCTTCATATAAAACAGAGCATCAAAGCTTTTGCTCACTATAACACGCGACTTCCTATGATACTCTACAAAGAAATCGACTAATGGAAGTAGACACGCCCACTTTGTGGCATTGTTAGTGCCTCAGAATATCATCTATAGAGGCATCTAGGATATTCATTGTGAGTCCCTCTAGATTTTGTTCTATGGTCTCAAAGTCAACAAAAACTACTTCTGCTATGACATATCTCTCCCCTCGTCTCTAGATAGGGGATGAACCTGGAGATGATAAGGTCCCACATCTTCATTTTTTGAAGAGCATTTGATTATTCATCAGATAAACAACATAAACAACATTTTATATCTTTAAAAATAACAAAAACATGATATAAACAAAATTTCCTTCTTACCTATGTTCCCCCATTGGGAACTTTCGGGAAGAACTAGGTCCAGATCTCCACGAAAGTCTAGCCCGACATATTCATAATCATCGACCATGAGCATTTGAGTTCTCAAGCAGTCGAAGAAGACATCGTTATACTTAACAATAGGACCAACTGCATGTTGGGCCATGAGGTCTACCCACATATTTATTCTCAGATCCTATGGAGCAGGTATACGCCACTCTACCGGCAAGCGTAAAACTGAGACCCTCTCTAGGAAGAAGGATACCAAAATTGACTCGTACCCAAACTATTTCAACCCGCCACTTCTGCACTTGGTCAATTATTTCTTCATACTTTTAAGAACCCCTTCACACCAGTTGAAAACAAGGGGCTCCATACACTCTAGTGCATATTGAAAATAGATCTGAAGAGCCATGTGGGGAGTTATGCTCCCTTCCATGCGCGTGATGGTATAGAGTATGGTCCGCAGAGGTAAGTCTCAAACATCTCTAATAGCGACATTACCTCTATGTTTCTGGGTACCCGACACATAAAGGTCACTGATGTAGTGGTTCATAGGCCCACCGCCTCCCCTGCTACCTGTAAGAGTTACTCGTGAACCCCGACGAGATAGTCATGTTGTTGTGAGTGGGAAATCCCTCTATGGACTAGCACTTAGGGTTTTATCATGCATGTAGAAAAGACCTAAATATTCCTACTTTCTATCGTCATCCCAGACCTAATCCCCATTATTCTTAAGCAAATACGTAGTTAATAAGATCAAATGAGTATACCTTATTTCAGGCGTTTGATATCGATCCTTCTTCACGCTTGGTCGCTCTTTGACTGCAACTCTCCTCCCAAGGCTGACTTGCATTCACACAAGACAAACAAAGAACTCCACATGCATTTGATCTACAGATTAATGGGTTAGAGATTTAATCAATATGTACGCAATAAACCACGAAAACCTCATATGGTGGGACAAGAAAAGTACTTCTTTATTATTAACTTCAATAAATCAACTTACAATGATGAAGTTGACCACTTCTCCACGAGCCTAGTCCTAGGCTCCTCTTCAAATGTCCTCCAACTTCTTTGCTCTATACTTCTCTTTACACAAGGATGGATAAAGGCTGGGACAAAGGGAATGCTCAATCGGGTATAGTTTCTTTACTATGATTCTCCCCTTCCAAATGGGACCCCTAACCCTTCTTTTATAGGCTAGAAGAAGCTAGGTATTTGGTCGAATTTTTGGCCATGCATGGCCGAAAGGTTTAGTTAACTTACCCAAAGCTGTGTGTTCCGTCAACAAATTTCCTTTATTTGTGCTTTTGTAGGTACATGCGGGTTGTCTTGGGTCAGCTAGCGTGTACACGCGTGCAGTAATGTAGCAGAGCACGTGGGACTTTATAAAAGGGTTTTTTAAGAAGAGTTGTTCAACAGTGTTTTGGCAAAGAAGGAATCTAATATGGCCTGATGCCAGGTAAGCATGTCAGGTGAAAATTAGGGTTATAACACCTGCTAAGAAATATATATCCTCGATATCTATAGTGAGTGTGTGAGCACCCACGTGAAATTCCTACTGGTCCACATCCCACATGTGGACTAAGTACTCAAGGAGTCTCAACTGGGTCCTCATACCCTGGATCTTGAAGAATTTCAACAACCCACATTGTCAGAGGGCCATAACCATTCCCGGGTCATTCCTGACAAATTAATATTCCTCCTCGTTCTCTCTTTCATTCCATTCCAACATTTTGACCATGTAAAACCTTCCATGGAACCATAAAGAGAGATTAACATCATAATCTTCTTCCCTAGAGAATTTTTCTTGGTAAATTTATCTTTAAATTTTTTTTGGCTGTAGACGTCGCAGGCTTGGGCATTTTCACAGTGTAGAGTTGTCGCAGTCTAGTTCTAGGGCCTCCTACGGTGATCTTAGATCATCACAGGCTGTGATATAGGGCACCTGCGACAACCTCCGTGCATGGGTAACCCCAAAAAATCAACCCAAAAGTCTATTTTTAACCAATGAAAATTAAATTTTAATCAATGGAAAGATGAAGTAAATGAAGCTTACCTTTTCCGTGGAGACGATTCGTTGAATGATCAATTGTACGCTCCGCAATCCGCAGTTTAAAATTGAGGTAAAACGAGGGTTTGGAGCAATGTTTGGATGAAGGTGCAAATGAAATAGTGAAATATGGTTTTTTACCCATTAATTTTTCATTTGTATTTTACATTATTTTGTATGCTTCATCTAAACCCTAAAGTCCTAACAACTTTCCAAGTGGTTGATTTTTGCAGATAAAAAGTCTAGGAGTGAAACGTTGGAACAAGGGTCCATTTTTTGGTTTGTTTTTACATTTGTCGCATGTACAGATCCTTTAAGAGTTTTTCAGGAAAAAATCTGAGCTTAGTCTTTGTTCTTTCTTGTTCTCTTGAATCAATGAGAATGTAACTGAGTATACTATTATCACTTTTTCGGACTCGTAAAGGTTATACAAAAAGGAAACCCCCTGGAGTTCCCTTTAAGCTCTTTTCAAACTCTCTAAATATGGAAAGATTGTTGAGCGACCTTGTTCTTTTCACGCTCATAAAAGTATTTGAAGAAAACATCTGATGAGTAGTAGTTTATCACTTTTCGGTCTTGTCAGATTAATTTATGAAAAATGACCTGTTGGAGTTCTCTTTAAGTGTTTTTCAGACTCTCTAAAATTGAAAAACCCTTGAGTTTTCTTTCTTTGGACTCATTAAACAAACATCAAAAGACCCATATGGGATCAAACCACTTCTTCTTAGGGTTTGTTAAACATACTCCGAGGGACTCATATGAAGGATGAGCTTACATTAAACAAGCATATGTTATCCTCTTCAAGCTTGCATAAAAATAAAGAGGTACTCGCCAGAAATGGTGGAGGAAAATTTGGGAAAGAAATGTGTCTATGTATCTGTGTTAGTGGCAGTAATAGTCACTCTTGAACATGACACCCCCCTTCACATTGCATCCAGGTTGGGAAATCCATTTGTCTCTCATTTGACCATCCACAAGTTCATTTGTTGGGTCCTCTTTGAGTTAATGTTGTCGAGACAATTGTCCCATCATTCATATGTTCAAGAGAAGTCCAACCGAAAAAAGCCTTCCATCGAGTCGACCATCTGCAGTTATAAATTTTCTACCATGTCGAACTTCCTTGTGTCAGTTCCAAATCACTTGATACTCTAATCTACCTTCAAATCTATTACATATTTCGTGTCATTGATGGGAGATACATCAAGGCCCTCCTGTGATGAGTCTTTTCCTACCGAATTCAACTCATTATCCAGGAACTAGACTTAGAAATCATTCAGTACCTTAGAGCATGCATGCCTCAATTGTAGGTTTCTTCACTTTCAACAGTGGGTTCACATCATTGACCCCTGATTGGAAGATTCCATCGAGTGTTCGACTTCAACTCATTTTATTCACATTCATTGGATTGTACTAGGGTACCTTGGGAGTCATTGACATCAATGGTGATTTCCCTCGCACTTGTTAATGGTTCTCATCATTGATTGGTAATAAAGTGGTTTCTACCATGATTGACTTCAACACCTGTAATCACATGGTTAGCTTCGTACTTAGAGACGATGGAAATGAATACCTTGTATCACATCATTCTGGTCCAGGTTGCAACAGAGTATTCATGATTTGTATTGACACATAGATCCACTTTGTATGTCTCGTGGCTATGTCTAAATTTGAGTCATTTTTAGAGCATAGATCCACAGTGTATTCCTGGTGGCTATGTAGATTCATAATGAAATGGATCCAAAGTGTATCTTTAGTGGCCATGAATCACTTGACATTTTGTAATATGAGTATGGGAATGCCTACCTCAGATGGTATATTATTATGTTGATGCTTGATTGTTTGCAGGTTCCCAATCAATGCGCTCCTTGTTCGAAACACACATTCTACAAAGTATTTCAGTTGTCGCGAGTTCTAGCTTCATACTTTGGGGGGAATTCTGTTACACATTATTTTGGTCACCCCAGTGATCCATTGAAAAACATGTGTTCATGTTCCCAAAAAAGATAAAAGAGACTTTCTCCATGAGAAAAGTGATTGTCTTTCCCTTCTCAAAAACCATATTAAGAAAGGTTGTCGCAGGATGCAAAATGCACAAGGTGCGACGATGCCAAAAGCTAAGGAAAAGTCGGACTTCATGAAAGTTATAGAAGGGAATATTCTAGGAGATGAGGTGGCCTCTGAACAATTTGGATCTTACTCACCTCTCCGATTTGGTGGGATCATCCTAATCTCCTCATCCATCCTTCCTTCATCCTATATAAGGAGGGATCTCTTATGGAAAAGACTAAGGTTGAATAGGCTAAGATTTGTATGGATAAACTCTACCTCATATTATTCTTGAGAGCTTTTCTTTAGTTATACAAGCTACATGGTGGATCTTATTCATTCAATGGATTTGGAGCAAGGGAGTGTGTGTTAGAGAAAAAGGCCATTGAAATGGGACCTTATGACATCAAGGCTTTGGTTGTACTCTCCACTTTCTAATTAATATGATACAACAATATGTTTATTTCCCATAAAATCATTCTTGTTTTATTGTATGATTCCTTGATTACATGCATAGGTTTATATTGAGGATACTCTATTTATTTCACTTTGTTGTCTTGTGTTCCTTTACAGGTTCATTATTGCATGAGCATTATAACAAAGCGAGGATGACAATGGTGAGGGGAAGTGACATTTAAAAGGTATGTTGTCTATCTCTCATTAGCTAGTAAACTCAATAGTTAAATCCTAGGGAAAGTTTCATTTTCTGTTTTGTTTTGTTCTAGCTCCAGGTGAAAATAGGGAGATTTGTTTATGTCCGTACTTACCAATTAGTCCAATAACACAACCTTTCTCTGGAGCACCTCCTCCTAGTCCTGAGCACCTTCTGTAATATTTCGTCTTCAAACTTATCATGGGAATATGGCCAACATGAAGATACTTGTGACACATGCTGGGGTACTAGGACCCTTGGGTCATGTTTGTGAAATCTGCCTGTGGGGAATCTATACTCCAACTGGATCAAACCCTCTTGCTTTTCTTTTGTAATATCTTTTACCATGTTAAACCCTACATGGAAGCCATAGGGTATGAATTCTCTCTTTTTGTCCTTTACTAGAGTGGCATTATAGCCTTGCATAATGGTTTGGTAACATATTTTTCCCACAATGAGCTGATATGGGACATGAATGGGGAGTAAATGCAGCAAGCTAGCAGCCCCAAACACTCTGATATAGGTTGTGGTTTCTTCCAGGTACTAGTGGCCTACTTTTGAAATCATTTTCTTGGTTTTTGCCGTAAGCCTTGGGTATTCTTTCTTAAAAATAATGAAATATACTAGAGCTATAAATCATCACATATGAGGGCGTAATATTTCATGTACCTATTCTCCCACGAAATGATGAAATAGACATGCACTGGTAGCTTCAAAACATGCCATCTCATATTCATTCCTGAGAAGACAATCCTTGCGCAGATCATGTCCAATAAGTATGACGCCATTTGAAAAGTTGGCATTTCTCCATCCTTTGGTGTCTATGCTTGAAATATGTTTGTGCTCAATTGTTTCAAAATGATCGCTCCCCAGTTGAAGATGATATTCGAGATTTCCACAGTGTATGCCAGGGGAATCCATGCTTCTGAAAACTTGGCGTAATACCTTTCCCCATATAATTGGCAGATCAGAGCCATCAGATAAATGTATGGATCTTTGAGATTGGCAGTACCGTACCAACCATTGCTCTTGTTTGTAAACTTCTTATCTTCTTTCCACCATGAGGTCATCAACCTATTGGTGTCATGGAACTCATAAAATTTTACCACAAAATCAATATTTAATCTTTCCTCTAAGTCTCTGAGTTTGTAGTATTTCTAGACCTCTATTGGGAGGAAAACGCCAACACATCCACCATTTTCATCATTGACCATGCAATTTGTCACATCTATGTGGTCAATTATCCACCCCAGGGTCTCAATGCAAGGCAAGACCAGGGTTAGACAGGATACCATGTGCATAAATGATCGCCAAATGTTCGAGAATACCTATTCATTGAGCACTCTAATGTCTGGGTCACTGTGTGGTATAAAATTCAGGTAATCTTTCTAGTTTATTATGCTAAACAAATATCAACATTACGGGAGCACCATTTTTGATCCAGTGCTTGTCTTTGTATCGTCAAATGTAGAAGGTTGGGAAAAATCCCTTTTGGTAGACGTGCAGACAACTGGATCCACTTTAGTGGAAAAATCAAGTTGTCTAGCAACCCCAGGTGAATATCCTTCACCGACATCTGCTTCTTTCAATTTTGGTGCTCTCGGCGAGTGCCTGGCCATTGGCTTCCTTGGAGGAATTTTTCCTGCAAAACGCATAGAATGAGATACCGACTTGTAGAAATTATATTGAAATATAGACAATTGCGACTGTCGAAATGATACAGGTGATTCATACCTCCTCTTCACACAAACTTAACCTAGTTTAGAATTTTGAAAATTGACTATGATCTCTTGAAACACTATCTCGCTCCTTCGACTGCTCCGGGAATGAAATACTTGTGTACAGAATGTTGTGTTCGAATTTTTCTTTACAATTTAAACATAGAGCATACTTACCTTGTTGCGTCAATTATTGAATTCAGGGCGTAAATGGGGTTTGAAAAATCCATTACCAAGATCTGAATCATGCTCGAGATTAAATGCAATCACAAGCTGGTAGCACAGGAGTAGGGTACGTTGTAGTTCATTGACGGTTTCAAACTCCTATTATTTGGTAGGTGTGTGGGATAGTAATGTGTGTTGATCAAATCATTAATTGTCCTATTAACTAACAAAATCCGATCTTATTTTTCGCCGAAGGTGTCCCATCATACTGTCATTGTCCTATCAGTTCACCAATTTAGACAAGTGGATTGCGTCGACGATTTTATTAGACAATGTTCATTAATACATTTTTTAGCGAAATCTCCAATGTCGATCCGGACTGTCGTACAGTGCTAATGTGGAAATGTTGATCTGGAAGAGCGATCATGACACGGGGCGTTTTATTTTGGCTCCTCCATTAAAAAATTTCTTTGGAATCAAGGATTTTCTTTAGACATGGCCCTAGGAACCTCAAACTATCCTGCTGATGTTGATGAAATGTCGATGATCGACGATCGATGAGTCTCTATGGTCATTATTTCGTGATTTCATCCCTCAGAATTCGCTGATGCCGAAAACCGTATTACCGATCGACGTTGTGTCGAAGTAAAAATTTCCGCAGTTTAAGGTTTTCTTCAGATATCACTAACCCCAAACAATGTATCGGTGATCGATGATCGAGGATTCGTTAGGTGTGTTGATGTTAGAATTTTCCTTTTCGTACTTCCCCGATGCCGATGGTGTATCGACGAGATTTTGATAACTTCTTTGCAAGATATAATAAGTGATCGACGCACCCACTCTTCCATTCTCCCGATGCTGATGATACATCGACGATCAACGCTTTTCATTGTCATGTGGTCGATTTTACTGCATAGATCACGTCGATGCCGATAATAGGTGCATGGCTCAAAATTTTAGCTGTGTATACTTAGTTAAAAATTCCAAGTGTACTTTAGAAAAGAAGTCAATCTATTCAACAAATCCAAACCAATCCGAATGTGATTGATGATAAAACATAGAAATATATAACTTATTGATCCCTACACAAATGACTCAATAAAAAAAAAAAAAAGTGGTACTGAAAAGGGAAAATTTTCAAAAACGTTTATGGTGTGTTCAGTGCTCAACACTACCATATCCTTGAAATAGGTGATTACAAACATAGAAGGTAATTGGGGGATGGATGTGAGAACAAGATAATAATGTGCTTGTGCTTTATTCACCATATTGTGGAGTTGTAAGTGAAGTGTAAGTTTACTGTCAAATCACTAAGCTCATTCTTGGTCACCATAGTCAAATTGCATGGGGGTCTAAGGTTTTGAATGGTTCCCATTCTTTTTGGGTGGCTTCCACATTCCCATGCCCATCATAGAAAAAATAATTGCATGTTTATCCCAATTATTCATGTTGAGATCATAAGAGAACAAGTGGATAGAATGGAACCAAATAACTAACCCAAAAACCTGCAAAAGTAAAGGATAAAACAACACTCAAGAAGTGTGCTAAATCAAATATGTTCAAGAGAGAGAACGTCAAAGATATAGTGTTCGTATACTTAATCACTTTTTTAAGTTCTTTATATCTGAAAATACAATCACCACATAAGATATAGAGACGAATATAGAAATCCACACTCTATTCTTGTGAAACCCTTAAGGTAGGGAAACACCTTACATTTGATCCTTTTGAGGAAGGGATCCACTCCTGTGCACTTGCCTCTTCGAGGGGGAAACTTCCTAATGATCTATTCTCCAAATACAATAATTATTCAACAATGTCCATCAAATTGTTTACACCCCTTTATATAATACTACCTACCACCTAAAAACATTCTAGAGGAGGAACCTTCTAGTAAGCCCTCTTACATTTATTGTGTTCACAGTAGCCCTTATTAACTAAAAGTGGCCTCCATACATAAAAATAAATCTCTACTATTATTCCCCTTGGGTACCTCCCTAGGGACCCCATATTATCCCCCTAGCTACACTACATTATTCCCCTTAGGTACCTTCGTAGTTGCCCCATATTATCCTCCTAGCTACACTACACACTTGTATAAAAGAATGATCTTGTAGGCTAAAGAATGATCATAACATCACATGATCACACATGGTGATTTTACAAATGAGTTTTGTTTTGTGTATTTATACACAACTTAGGTAGGATGTTATTCTAGGATGGGTTATGTGCTCATATATGTAGGGCACACTCCCCAGGAGGGTTATTGAACCAACATATCAAAATTGATTAGGTTAACCTTAACCATAACCTAGTATTATAATAAATAATGGCCTTAGACATAATTGATGTTGAACAAGAGGTCAGAAAGAGAAATGGTGAATATTGATGGAAGTGTATTTGTATATGCCCAACTTAATACATGGTCAACTAAGGCTGAAATACAAATAGAGTGGGTTTATGGATACCTAATTTTAATATAGAGTTTATGGTTACCTAGATCAAATAGGTTGGTCATAGATAAGTTACAATAGTGACTCAGTTTATGGATACTTAGCTCAAAAGAGGGTCAACCCTATTCATAACACCACCCCTCAATCTAAATATGAGGCCTTATAGAGAAGGAATTACATCACAAATTCCCCCCTTAATGTAGAACATGAGCCTAAAGTGTTGCTTGATGAAGAGGTTAGAACCTTAGACCTGCCTTCATCCTGTGCATTTAAAATTTATGATATATTTTTTTGTTTGCAGGGTTATTTGTAAGCATCTACAGGATAAGAAAGGAAGGCAAAAGCATGGCGATGGAAAAAAAAACACAAGAAGAGTGCGGTTTTAACACTGTTTTAGCTTGGAGTATAGACCTTATCCATTATTTTTATTTTATTTTTAAATGTACTTACTGTTTTATTACTTTGATTTGTAGATGGAGGATGCAAAACTTTTATTTATGTATTTATTTTTTTATCTATTATGCTTTTAAAGAAAAGAATAAAGTAAAAATCTATTTTACAAGCTTATTAAAAATTTATGACCAAATGGAAGACGAAAAATAGATTAGGCGAAATTTTCTTTTCGTCAATTAATTGATATTCCTGAAATCATTCAATCAATCATCCTACTTTTTGATCCTCGCGATCTCACGAAACACGGAGGAGAGCATACTTATTCTAGTAAATGAAAAACTTGGAAATAAAACCCTACCTACACTACGCTAATTAGAAATGAGAAATTAGTTATGTGTAATCAAACAACCAATGCATCCATGCACGCAACAATAATAAAAATATGTTATCCTTCAGTTTTGCAATTGACAGTCGGGAATATGTATGGACGTGGGAAATTAGCTGCTAAATTTTTAAATTAACAAAATAAAAAGGAAAACTAAGTGGAACTAACCTAGTACTTGCTTGAAACCAGTGTTCGATCAAGCTTTCGTAGGCGTAATTTGTCTTACTCAGATCATGTTGCAGCTCCTTGACCTCTTGCGCGCCTAATGGTTCTTCATTAAATATGCAAGTTTCTTCGTATGTTGATTCTTCATTCGCCTCAGGAGGAGTGAATAAGATTCTGGCTGCTGTCATGATCTCCTCTTCCAAAGAAGAGGAGACCCCGAATTTTGCTAGGGTCTGAGTAAGTTGTTCCAAGCTTAGATGCATTGTTAACTCATGTTAAAAAAAGGATTCTTACAACACCCAAATCAAAATTAAGAAACTTAAAAAACCACTCTTGCTAAAACATAAAAAAAATTTACTCTTCACAGTTGTGGAAATTAAAATGTTCCTGATAGTTGGTAGGGACAGTGAGGAATCTACACTGAAGCAACTCTGTGACCCTTAGAACCAACACATGTAGATCACACTTGCATAAATTTAAACTAATCTTGCAGAAATTTAAATTACTTCTACCTAGTTGGTAGGGAGAACATGAGGAGTCTCCTCTCATGAGATTTTATGTCCCCTTACCGACATGTCTAGATCACACTTGCCGAAATTGAAACTAATCTTGCAGAATTTGAAATTAGTTCAACCTAATTGGTAGGGATAACATGAGGAGTCTCCTCTCATGAGATTCTATGTCCCCTTACCAACATGTCTAGATCACACTTGCAAAAATTAAACTCTATTGCATAAACTGAAATTTGCAGAAATTGAAACTACTTTTACCTAGTTGGTAGGGAGAACATGAGGAGTCTCCTCTCACGAGATTCTATGACCCCTTACCACCACGTCTATATCACACTTGCATGAATTGAAATGAAAAAGAAACTAATACCTCAATCCATCGTGCTTCCCCGACAACGACGCCAAAATGTTGGGCTCTAAAGATGTCCTAAAATATAACCTCTATGCATCATTCAAAGGTAGGCGTTGGCACAATTGTTTTACTTGTCGCCTATGTAGGTTCTTACCTTCCATTTTCAATACCCATCCTCTAGAGATGCAACCCCTGCAAAGGGACAACAATCATAACAAAATGTGTTGGAATATCGGTTGTTGTCATTGATGTCAACCCTAGTCATGGATTTTGGACCGCAAGATTGATGAAGGTATTTGGACATGAAGGAAAATGCACATGTAGATACAAGACCCATGGATGGATAGTATACATCATGCTGTTTCCGATGGTATGTGGCACGTCATGTGGATCCTCATGGTTGAGGAGAAATGATTTTTTGAATATGACAAAGTGAATTGAAGAAGGAAGTACATGTAGGCCCTGAAGATAATTAAAGAAAAGAATTACAAAATAACAAATTGTCAGGTCGTCCTTAATGTTAAAAGGAAGTGACATAAATGGTATAAATAAATATCATTATACATTCATTTGATACACAAGTTGAATTTCATAGGAAATCACAAGTAAAGAAGACCAGATTTCAAGAGAGGATGAAGTCTTTTGGTGATGTGTTCTAAGGTATGTTATTTTCAAGTCATCTTACCACTTTTGCTATAATTGATTTTCTAGAACGATTCAAATGGTGAAATTTCTATGGTATTGAGAGGACATATCAAGGTACCCGTGGTAAAAATTTCAGCTCTTGATTCGCTATAATTATGGAGATACACTCTATGGAAGATAGGGTTTGTGACCAATCCTGAAGCTAGTCAATAAACAAGTGTTCCGGATAAAATAGTCATAACTTCTTCATATAGAATCCAAATTATGTGGGACACATTTCATTGGAAAGAGTATGGATTTTAGTTTCTTTTGTGTGAGTTTCAGAATCTTATGTTAATATTGAGTGCGGGGCATTCTGTACAATTTCAGTCTCCTGAATAAACCAGAATTGAACAAGGTCTACCATTCTCTCTAAAACTTCTTTTTGGGGAGGATTCAAGTAGTGAAACTTGGAGGAGTTTCTGAGAATACATTGAGTAATATTATCTATAGGATAATAGTACTCCAATAACTGAAGAATTTCAGAAATTTAAGAAGTCTCAGGAAGCATTATCAAGTTCTATGTGATGATTGGTTGATGGTGATGATTTAATGTAAAGTTTTATTATCTCTCATATATTCTTGGGTGGAAGGAAGGGGAAAGGATGGAGAGTTCAACTCTCTCTTGA
>ML776944.1:496406-514312 GCA_009831015.1 Picea engelmannii
TGGTTTAAGTATAAGTTGAAAAAGGTTTTAAATTGTACTTGATATTGATTCACCCCCCTCTCAGTATCAACAATTGGTATCAGAGCGGGTTACCTTCAGTACAGTTTAACCACTGGAAGGAAGATCCTAAGAAGAAATGGAAGGCCAAAATTCCAAATGGGATTCCACCATTTGATGGAAGCAATTTTGAATACTAGAGTAATAGAATGGAAACTTACTTGAAATCTCTTGGGGTAGATGTTTGGTTCTCAATTGCTTCAGAATACAATGGTTTGAAGAAACCAAAGACTGCAGCTCAGAAGGAAGAAAAAAGGAACAACAAATTGGCAATAGATACCATCCTGGATGGATTAACAGATTCAGTGAAATCCAAGGTGGGATCATGTGCATCATCAAAAGAGATTTGGGACAAGCTACAATACCTTTATGTAAGGGAAGAAGCAGAAGAAGAAGAAGTTGAAGCAAATTACAACATCTCAGATTTCAAAGAAGAAAATAGAGGTCAGTTCTTTTTCTTTAATTGTGAAGGAGTAGGTCATGTTGAACTTGAATGTCCTCATCCAAGGATTGAAAGAAATGACACTGAAGAAGAAAATTACAATGAAGAAGAAGAAAATCACGAAGAAAAAATTATTCAACAAGAAGATGAGAATCTTAAAAAATTGAAGCATGTTGAGATTGAAAACAACAAGCTCAAAGACACACAAAGAAAACTAAGAAATGAATTGGGTAGTTGTGAAAAGACAGTTGTAAGCTTGAAGAAACAATTAGAATACTTTGAGAAACTAAGAGAAGAAACCATTTCCTCGAAAACTCTACTCGAAGAAGAAAGAAGAATAGGATAAGTAAGGAATGTCCAAATGATGAAGAAAGAAGAAGATTGTGAGAAACTTGAACAAGAAGTTGTCTCATTGAGGAAGAGCTTAAGAAACTCTTAAGTTCCAAAAGACTTAACAAATCTTGGATGCATGGGTGAAACTTCATACAAAAAAGATGAAAATACCAACAAGAAGGTTGAAGAAAGAGCTACACAGACAGTTGATGAGAAGTGGACCAGGATACCAGAAAGAAGGAATGATTACAAAAGAGATGAATATCCAAGAAGACCTCCTACCTTCAGGAATCAAAGAAGCTTCAATCAATATGAAGGAAACTACATAAGAATAGATTATGAACCCAGATGGACTACATCACAAAGAAGCCCACTTACTCCAAGGTATCAAAATTTCTTTCTTGGTCATTGTTATACTTGCAAAAATTTTGGACATAAGGCAATTAATTGCAGAATCAATGAAAGGAACACATACACAAGAAACATGAATGGTGTAAATAGAAGATATGGAAATAATCGTGGATTTGTCAACAAAAGTTATAATTCATTTTCCCCATTGATGGACAAAAATATTGCATGCTACAAATGTAATTATCTTGGTCACAAAGCACAAGATTTCAGATATATGAATGAAGATGTCCCTATG
Organism: Picea engelmannii; assembly: GCA_009831015.1. Classification (NCBI taxonomy): domain Eukaryota; kingdom Viridiplantae; phylum Streptophyta; class Pinopsida; order Pinales; family Pinaceae; genus Picea; species Picea engelmannii. Next base: position 497,885 of record ML776944.1, read on the forward strand.
CCAACCACGGTATGGAGAAGGAAAGAGATTCCAAACAATGAAGATTGTCAAATAGCATTGACCGCTGAAGAATGTAAAGAAGAAGATGAATGGTACATAGAAGATGAAGATAAGAATCCCTTTCTCTTTCAAACCCTAATGACTACCATTAATGACTACTCTAATAGCTCTAATTAATTACTACTCCATTACCTAAATGATTACTACCCCCTCATGAAGAGAGAGAACTCTCTTTTATACATGAGAGCCTTGAAGATAAGATAACCATATCATAATTATAGATCCACTATTCTCTAAACTATTTTCCCATTATTATAAAATATAATCCCTTCAAATCCTCACACGTATCTCTCATATATCCTGGATAAGATATTCCAACCAAATCTACATGATCTTCTCCTTGGAATGGGCTTGAATTATCTCCTCAAATATTGAAATGGTGGAGGAAGTATTCGAGAAGTCCTTTTGAATTAATCCTTCACATATTCCTACACATTACAAAGTTCACACATTTTTGAGATATATATGAAAACATGTCGATTTTCTAACATTTAATCACAAATTCCCTTTTAATCCTAAAATGAATAAAGTGGAAAATAATAAGGTGAAACCCAAATGTATTTATGAAAATTATGTCATGAAAGGTTAATGGAGCGATGAAATGTGAAGAATAATGAAGGGAAAGGTGGATGAAGATATGACATTTCCGAGCCCCAACACATACATCAAATGTTTTAATTAGTTTGTGATAAAAAAATTCCAGCATCTTATTCTAGAACATAGACAACCTACAATCAATGCTTTGCTAAATGTAAAGAGACACAAAGATAGCATTGATTATCGAAGTTTGATTTTGAAAAGGATCCTTTTCAAGTTAAGTCAGATTAGGATGCCTTTCTTAAATAATAAACATTAGATAAGTCTCAATTTGGAGGACTAGTCAACATACATACTTCACCAATAGTGGTGCTTTCATCGACATGTTCAAGCATATCTAATTAGAGAATATGTAGGAAAATGTGATAGCACTCTCGGACATGAAAAATCAACAAGTTCCTGATCCATATTTAGTCTATAATTATTTATACCCTTCATAATTTTAGGTATACACCATCCCAACATGAAGATTGTGGGTAAAATGCATCTTTTAGATCAAATAAAATTAGTAATTAAGATCCTTAAAATAACATTTCCACCAGGTCTCTAAGAATGTGTTGTTTTAATGAGAAGGGAATACAAATAACACATAATTAGAATGATTCCTTTCCCTATAATTGACACTGTCATCATCAAGAAAGAAAAGGTTCATAATTATTATAAGCATTGACAAACTATAATAAGTCACATTATCATCATATGAAATTCTCATTGCTACACTAAGAAAATATAGGTGCTCTAGAGTGTAGGATAGGGTAGGGAATCTATCAACAATTTGTGTGTTTGTATGTGAAATGATGTAGTGAATCTAGATGATGAATTGTATGCATTGAATATGGATACTAATATGGACCGATCTAAACTAGGGTGTGATTTACACATCGAGGTTCCACAACTACCAACTACATATTGCATATCTAAATTCACACAAATGAGAAACATATCATATATTGGAATTCCAAAGATATACAATCAAGAACTTCACAACCTTGAGGTGCATAAAAGAGAGGTCTAGATGGTATGTGTTAGTTATCAAAACTAAAAGTTTGAAGACCATATTGGAGATCATCATAGAAAGTCCTCATATATAAGCTAAGAAAAGATAGAATTGTTTAAAATTGTACCCTTTTTATTAGAAACTATAGGTTTTAGTATTTATAGTACACAATATTTGTACAGATCCATTTCATAATTGTATTCATAGATAAAAGTTTAGAATAAACTATGGGGCTGGTATATTGTATATCTTGACATTGTAATGCATAGGAATCAGGGACAGACCTTGTTGATAGCAGAGTTGTTGACCTATATATAAGTTCACATATTTTATTTTCTTTTTGCTTAGAATTTTTTCAATCCATGGCGAGTTCATAACCTTGCTTATCAAGTTCCATGTTATACAAAATAAACTTCTATTCTCCACCACATCCAGTTTGCATGATGACTTAGCCATTTCTAAAGTCCTCCCATAATGTCAGGTTCGCAGGTTGGTATTGTCATTCTCATTCAATTACACTCTTCTTTTGTTGATCCAGGTGGATATCGGTGGCCGCCCACCTTTCCAACTGGCTCAAAACAATTTTCTGGCAATTTTGGTAATTTACTATTTTTAGCAGTTTTTCAGGTCCTAAAACTTCCATAGTCATTTTGAGGCCCTAAACAACGCTTTTTGGGAAAAAGGGGAGCAACATGGTAGTTCCTTTGTTGTTTCCCCCAAAATGAATCTCCTCGACGATACATTTCCAACGGGCTATCATGCGCCTAAAACGAAGATCGTATGTAAACGTTACGACCCCGAGAAGTTGATGTACTAACTTACCCAAATGGGGCCCACATGACTTTTGGCGCTTCATCTCCTTGGGTTAGGTTTTTGGATGTCTAGGGTTTTTGGCATTCCTGTTTATTATAAAAATTCCTTCAGAGCCTCATTGTAATCATCTTCTTGCGAATGAGCGCAATCATCACATCTCTTCTCAGAGATAAGCCACCACCATTCCAACAAGATTGTTTTTCGCTGCATTTTATAGTTTTAGCTTATTTCCTCATTGAATATAAAACTTGTTTTACTGTATCTATGTTATTTTGTGTTAAGCACCTGTTAATAATCTATAGTCATTTCATTCTTCTCATAAAATCTGGGATCAATGGTATCAGAGCGGTTTGGTCACTGTCGTCTTAATGCATGTCCCCAACGAGGTCAGAGTACAAAGAGTTGGGTCTCGAGCTTGCTTCTCTTGAGGACAAAATCTCTCGCACGCCCAAGTGACCTCTCATGGAAGGAGAAAAGAAATATGACAGGACATGAGATCCTTTCAAAATGTTGGTTGAGGAAGCCCTCATGCAACAAAGGAACGAGATGATGGATAGTTTCGTGCAAATCCTTCGGTGACTACCAATAGGAAACACATCTTCTTCAAGCGGAGGCACCACCCCCTTCAAGGTATAAATAAACTTCGATATTCCTATATTTGAAGGTCATATAGATGCAGATGTTGTAAACAAGTGGTTGAATCTACTAGAAGGGTATTTTTCTGTCCATAACTTTTCGAATAGAGAAAAGATTATTTTTTCTCTCCTCAAAGTCATTCCCCATGTAAAAGATTGGTGGGAAACTTTCTGTGAGAAAAAGGAAACAGGGGAACCCTCATTATTTACAATTAGGACCACCTAAGAATCCTTCAAGGATTCTATTGAGGAACAATACTACCCTATCAGAAGTTATGACGACTTGTATACCAAATGGCCCACACTGCGGCAAGAAAGAGACCAAGCAGTGCCAGATTTCACAAATATATTCCATACCTTGCGCACCAAGTTGGGTATCAAAGATTCAGAGTGACATATGGTGCTCAAGTATCAAGATGCTCTGCATAGATACATCCATACCAAAATGGAATTTCTGGACATCTCATATTTGGGCGTGGCCTACCGATATGTCATCAAAATTGAGTAGAAGCTCAAACAAAAGACGCGACAATTTGGGCCTGGGAACCCCTCACAACAAAATCCAGGAAAGGGTGGCCCCAACCCACAGAACAAAGGACAAAGAAAATATGGACAGTATCAGAACAACCAATCCAAGCCACAAGGAAAGAAGGACATTAGAAAGACAAATAAAGACACCGAGAAGTGGTGCAACTTCCATAAGAGCCATTGGCATAACACTGTTGACTATCACTCAAACCAGTCGTTGGTGGCTGAAGTGGAAGCCTTTGAATCAGATGTAGTTTTTTACTCTGAGTTAGAACCAAAAATGGGAATAGGGATCATTGACGTGGAACCCAGTGCCACCGTTTATATCACCAAGCTCTAACTTGGTGAACTAGACGAGCCAGAAGAAGGATAACACCTCTTTCATTCACATATGTGGGTAAAAAGAACCACATTGCACTTCATCGTTGATAACAGTAGCCAGAAGAACCTCATCTCAATAGAGGTCATCAAGAGCCTATCCCTATCGACAATGCCGCACCCACAACCCTACACCATTGGATGGCTCCACCAAGGAAGCGATCTCCGCGTCAGCCAACAGTGATGACTATTGTACAACATCTAGCCCTTCAAAGATGAGGTATTGTGTGATGTTTCTCATCTCGAAGTTTGTGATGTTATTTTGGGACAACCTTATTTATGGAAACATCATGTTGTATATGAGTCTAGGCCTCATAGTATTATTATTACTTTGAACGGGAAATTGTACAGGATACCCGAGGCAATCCCACCTAGTTCTATTTCCTTGATCTCTACTAAGCAATGTAGGAAGGTCATCTCTTAGATGGGGAAGTTTGTCTTCTTCATGATTTGCTCTCAGAATGACAGAAATATCATAGCCACATCTAGGGTCTCTATGGATGACTTCTCCACACAACATAAGTAAGTAGATAAGGTCATGGAAGAATACTCAGATATATTCTCCTCACCTACCAGGGTACCTCTGCACTTCCAAGTCAAGCACCCCATCGATTTTACCTCTGACGCACCGCTGCTCAATGGGCCAGTCTATCGTCGCTCTATGTTAGAGAATGAGGAGATCAAGCGACAGATCAAAGAACTACTCCACAAGGGGCACATTCATCCCAGATCATCACCTTGTGGGAGCCCAATCATGTTGGTACAGAAGAAAGATGGAACCTGATGACTCTGCATTGATTACCGAGCTCTGGAAAAAATCACAGTCAGAAACCGATACCTGATTCCCTGAATTGACGACCTCCTTGATCAACTCACAGGGGAAAAATACTTCAGTAATATTGATCTGAAGTCTAGTGACCATGAGGTCTTGATAGAATAGATAGATGTATGGAAGACCACCTTCAATTCAAAGGAAGGCCTTTTTGAATGGTTGGTCATGCCCTTTGGTTTGACAAATGTTCCAGCCACTTTCATGAGGATGATGGATGATATCCTGCGACCATTCACCAATAATTTTGTAGTGGTGTATCTGGATTACATTCTCATTTACAACAAGACTTGGGTCAACCACTTGCAACATATTCAACAGGTTTTGCACACCCTGCGGCAAGACAAGCTATACGCCAACTTGGAAAAATGCTCCTTCGGCATGGACAAGGTCCATTAACTGGGATACATTGTTGATCAACATGGTGTACATGTGGATCCATCCAATATCCAAGTCATCCATGACTTTCCATCCCCAACCACACTCATTGAGCTTCAGAGCTTCTTAGGCCTTGCTAATTTATATCGCAGGTTCATGTTGGGATTCTCCCATATTTCATGGGCCCTCAACCAAATAACCAGGGGTGGTGGTAAGGCAGAATTTGCATGGGGCCGGTCCCAACAACAAGCGTTCGATGATTTGAAGAAACACTTGTGATTAGCCCAATTAATTTCACTACCAGACCTGCAGTAGCCCTTTGAGATCAAGATAGATGCTTCAGACTATGCTGTGGGTGTCGTTCTCACTCAGCACGACCACCCCGTGGCCTATCATAGCAAGACACTATCATATGTTGTTCGTAAGTACCCTACTTAGGACAAAGAAATGTAATCCATTGTGAAATCATGTTGCCAGTGGAGACATTACATTCTTGGGAAGGAGATAGTCATACACACTAATCATAAGCCACTACAATTCATGGAGACACAAGGAAAATTGCAAAATGACTGCCATCAAAAGTGGTCCACATACTTGTAGCAATTCCACATCAACATCAAGTATAAAACAAGAAGCACCAACCATATCGTTGATTGCCTCAATAGACCATCAGTCATGACACTCACCATGGTGTTAGACTCTTGCGGCCATGAGACCTATGGATGGCCCCAACTCTATGAGACAGACCTGGACTTTGCCACCACCTACCAAATGTTGGGTGCAAATACAGTTGTCGATAATTTCCATCTTCAGGATGGGTTTTTGTGTCGTCTGGGCCATATTTGTGTTCCATCAAGTGAGCAAGAGAAGATAATATGGGAAGCCCACTATAGTCGGGTGGCAGGACACTTCAGCGTTGAAAAGACAGTGGCGATGCTATGGAAAAATTTCTATTGGCCAAAAATTTGACAGGAGGTCAGCAAGTATATCAGGTCCTGCACTTCCTATGCTATTACCAAATCGACCACTAAGAAACAGGGATTGTACACCCCTCTTCCTACTCCTGACAGGCCATGGGAATCCATCTCAATGGACTACATGTCAGGCCTCCCGTCCACCAAGTAAGGAAATGACTGTGTTTTTGTGGTTGTTGATCGCTTTTCTAAGATGGCATTTCTGGTTGCCTGCAAGAAGAGCATCACAGTAGAGGCCACTACCAAGCTCTTCTTTGAACGATTCTGGGTACATTTTGGAATCCCACAAACCATTGTCTCATATTGGGATAACCAATTTCTCAACACATTCTGGTCGAGTCTCTGGTCACTGCTAGACACCAAGCTCACCAAATCCATGACCTTCCACCCTGAGACAGATGACCAAATTGAGGTCGTAAATCTAATGATTGTGCATATCCTTCGCATGTATAATTCCAATCACCCTCGCACATGGGATGAGAGCCTTCCCTATGTCCAACATAGCTACAATCGAACCCTGCATAGCTCAACTTACCACAACCACTTTCAGGTGGGGTTGGGATTCCAACCATTGGGTCCTATAGATGTTGCACTTCCCCTTGCAGTCACCTCGAACGACTCATCTCCTGCTCCAACTGAAGCTGACAAAGCCACCTGGTTCATTGAGCAGATACAACACATCCACCAACAGGTTCAAGATATCCTATAGAAGTCCAATGACAATTACAAGTAGTGCCATGATCAACATCGAGTGCCACATAAGTTTCAGGTGGGAAAAAAAGTTTGGTTGCACTTGCAGAAAGAACGTTTTACATGACCCCATCAGAAGTTTCACCCACTCCGTTATGGGTCATACACCATTACCAAGTCCATGGGGGATAATTCTTTTGATCTCAACATTCCTCCTTTCCTTGGCCTGCACCTAATGTTCAACGTGGATCTCGTTCGCCCTTATTTCCCACCATTATTGGACACCTCATAAGTAACATAACAACTGACACCAACATAGCTCAACCTCAACTACATACAACAGGAATCCAGTGATCATATTGTGGACACACATATCAAGGGCACTCGACAACAAAGGATCCATCTTTAGCGAGTCGTCAAAGTAGGGCAAATCCTACACCAAGGCAAGTGGCTCACCCGAGGCCAAATTCAACAAAAATTTCCCCATATGATGGGGGAACTCAATGCAATGGATACCATTGCTTCCTAAGGAGGGAGGATTGATCCAGGTGGATATCGGTGGCCACCCACCTTTCCAACTGGCTCAACAAAGTTTTCGATGGAGATCCTGATAACAAAAGTCTCAGAGCTTCAGAAACCCTAGCTTCTGAGGTGTACGCAGGCTGTAATGGGCCAAGGCACATACATACATGGGTTGTATGAGGAAAGGGAGTGTATAGTGGATAAAATCATGGAGATTTGTGTTTGAGTTGATGACTGGTAGTTGAATACTGAAGCAGGTTCCATATATGCATTCTATGGGCTTAGATCTGTCACTGAGACACTGGTATGGTTACATTATTGTTTTGATGGATAATATTGCTTATTTTGTTGTGAATGCTTAGGGAATTCTTGGTATGGCTGTTGTGATGTGGTTTGTGCTGGTTGATGGAGTGAGAAATACTCTTGTTATTCAGTTGTGATATGATTTCTATGGTATAATAGTTTATTATACATGATTGAGTTAACATTCATATTGACTGTTTGTGGAGCATGAGTCAGCTATTGGAGAGCTTGGATGTGTTGTGACTGGCTGGTGATCAGTTTGGACAGTGGAAGACATAATAAATTTTTCTTGCAGGTTGCAGAGGATCTAAGTATGTGATGAAAATGATAAACCCTAATATCTCATAAGGCATACACAAGTTGTTGTATATATTGGTTGCGTACATACACGGGCTGTAGTGAGCCAGGGCGCGTACACACGTAGGTTGCACTACTGACAGGTCGCGTACCTATTGCAGATTGATATCTGTTGAGGATTGTTTCCTCATCTCAGTTGGTGCTGAGGGTGTAAGCTAAGTCTTGCATTATAGAGATGGTTCTCTTGTAGAGTTGTACTCTATTCAGTTGTTGCTGAAAAACCCAAAGGATTGTAGTCTGTAATAAAATAAAATTGTACATACATATTATGTTATTTGTGTTCCTTGTGGTGATGACTTATTGATGATCTATTTTTTTGATATATGTTCACATCTAACTGGTTATAAATGACAACAATGAGTAATGAGTAAAATTTGAATGTTAACTAATGAGTTTTGTGTAAAAGGGAAGTTTTGGTAAAAAGAGATCCACACTCATTCACCCCCCCTCTAAGTGTGGTAGGTGTGTCTAACAATTGGTATCAAAGTAAGCCTTCACTACAAGCCTTAACAAGCTTGAAGGAGATCCATAGACACAAAAATGGATGATGAAGTTCCAATCCTTGATGAGGAAAACTATTCTACTTGGAGAATAGAGATGAGATTACATTTGAAGAAAATGGGAGCAACAATTTGGAAGGCAGCCATTGGTGGATCGGTTCCCTTGAAGAACAAGTCAAAGTTTGCAACTCAAAGGGAAGGAAAGAAGAATGATGCATTGTCTCTCCAGACCATTCTTAGTGGACTCTCAAGCCCTATCAAAGAGAGCATGGGACAATGAACTTCCACCAAGGATCTATGGCTAAATATAAAGGATAAATATCAAAGCAAGAAGGAGAAGGAAGATATTGAAGACCACTCTATCAAGATTATCAAAGGTAAAGAATCGTTAAAAACCCTTGATTGTATTATTTCAAAATGTGATCTTGAAAACATTTCAAGTGAAGATAGCACAAAGGAAGATCTCAAAAGTATTTCAAATGAAGGTAAAGAATCTCCAAAGACTCTTGATTGCAATGATTCAAAATGTGATGATGTCGAATTTTTCTCAAGTGAAGAAGAAGATCTAGAAACAGTTTGTGTAAAGTTTGATGGTAGTTATCCCATGGAAATAATAGAAAAATTTTTATTAGAACTTCAAAAAGAAGTTGAAGAGGGTTTATATAGATGTAGCAATGATCATTATTATACACACTATAACTATCTTTCGGATAACACTAAGAAGTTTCTTAGGAGGAATCAAAGGCACATATTTAAGTTAAAGGGAATGCTCAAAGAACTAGAAGAGATCACAAGACTAAAGAATGGAAAAGAAGATATGAATGTAGATGATGAGATTAGAAAAAGTTTTGAAACTATTGTCCATCTCAAGACCCAAATTCAAGAAGCCAAAAGGATAGAGGAACTATTGAAGAATCAAATAAAAGAAAAGGAAGAGTCATGTTGTAAGTTAGAAGCTGAAATTGTTGATCTTAGAAAGAAAGTGGAGAAGTCAAATAAATTCTTGAATAGCTCACTAATCTTGGATGATATCTTGGAAAGTCAAAGATCACCGTATGATAAATCAGGTCTTGGATACAAAAAGGAAGCTACACATGTTGAAGCAAGCACCTCAAAGAAGCATGAGGTAAGCCCATCAAAGAAGGAAGACAATGTTGCAAAACAACCATCTACACAAGGAAAAAAAAAATTCAAAGAACAAAGCAAGGAAGACCTCAAGAAGCTATTCTTGGGACACCAAAGAAAAGGTATGAAAGTATTTTTCACGGGCATTGTTATTCATGTAATGGATATGGTCACAAATCTTTTGAATGTAGATCTTATGAAAGGAGATATAATGGAAGATTTTATAACACCATAAGGTGTTGGAGATGTGATCAAGTAGGACACATTGTTGTTCACTGTAACACCATTAGATGCTATAGCTGTAGTAGATTTGGCCACAAATCCCAGGAGTGATGGAACACAAGAAGAAATTCCATGATTAGGACTTCAAATAGCATGGCTAGAAGAAGGAATGAAGTAAGAAAGGGAGAAATATTTGAAAAGATGGATGCTCAGAGATCAAGTTCTGAGGAGCAGGGACATCTACAGAAGTGGGTGAAGAAGACAGAGCAACTAGATCAAAATGAAAGACTGAAGGGGAGTTCAAGTGTGTTATCCACAGAGGCATACGTGGGTGACATTGGTATCAATAGCATATATACACGGGATGACCTTGAATAGGTCACATACATACGTGCTCTGTTGTGCAACAGGCTGCGTACATGTGGAAAAACCTTGGGAAAAAGGAAATACACATGGTTTGCAACTTGATGCAATGATATAACTCTGTGATGTAGGGGATGACATAGTTTGTTGTAGGTTCTGACACTACTTGTTGTAGGCTTAAATGTTCACCTTTTGGATTATGTAAAATAAAATCTCAAGTGCATGGCACTAACCTATGAGTATGGATTGATGCATTTTCGGTTCAAGAACAATGTTGTTTATAACAGTGGAGTTATGGCACCTTGGTCATGTAATGTATCTTGATTGGAAGCTTACTTGTTGAAAAACTTGATACATGCTTTTGAAATATGGATGGGATACATATTGGGACATGTAGTTGATGAGTTGATGAGATGATCATGTTGAGGAGTCATGAATTGATCTATGATTGGTACACTTCTAGTACATTGGTAGAGGCACCTACTAGTATTTTGATTGACACATGTTTTGTGGAGGATTTGGCATAAAAATATGGGATTCATCATTTTGTGGTATTTATGTATGGTGATGTTTGGTGCACTCATATATGGCATATACTTGATAATAGTACAATATTGGTATTACTTGATTATCACAACAATTGGTACTTGTTTGATACATGGTTATGGTACTTAGTTCATGATGGAGACATATCATGAGTGATATGACACGTGGTTGGCATATTGATAGATGCACATGGTTGGCATATTGGTAGATGCACATGGTTGGAATATTGGTAGATGCACATGGTTGGCATATTGGTAGAGGCATGTGATTGATACATTCCATGGATGATATCTTTTGGGAACATTTTGGTACATGATGTACTTGGTTGATGTATTGTTCATGATTCTCTATTTTATTATTAACATATCTTTTGATGTATGGTATGGCACAAGTTTGACGCATAAACAGGTCCAAGGATCGTCATAGAGAGAATGGTTAATCTATGATCCGGTTTAATATAGGGGGAGACATACCCATAGGGGGAGTCATTATTCTTCCCATGATTCTAGGAGGATATATTTATCAGATGCATACCTAGAAAAGAGCCCTATATTTGAAGAAAGAGCATAGAGGCATAATTCCAGGGGGATCGATGGTCACAAGGGGAGTATGAGAAATGTGTCTTCAACATTACATCAGAGTGATATCCCTTGTTCAAAAGGGGAGATATTATTCAGTGGAAGATCAAAGGAATTCATACAGGAGGAGGAACCCCAAGGAGAGTTCAAGTAGGGGGAGCAGCCCCAAGGAGAGAAGACCCTTTGCCATTGATTTCAAAGGGGGAGAGATAGTCACATTGATGCGATTGATGTTTAATGGGGAGAGATAGTCACATTGATATGATTGATGAATATAGATGTAGAGCATGCCTTCTATACATGTTGACATCAATGATTGGTGTTGACATCAATGTTGGTATTTCCATCAATGCAAAAGGGGGAGATTGTTGGATCATGTTGTCATTGATGCCAATGGTTTGATTGATTGATATCAATGGATTGATTGATAGGCTTGATTGATTCACGATTGATGAACAATGTATATGTATTTTCCTTGATGAGAATGATAGATGTCAAGTGGAAACCAATCGATGAATATGGATCAATAAGTTATCATTGATATGATGCATAGATGAAGATGGATCAATGAGTTTTCATTGATACATGATGAAGATGGATTCTTTGATATATGATGCATATTTTGTTTGATGTAAAGATGACTCACTATTTTCTTGTCATGGTACAAATGGATGATGATCCGGATTTTATGAGAAAAATGAATGACTACAGATTATTACCAAATGATTAATAAAGAATAACAAAGATATAGTAAAACTGGTTTTCTATTCAATAAGGAAATAAGCTGAAACTGTAAAATGCAGTGGAAAACAAACTTGTTGGAATGGTGGCGGCTTATCTCTGAGAAGAGATGTGATGGTTGTGCTCATTCACAAGAAGATGATTAAAATGAGGCTCTCAAGGCCTTTTTACAATAAACAGGAGTTTCAAAAACCATAAACATCCAAAAACCTAACCCTAGGAGATGAAGCGCCAAAAGTCATGTGGGCCCCATTTGGGTAAGTTAGTACATCAACTTCCCGGAGTCGTAACTTTTGCATACGATCTTCGTTTTAGGCGTATGATAGCCCATTGGAAAGGTCTATCTGAGGACTACAACAATTGCACAAAATTTCATGAATTTTGGTGACAAAAACACACCCCAAAAAATGTCGTTTAGGGCCTCAAAACGGCTCCAGAAGTTCAGGACCCGAAAAACTGCTAAAAATAGTAAATTATCAAAATTGCTAGAAATCTATTTTGAGCCAACTGGAAAAGGTGGGTGGACACTGATATCCACCTAGATCAATCCTCCATCCTTAGGAAGTAATGGTCTCCATCACGTTGAGTTCCCCCATCAGATGAGGAAATTTCTGCTGAATTTGGCCCCGGGTGAGCCACTTGCCTTGGTGCAGGAGTTGCCTTGCTTTGACGACTCGATAAAGTTGGATCCTTTGTTGTCAATTTCCCTTGATATGTGTGTCCACAATCTTATCACTGGATGCATGTTGTATGCAGTCGGGGTTGAGCTCTATTGGGGTCAGTTGTTCTGCTACGTCTGAGGTGTCTAATAATGGTGGGAAATAAGGCCGAAGGAGGTCCATGTTGAACACTGGGTGCAGGCCAAGGAAAGGATGAATGTTGAGTGCAAAAGCATTATCCCCCACAACCTTGGTGATGTTGTACGACCCATAATGGGGTGGGCGAAGCTTCCGATGGGGTCCTGTAAGGCGTTCTTTCTGCAAGTGCAACCAAACTTTATCGCCCACCTAAAAATTATTTGGAACCCGATGTTGATCATGGCGCTACTTGTACTTGTCATTGGACTTTTGTAGGATATCCTGAACCTGTTGGTAGATGTGATGGATCCTCTCAATGAACTGGGTGGCTTTGTCAACCTCAGTTGGAGCAGGAGAGGATTCGGTCAAGGTGACCACAAGGGGAAGTGCAACATCTATGGTTAGTACCGCGACTAGTGGTCTACTGAGGCAATCAACGACATAGTTGGTGCTTCCTATTTTATACTTGATGTTGAGGTGGAATTTTTGCAATTATGTGGACCACTTTTGATGGCGGTCATTCTACAATTTTCCTTGTGTCTGCATGAACTGCAGTGGCTTATGATAAGTGGGGATAATTGTCTCCCTCCCAAGAATGTAATGTCTCCACTGGCAATAGGCTTTCACAATGGATTACATTTCTTTGTCATAAGTAGGGTACTTACGGACAACATATGATAGTGTCACACTATGATAGGCCACAAGGTGGCCATGTTGCGTGAGAACGACACCCACATCATAGTCTGAAGCATCAGTCTCAATCTCAAAGGGATGCTACAGGACTGGTAGTGAAAGTACTGGGGCTGAGCACAAGTGCTGCTTCAAATCATCGAACGCTTGTTGTTGGGGGCCGGCCCCATGCAAATTTTTCCTTACCACCACCCCTGGTTATTTGGCTGAGGGCCCATGTAATATGTGAGAATCCAAACACAAACCTGTGTTAGAAATTGGCAAGGCCCAAGAAGCTCTGAAGCTCAACGAGTGTGGTTTGGGCTGGCCAGTCACAGATGACTTGGATATTGGTTGGATCCACATGTACGCCATATTGATCAATGATGTAGCCTAGGTAATGGACCCTATCCATGTCGAAGGATAATTTTTACAAGTTCACGTATAGCTTGTGCTGGCGTAGTGTGTGCAGAACCTGCTGAATATGCTGCAAGTGTTCGGCATGTTTCCGCCTTACACACACCTGGGAGACGTGGAAGAAATATTCAATCCACTCGGTGTGTCCTTGGGGGCAAGTGAGAGTTAAGGTGTTGTCACCTAATCCTCAACTCCTCCGTCTAGCCCAACTCCTAGCGAAGCCAAGTGGGGTAGTCCCTAAAAAATATACTAAGGCTTTGAAATAAGCTAAGTACAAAAAATGAAATCTAGGAGTTTAATATTGTTTTAAACCATCAACCATAAACTGATAAAACATGAAGTAAACATTCACCACGATATATAATCAATAAACATATACTTGCATCAAAAGGATACTGAGAAACAATTGTTAGATGCAAATTTCATTTAGATTAAATAGATAACCAAATTGAAAATGAAGCCTGTGGCTTTGCTGATTGTGAAAAATTGAGACCAGTGCCTTAAAGTGAATCGTTGGCAATGTAGTTTGCGTGTTTTATTAGAATAAATTGATGTTCAATTAATGAAATGGTTTGGGCCTCCTTGGAGGTTAAATATTTGTTTGGAAACTTGCGAAGAGCTTTACCGAAACCTAATGGTCTCACCAGTAAAACTCACTCAAAGTGTTGGATGTCCAAAACGGGTGGGAAGCCAGGTCCCAAGAGGGCCTGCCTTACTTCGCATGTCACTTCAAGGAGTTTTCCTACGCATTAAGTTAACTTCTTTGGGGGTTTGTCCTAATTAAACTATCAACCACTGACCAACACAACATGTATGAAACTTACTTCCAGCAGATCAAGACTAGCTTGCAACTGGAAGGGTCAGGAACCGCACTGTGAGCTGAGGGGAATTTATTTATTTTATAACAAGTAAAATAAATGACTTAATTGAAAAGTGAGACTAATTACTAGATCCACACTGACCAGGCCTCTTGTGAGGAGCTGAGGGGATGGTTTATTGCCAACTTGAAATTGCAAAACTAATCTAGCAATTAAATGTTACTTTCCAAATTAAATTCTAATCTAAGTGTTGTGGTTAAGCTAGATTTATTGATTACTTTAACTTATGTTGAAAAGAGAAAAGAAAGAAACCAAAACTTGAACACACACCACCAAACTGCCAATCCCCTAAAGGGAGGCCGAAACTGGGCACTATGAGGCCCGCTTTTATTGCTTCCTATTACAACCGAGAAAACTAAGTTCTCTTTTTTCTCTTTTAGGACTTTTGGATCCTTGAAAATTGGATCAAACTTAAGAAAATGATTAAAAGGGGTTCCTTGAAGGTCTTGATCTTCAAGGGCTCCAACTTAGGCTAGATTTTCTTCACTTTGGCTTTGATTTTTCCAGAGCTTCCCCTTGTTTTATGATGGGCCTGCTAAAAAACAGCAAAGAGAAGGATTAGAAAATGATGACAAACTCTTTAAACAATTAACATGAAAGGCAAATACTTAGCAAAAATTTTCTGGAAACTTTTCTTATGAAAAATGAAAATTTTTAGGACTTTTTTGAGGCTTTAAATGAAACTAAGATAGGCTCATTTAGAGTTTTCTGTTTGTTGTCCTAAAACAGAAAGCTAAAACTCCTAAATAGCTAGATCTACAAATGCAAACTTAGAGCAACTTTCTACCTTGAAAATTTTAAATGAATTTAAGGAAAAAAGCCACAAAACTACTTAGATCTATCCTTTGAATAAGAAAGAGTTTGAACTGGATCTAAGATTCATGCATGAAACATTAGATAATAAGATTAACCTTCGAAATCGATTCTAGATGACATGCAAGAGAAGTAACCAAAAAAAATTCTTTAGAAATAAAATAGAGAGGAGGAGAGAGCAAGCTTATGTTTGGAATATCTTTGGGCTATGGGGTCCTTCTTTGGTGAAGTGAAGAGGGATCTTCTTCAAACGTCTTGAAGAAGTAGAAGCATCAGTCTAGATCCTCCTAATCTCCAAATAGAGCATCAATTACTTCAAAATCCTTGCACAATAAAGGGTTAGAATAAGGTTCCACCTACAAGCAAGACTCTAATACACAATTAGTTAAACAAAACAAAATTGCAATTGGAAAACCTACTAATAGATAAAAAAAAAAAAGGATTACTAATCAAACAAGCTTAGTATTCCTATCCAAGTAAGTAACAATACTTCTACAAGGCCATTTAAAGCACAATATAATAGCATAAATCATGAAACAACATCACCTCATTTACAAGCATCCACACATTTGGATAATCCACCAATCTTGACCTCCAAAGTCTTCCTTTTACTCCAATATGAAAGAGTATTACAATAGAATGATACAATAAGCGATTCTTCTCAAGCTCCAACTAGCTAACAATGGGAGAGAATGCTCTTATTTATACAAGTTTGGGT
>ML776944.1:527612-539731 GCA_009831015.1 Picea engelmannii
CTTGCAACCATTGAAGGAGTCAACGATTTGGGAGAGGATCTCCCTTGGAGAATGTGCCACCTCAAGGGAGAGGTGTGCACCCCCTTTTGAGCACATGTGGTAAAGCATGTATGTATGCCATATCTCATGCCTTTGATGCATCACACATCCTCCTATGGGCGCCACCTTGTATTTTGGGCCTTTACTTCAACTCAAACATGTCCCCACATGTTCCTTTATTTTTGCCCTTGCTGATTTTTTATTGATTTTATTTGACTTTTTTTGGTTTTTGAGAGTAAAATTAATTTTAAGTGATTAAAATCACGAATTTTACTCAAACAAGTGGGTACTTAGGTAATATGGGTGCTCTAGGTACAAAAATGAGCATCCCCATGGACTATTTAGTCCCCTAGTACAACTTTTTAATACATCTTTATTTTTTAATTAAAAATTTCTGAATTCTGACAATTTTTTAATTAACTGAAAAAATTAAAAAAAAACTAGGGGGGACTTAGTCCATTTCCATAAGACTCTAGGAGGATGTTTAGCATGGTAATATACATTAGACACTATGCTTATATCCATGCTCAACCCTAACCATGGGCATATACTCCAGCTCTGGAGGAATTGAGTGAAAAAACTCTTAAATTATAAATTGCCTTAAAACGGCAAAATATAATTAGTAAGTGAAAAAACACTCCAGAGTATAACTCATGCTTAG
This sequence comes from Picea engelmannii, assembly GCA_009831015.1. Lineage (NCBI taxonomy): Eukaryota > Viridiplantae > Streptophyta > Pinopsida > Pinales > Pinaceae > Picea > Picea engelmannii. Next base: position 528,313 of record ML776944.1, read on the forward strand.
GACTTAAGGTGGCTAATACCTTTTACAAGTTCATCATGCAACATCTCTTATTACAATTTTTTATGGAAATGTAATGAGAAAAAAGTGATCTTTACGACCGACTGAACTTCTGAACTCTGAATTTTGAACAATAATGTTCAATCTTTGGCGGTTCGTTGGAAGTCCATCCTAGTGCAAATTTGATGGATAACATTGGCTCCATATGGGGATGTGTGATTGATCTTTTATTCTTTTAAAGGAAAGTGTACGAGAATCCAGAATCACATGACCTGCATTCACCGATATTTTGTCAATAACATGTCCATATATAAAATCCAACACTAAACATGAGCTGCAGAAATAATATACATGTATATACAAATTTTTTGAAAGAAATAAACCATGTACAACAAAATTTAAACTATGTAAAAAATTTAAACTATGTACAGAAAAATAAATGAATTTAAAGTACAGAGGATAAGGTTTAGATAATATGATACAACAGATGTCCCATGGACATCGGATGACTTTGTTGAAGAAGAGCTTGAGAAGTTGACCATTTACTGGTAGTGGAAACTTCTCACTGTCCAATCTGCTTAGGACAAAAGAGTTATTTCCAGCTATATCCTGGATAATATAAGGCCCTGCCCATAAACTGTCGAACTTGCCGTGGCTTCCTGGTTTCTCTCTTCGTTTGTCCCATAGGAGGACTGTATCACCTGCCTGGAAATTCATTTTGTCTTGAGGACTTATCAAAGGTTCTTTTTATCTTTTCCTGATTTTTTATGCTTTGATCAAGGGTTTTTCTTCTGTTTTCATCCAACTGAATTATCTGATCAATCCTGTTTTGATGAAAATCTTCGTCTAAGCCATACTTTTGGACAAAATGATACACTGGAAGTTTGAGGTGAACTGGAAAAGTGACATCCAGGCCATAAACCAATTCAAAAGGACTCTTCCCTGATGAAATTTTCTTCGTGATTCTGTCTACCCAAAGTGAAAACTTGATCTTATTATCCCATGATCTTTTGTTATCCCCAACAATTTTCTTAAGAATTGTCATCAAGTTCTTGTTGCTAAAATCAACAAGGCCATTACCCTGAGGATAATAGTTTGATGAGTGGGATAATATAATGTCGTATTTGAAACAGAATGAGGATAGTTATGTGGAGATGAAAGCCTTGGCATTATCAGTGGTTATTTTTGCTGGCACACCAAATCTAGTGATAATTATGTCCTCGAGAAAGTCCATGACCACTTTATTGGTTGCCGACTTGGTGGGTATAGCTTCTACCCACTTAGTGAAATAATCAGTTGTCGTGATTATCCAAGTATAGCCATTACTTGAATTATCTTTGAACTGACCAATAAAATCAAGCACCCACTGCTGAAAAGGGGCTTCCACCACTACTGGTTGTAATGGTAAGGTTGCTAGATTCTGCATTCTTGTAAACAACTGACACTACTGACAACCCCTAACTGTTTTGTGCACATCCGAAAATATAGTAGGCCAGTAGTAACCTGCTCTGAGGATTTTGTGGGATGTGGTTTTGGCTGCAAAATGCCCACCACAAAATCCTGAATGAAAATCAACCAAGAGTCTTTTAGACTCAAGCTCATCAACACATCTAAGTATTACCCCATCGGGGTTCCTCCACCCCAATCCATCCTAAATAATACAATACTTTGTCGCCTTTAATCTCAATGCTATTATTTTGTGACCAATCAAATGACTAGGGCATGTGAGATTCGAAAGGAAGAAAATGATATCGGCATACAATTCGTGTTGTTCTAACCTTTGAAGTTTTGGAGATAAAGTTGGCCTAGCTTGGATTTTTTGACAGACTAGGTCCAAAGCTTGTTCATTACCTTTAGTTATCATTTGAGCTAATCCTTGACCTTTGATTAATTTGGTGGGTTTTATCTCTAGATCATACTCTTGTATTTTTGAAACCCACTTTCCTCTGACTCCCAAACAGTCTTGTTGTCCAAGGATATCTTTCACCACTGGGTGAGGTACATACCCCACAACTTTTGAATATCCTATGTAAACTCGAAAATGCTTAAGGGATTTGACCAAGTCATATTCTTGTTTTTCCATGGTTGTGTAATTAAGTTATGAATTTTGCAATGCCTTGCTCATGAAAGTAATGGGTTGTTCTTGACTATCATCATTCTTTTGGAGCAAAACCCATGCTACAGTATCCTCAGAAGCAAAGGAGAATATTTGAAAATCTTTGGCATAATTTGTACTAATTAGTACAGGAGATTTATCAATTGCATCCTTAATACTTTTGAAATCTCTTCTTCCTTCTTTTGTCCACTCAAACTTGACATCCTTCTTTAAGAGTCTTTGGATGGGTTTTAAAGTTTTGGCCAAATTTGGGATGAACCTTCTTACAAAGTTAATTTGACCAAGGAAGGATTGCAAGGATTTCTTGGTTTGGGGCAAAGGGACCTGTTGTATGGCTTGTACCCTTTCTGGGTCGATTTTCACCCCATCTTTTGTTATGATATGACTCAACAATTTTCCTTCATCAATTCCTAGAATTGACTTGGCTGGATTTAAGGAGATGCCATATTTTCAGCATCTTTCAAATACTTGTCTGAGATGACTAATGTGATCAGATATTTCTTTTCAAAACACGGTTAAATCATCTTGGTATATCTCGATGATCTTGGCCATCAATTTGTGGAAAGAAAAATCCATAGCTCTCTGAAACGTGGCCCCTGCATTTAATAATCCAAAGGGCATTCTAAGGTACTCAAAGGTACCCCATGGTGTGGTGAAAGTTGTCTTATTTTGATCCTCTTTTCTCACCAATACTTGATTATATCCAGAGAAACCATCTAAGATAGACATTATTTTTGACCCAGTCACTCTTTGCAATAGAGTTTCCATGTTGGGAAAGGGGTAATTATCCTTAATGCATGCAAGATTCAGATTTCTAAAATATATACATGGTCTTGTTCCCCCATTTTTCTTTCTAACTACTGCCAAGTTAGAACACCATGCAGAGTGCCTTGTTGGGGCAATGATGCCAGCATCCAACATTTTTTTGAGCTCTGCTTGAATCAAAGGTGCCAACTTAGGATTTATTCGCCTAAGTTTTTTCCGAAAAGGTTTTGTGTCTTCTTTGAGTGGGATAGTATGTTGAAATACATCATCTTTATAAGCTTTGAGTTCGTCATATGTAAAAGCAAATACATCCCTATACTCACTGACAAGACTTATTAGTTGTTTTCTTTCTTTTTCTGAAGTACCCTTTCTGATTTTTGTGAGTCTTGGGGCTTCTTCAAAAATTTCACAAAATTTCATGAATTTTTGTGACAACAACACACCCCAAAAAACCTCGTTTAGGGCCTCAAAACGGCTCCTGAAGTTCAGGACTCGAAAAACTGCTAAAAATAGTAAATTATCAAAATTGCTAGAAAGTTGTTTTGAGCCAGCTGGAAAAGGTGGGTGGACATCGATATCCACCTGGATCAATCCTCCATCCTTTGGAAGTAATGGTCTCCATTATGTTGATTTCCCCCATCAGATGAGGAAATTTCTGATGAATTTGGCCCCAGGTGAGCCACTTGCCTTGGTGCAAGAGTTGCCCCGCTTTGACGACTCGATAAAGCTGGATCGTTTGTTATCGAGTGCTCTTGATCTGTGTGTCCACAATCTTATCACTGGATGCCTATTGTATGCAGTCGGGGTTGAGCTCTGTTGGTGTCAATTGTTCCGCTACGTCTGAGGTGTCTAATAATGGTGGGAAATAAGGCCGAAGGAGGTCCACGTTGTGTTAGCGTCAGAAGTCACCCCTGGATTGCAGCAGGAGCAGAGCTCGACGCCCATCAGTTTATGTCACGATTTTGCTTAATGGGGTGATCAAATGGAGGTTAACTCAAACAATGTGGTTCCAACTCCGAAACTAGGCTAGGCATGCATGGGCAAGTGAGGTCTTAGATAACTTCAGACAGTGAGTTGTAGTAAGGGTGAGTAGGGGGAAGACTTATATCAGAGAGACAAAAAGGTCTGTCATAAACATCAGGTTCCTAACAGACTGTGGAAGAATACATCTAAATGCAAGATATTCTTACGCTCAAACGCAGAAAACCAGAGAAAACAATAGTGCCACAATAAATCCTTTATCACAACATAATTGCTATAATTCGTGCGAATCAGTCGATCACGAACTCTCTTAGTATAAGATGAAACTTAGACGGGAAAAGAAAGGTTGTCTGAAATTAAACAAGAAATCTTGCATATAGATGCATAACCAGAGCTAGAATATCTGTTAAAACTTTATAATCAGGAGCTTCGCTCTACCATTGATACCTTCAAAAATGAAAAAAATGAGTACATATACTTGGGCAGATTTTCCCAATAGAGGCACACTCGCCCTCCAAGGCGTAGCATCTCTTGAATCAATCTTCGGGAAGAAGTCCTTCGTCAGACGTCTCCTTAACTTCGCATGGCCTTTGCAAGGGGGGAGTAGCTGAGCCAGTAAATGCTGAGCTAGCGTGTGCAGACTTCCTCCGGCTGGTCGAGAACTCGACATGGCTTCTCTGGAAAAATGGGTACACAGGACCCTCTCGAGTAGTCCACTTGCCAGACCCTCCCTTCTTCACATTTAATGAATGAGGAGAGGTTTCAACCACCCTTTCTCGCCTTCATTTACTCCAAGTGAAAACCAGGACCGAGGTTAGATCAAATGGCACTTGGAGGTCGTGGTAACTCCTTCTGTGACTCATACACGATGCCTTCGGCCCTTCCTGAACAACTCTTTTCTTTCACAAGTGACCATGGGTTGTGACCACGTGCTTATCCCCAAGGTTCCCTTGGCGTTCAAAAATGGGAAGGGGTTAGTCCTTGCTTCTTGAAATCGCGATGAGCGAAACGCCGAGGTAGCCTAATCTGGCACCACGCACCCCTCTAGATCTGACGGTTCTGAATTCACTTCGGTGATGGTGTAGGCCCGGGTCCCGGACACTCCCGGCACCTCGCACATCAGGAATATGACAATGTTGGACCTCACTTATCATATCCGCGATGAGCGAAACGCCGAGGCGGCTTAATTTGGCACCACGTGCCCCTCTAAATCCGACGGTCCTAAATTTACCCAACGTTGTTGTGGGCCCGTCATGAAAAGTGCTTTTTATTTCACGATTCGCAAGTCGAAGACCCTTGGTTCCTCTTCTTCAACTTCCGTTTCCCGAGACGGTGATAAGGGCAGGGCTCCCTTTCTGGTCAACGCTCTCCACATTTAACTGTTGGCTAGGGCCCAAGTACTAGTTCCTCTCGCTACTCGTGACCTCGCGAGTTGGAGTATCAGACTTTGGCATTCTCTCTTCGTAAAGTCCCGAGACGCGATGGTCCGCGATAGTTGACCTCCTCCGGACACTTTTCGTAAATCGAAATCTCGCGCAACCAAAGGGATATGGTCCACCCTTCGAACTCACAAACCCCAAGCTCAATAAATAACACTGTGCTTGCACTGCTTGCGATCAACGACCCTCGTAACTTCGCGAGTGCCTCCCGAAGGATTCCTACCGTTGACTTCCTTAAAACTTTTAGCGCTGTACTTGACGCGACTCGGTTAATCTGCAATTACCCATCAATCGCTATTCTGCTCTATCGCTGAATCCTTTCCGCTGAAGAATGAAATGCACGCTCGCTTGATTTTAAGTCTGAAAAAGGACTTCTTCTGTGTGCTGCACTTGGGCGCTTCTCGTGCAACCTGTAGACCTGTGTATCCCGATGTCGAAGACAAGTAATGTTTCTAACACGTTGAACACTAGGTGCAGGCCAAGGAAAGGAGGAATGTTGACCATAAAAGAATTATCCCCCACAACCTTGGTGATGGTGTACAACCCATAATAGTGTGGGCAGAGCTTCCGATGGGGTCCTATAAGGAATTATTTCTGCAAGTGCAACCAAACTTTGTCACCCACCTGAAACTTATGTGGAACCCGATGTTGATCATGGTGCTACTTGTACTTGTCATTGAACTTTTGTAGGATATCCTGAACCTGTTGGCAGATGTGTTGGATCCTCTCAATGAACCGGGTGGCTTTGTCAACCTCAATTGGAGCAGGAGAGGAGTCGATCGAGGTGACCGCAAGGGGAAGTGCAACATCTATGGGACCCAATGGTTGGAATCCCAACCCCACCTGAAAGGGTCTGTGGTCGGTTGAGCTATGCAGGGCTCAGTTGTAGCTCTACTATACATAGGGAAGACTCTCATCCCATGTGCGAGGGTGCTTGGAATTATACATGCGCAGGATATGCATGATCATTCGATTTACGACCTTAGTTTGGTCATTTGTCTGGGGGTGGAAGGCCATGGATTTGGTGAGCTTGGTGTCCAGCAGTGACCAGAGGCTCGACCAAAATGTGCTGAGAAATCGACTATCCCGATCTGAGACAATGGTTTGTGGGATTCCAAAATGTACCCAGACTTGTTCAAAGAAGAGCTTAGCAGTGGCTTCTGCTGTGATGCTCTTCTTGCAAGCAACCAGAATCGCCATCTTAGAAAAGTGATCGACAACCACAAAAAAACAGTCATTTCCCCACTTGGTGGATAGGAGGCCCAACATGTAGTCCATTGAGATGGATTCCCATGGTCTGTCAGGAGTAGGAAGAGGGGAGTATAGGCCCTGTTTCTTAGTGGTTGGTTTGGAAATAACACAAGCAGTGCAAGACCTGATATAATTGCTGACCTCCTGTCGAAGTTTTGGCCAGTAGAAATGTTTTTGTAGCATCACCACTGTCTTTTCGACGCCGAAGTGTCCTGCCACCCGACTGTAGTGGGCTTCCCAAATCAACTTCGCTCGCTCACTTAAGGGAACACATATATGGCCCAGACGACACAATAACCCATCCTGAAGATGGAAATTATTAACCATTTGGTAGGTGGTGGTGAAGTCTGGGTCTGTCTCATAGAGTTTTGGCCATCCAGAGGTCTCATGGCCACATGAGTCTAGCACTGTGGTGAGTTCTGCGACTGGTGGTATGTTGAGGCAATCAACGACGTGGTTGGTGCTTCCTATTTTATACTTGATGTTGAGGTGGAATTGCTGCAAGTATGTGGACCACTTTTGATGGAGGTCATTCTGCAATTTTCCTTCTGTCTGCATGAACTGCAGTGGCTTATGATCAGTGTGGATGATTGTCTCCCTCCCAAGAATGTAATGTCTCCACTGGCGACAGGCTTTCACAATGGAATACATTTATTTTTCATAAGTAGGGTACTTATGAACAACATCTAATAGTGTCACGCTATGATAGGCCACGGGGTGGTCATGTTGTGTGAGAACGACACCCACAGCATAGTCTAAAGCATCAATCTCAATCTCAAAGGGATGCTGCAAGACTGGTAGTGAAAGTACTGGGGCTGAGAACAAGTGCTACTTCAAATCATCAAACGCTTGTTGTTGGGGCCGGCCCCACACAAATTTTTCCTTACCACCACCCCTGGTTATTTGGATGAGGGCCCATGCAATATTGGAGAATCCCAACACAAACCTGTGTTAGAAGTTGGCAAGGCCCAAGAAGCTCTGAAGCTCAGCGAGTGTGGTTGGGGCTGGCCAATCACGGATGACTTTGATCTTGGATGGATCCACATGTACAACATTTTGATCAATGATGTAGCCTAGGTAATGGACCCTGTCCATGTCGAAGGAGCATATTTCCAATTTCGCGTATAGCTTGTGCTGTCGCAATGTGTGCAGAACCTGCTAAATATGATGTAAGTGTTCGGCCTATTGTCGTCTTATACACACCTGGGAGATGTGGAAGAAATCTTCAATCCACTCGGTGTGTCCTTGGGGGCAAGTGAGAGTTAAGGTGCTATCACCTAATTCTCAACTCCTCCGTCTAGGCCAATGCCTAGTGAAGCCAAGGGGGGTAGTCCCTAACAAATATACTAAGGCTGTGAAATAAGTTAAGTACAAAAAATGAAATCTAGGCGTTTAATATTGTTTTAAACCATCAACCATAAACTGATAAAACATGAAGTAAACATTCACCATGATATATAATCAATAAGAATATACTTGCATCAAAAGGATACTGAGAAACAGTTGTTAGATGCAATTTTCATTTAGATTAAATAGATAACCAAATTGAAAATGAAGCCTGTGGCTTTGCTGAGTGTGAAAAATTGAGACCAGTGCCTTAAAGTGAATCGTGGGCAATGTAGTTTGCATGTTTTATTAGGATAAATTGATGTTCAATTAATGAAATGGTTTGGGCCTCCTTTGAGGTTAACTCTTTGTTTGGAAACTTGCGAAGAGATTTACCGAAACCCAATGGTCTCACCAGTAAAACTCACTCAAAGTGTTGGATGTCCAAAATGGGTGGGAAGCCAGGTCCCGAGAGGGCCCGCCTTACTTCGAAGGTCGCTTCAAGGCATTTTCCTGCACATTAAGTTAACTTCTTTGGGGTTTTGTCCTAATTAAACTATCAACCACTGACTAGCACAACATGTATGAAACTTACTTCCAGCAGATCGAGACTAGCTCGCAACTGGAAGGGTCACGAACCGCACTGTGAGCTGAGGGGAATTTATTTATTTTATAACAAGTAAAATAAATGACTGAATTGAAAAGTGAGACTAATTACTAGATCCACACTGACCAGGCCTCTTGCGAGGAGCTGAGGGGATGGTTTGTTGCCAACTTGAAATTGCAAAACTAATCTAGCAATTAAATGTTACTTTCCAAATTAAATTCTAATCTAAGTGTTGTGGTTAAGGTAGATTGATTAATTACTTTAACTTATGTTGAAAAGAGAAAATCAAGAAACCAAAACTTGAACACACACCACCACACTGCCAATCCCCTAAAGGAAGGCCGAAACTAGGCACTATGAGGCTCGCTTTCATTGCTTCCTATTACAACCGAGAAAACTAAGTTCTCTTTTTCTCTTTTAGGACTTTTGGATCCTTGAAAATTGGATCAAACTTAAGAAAATGATTAAAAGGGGTTCCTTGAAGGTCTTGGTCTTCAAGGGTTCCAACTTAGAATAGATTTTCTTCACTTTAGCTTTGATTTCGCCAGAGCTTCCCCTTGTTTTATGATGGGCCTGCTAAAAACCAGCAAAGAGAAGGATTAGAAAATGATGACAAACTCTTTAAACAATTAACATGAAAGGCAAATACTTAGCAAATTTTTTTTGGAAACTTTTATTATCAAAAATGCAAATTTTTAGGACTTTTTTGAGGCTTTAAATGAAACTAAGCTAGGCTATTTTAGAGTTTTCTGTTTGTTGTCCTAAAACAGAAAGCTAAAACTCCTAAATATCTAGATCTACAAATGCAAACTTAGATCAACTTTCTACCTTGAAAATTTTAAATGAATTTAAGGAAAAAGCCACAAAACTACTTAGATCTATCCTTTGAATAAGAAAGAGTTTGAACCAGATCTAAGACTCATGCATGCAACATTAGATAATAAGATTAACCTTCGAAATCGATTCTAGATGACATGCAAGAGAAGTAACCAAACAATTTTCTTTAGAAATAAAATAGAAAGGAGGAGAGAGCAAGCTTATGTTTGGAATATCTTTGGGCTATGGGGTCCTTCTTTGGTGAAGTGAAGAGGGATCTTCTTCAAACGTCTTGAATAAGTAGAAGCATCAATCTATATCCTCCTAATCTCCAAATACAGCATCAATTACTTCAAAATCCTTGCACAATAAAAGGTTAGAATAAGGTGCCACCTACAAGCAAGACTCCAATACACAATTAGTTAAACAAAACAAAATTGCAATTGGAAAACCTACTAATAGATAAACAAAAGGATTACTAATCAAACAAGCTTAGTATTCCTATCCAAGTAAGTAAAAATACTTCTACAAGGCCAATTTAAAGCACAATATAATAGCATAAATCATGAAACAACATCACCTCATTTACAAGCATCCACACATTTGGAAAATCCACCAATATTGACCTCCAAAGTATTCCTTTTACTCCAATATGAAAGAGTATTACAATAGAATGATACAATAAGCGATTCTTCTCAAGCTCCAACTAGCTAGCAATGGGAGAGAATGCTCTTATTTTTACAAGTTTGGGTAAAGATCCCAATGAGGAGGGCGCATGCCAAGTGTGAGGGGCGCATCTCTTGATGGGGAACAAGTGTAAGAGGAGGAGGGGAGAGTTGTAGCCTTCTCCTCATGCCATATCATTAATAAGCTTCCACCTTGCAACCATTGAAGGAGTCAACGATTTGGGAGAGGATCTCCCTTGGAGAATGTGCCACCTCAAGGGAGAGGTGTGCACCCCCTTTTGAGCACATGTGGTAAAGCATGTATGTATGCCATATCTCATGCCTTTGATGCATCAAACATACTCCTATGGGCACCACCTTTCCTTTTGGGCCTTTACTTCAACTCAAACATGTCCCCACATGTTCCTTTATTTTTGCGCTTGCTCATTTTTTATTGATTTTATTTGACTTTTTTGGGTTTTTGAGAGTAAAATTAATTTTAAGTGATTAAAATCACTAATTTTACTCAAACAAGTGGGTACTTAGGTAATATGGGTGCTCTAGGTACAAAAATGAGAATCCCCATGGCCTATTTAGTCCCCTAGTACCAATTTTTAATACATCTTTATTTTTTAATTAAAAATTGTCGAATTCTGGCAATTTTTTAATTAACTGAAAAAATTTAAAAAAACCTAGGGGGGACTTAGTACATTTCCATAAGACTCTAGGAGGATGTTTAGCATGGTAATATACATTATAAACTAGGATTATATGCATTCTCAAGCCTAACCATGGGCATATACTCTAGCTCTGGAGGAATTGAGTGAAAAAACTCATAAATTATAAATTGCCTAAAAATGGCAAAATATAATTAGTAAGTGAAAAAACACTCTAGAGTATAAATCACGCTTAGGACTTAAGGTGGCTAAGAAATTTTACAATTTCATCATGCAACATCTCTTATTACAATTTTTTATGGAAATGTAAGGAGAAAAAGGTGGTCTTTACGACCGGCTGAACTTCTGAACTCTGAATTTTAACAATAATGTTCAATCTTTGGCGGCTCGCTGGAAGTCCATCCTAGTGAAACTTTGATGGATAACACGGCCCAAGTATTGTTGTAAATGTGCAAGATACCAGATATATAAAATATGCAGAATGGAAATGAAATGCTAGAAATGGCAGAATAATAGTAAAATATCCAGCATAATCTTCACCATACACAGAAATGATATACGAAATAGCAATAGAAATAGCACTTTGATTCAGATAGAAATGTTCACAGGCCTCTTTGAGGGGGCAACCTCTAGTCAAGCAGCGCTCTGTTACAATAATCTCCAAGCTAGGTTTTTCATACCCTCGACCCTTATTTATACTAAATATGTCTATTAAGAGAAGCATCTAGAGGAAGATCCTTCTAGAAGCGGAAGCTTCTATTAGGTCTTCTTACATCCGC
>ML776944.1:545483-559587 GCA_009831015.1 Picea engelmannii
CCCTTATTTATACTAAATATGTCTATTAAGAGAAGCATCTAGAGGAAGATCCTTCTAGAAGTGGAAGCTTCTATTAGGTCTTCTTACATCCGCCTTATTCTATTTTATTGAAAGGCCTTATTAATATTGACCTTTATTACACCTGAATACATTGATCTAGCTATGTGCGGGTTAGGACCTTAACAAAATGAGAATGTCATCAAGATACACCACTACAAAATTATTGGTGAATGGTCACAAGATATCGTCCATCACCCTCATGAAAGTGGCTGAAGCGTTTTTCAGACCAAAGGGCATGACCAACCATTCAAAAAGGCCTTCCTTTGACTTGAAGGTGGTCTTCCATACATTTGTCTATTCTATCGGGACCTAGTGGTAGCCAAACTTCAGATCAATCTTACTGAAGTATTTGGCCCCCATGATTTGATCAAGGAGTTCGTCGATTCAGGGAATCAGGTACCAGTTTCTGACTGTGATTTTATTCAGAGCCCGATAATCAATGCAAAGTTGCCAGGTTCCATCTTTCTTCTGTACCAGCACGATTGGGTTCTTGCAAGGTGATGAGCTAGGATAGATGTGCCCCTTGATATCCTCATTCTCTAACAGAGAGTGATGATAGACTGGCCCATTGGCCAGTGGTGCGTCAAGGGTTAGATTGATGGGTTGCTTGACCTAGCAGTGCAGAGGTATCCCGGTAGGTGAGGAGAAGATATCTAAGTATTCTTCCACGAACTTATCTACTTGCTTATGCTGTGTGGAGAGGTTGGCTGCAGAGACCCTGGATGTGGCTGTGATTTTTCTCTCATTCTGAGAGCGAATCACGAAGAAGAAAAACTTCCCCGTCTAAGAGATGACTTTCCTTCATTGCTTAGAAGAGATCAAGGAAATAACACTAGGTGGGACAACCTCGAGTATCCTGTACAATTTCCTGTTCAAAGTAATAATAACACTACGAGGCCTAGACTCATATATAACATGGCATTTCCATAAATAAGGTCGGCCCAAAATAACATCACAAACTTCGAGAGGAGCAACATCACACAATACCTCATCTTTGAAGGGCTTGATGTCGTACGACATTTGACACTATTGGCTGACGCAGAGATTGCTTCCTTGGCGTAGCCAACCAATGGTGTAGGGTTGTGGGTGTGGCATTGTTGGCAGGGTTAACCGCTTGACGACCTATATTGAGATGAGGTTCTTCTAGCTACCACTATCAATGATGAAGTGTAGTGGGGTACCTTTTACCCACATCTGTGAATGGAAGAGGTGCTCCTCTTCTTCTGGCTCATCTAGTTCACCATGTTGGAGCTTGGTGGTAGCAACAATGGCACTGGGTTCCATGTCAATGATCCATCTTCCCATTTCTAGTTTTGACTCAGAGTCATAACCCACATCTGATTCAGAGGCTTTCACTTTGGCCACCAACGTCTTCTTTGAGCGGCAGTCAACAGTGTTATGCCAAGGGCTCTTATGGAAGTCACACCACTTCCCGGTATCTTTCTTTGTCTTTCTGGTGTCCTTCTTTGCTTGCGTCTTGGAATGGTTGTCCTGATACTGTCCATCTTTGCTCTGTCCTTTGTTCTGTGGGTTGGGGCTGCCCTTTCCTAGCTTTTTTTGTGAGGTGTACCCCAACCCAAATTGTTGCGTCTTTTGTTTGAGATTCTGCTCGATTTTGACGACATATCGGTAGGTCATGCCCAAGGGTAAGATGTCCATAAATTCCATTTCGGTATGGATGTATCTATGTAGAGCACCATGATACTTGAGCACCAGATGTCTCTCTGAATCTTTGATACCCATCTTGGTGCGCAAGGTATGGAAGATATTTGTGAAATCTGGCACTGCCTGGTCTCTTTCTTGTCGCAGTGTGGTTCATTTGGTATACAAGTCATCATAACTTCTGACATGGTAGTATTGTTCCTTAATAACATCCTTGAAGGATTCCCAGGTGGTCGTGACTGTAAATAATGAGGGTTCCTCTATTTCCTTTTTCTCATAGAAAGTTTCCCACCAATCTTTGACATGGGGAACGACTTTGAGGAGCGCAAAAGTAATCTTTTCTCTATTCAAAAAGTTATGGACAGAGAAATACCCTTCTAGTAGATTCAACCACTTGTCTACAACATCTGCATCTATCTGACCTTCAAATATAGGAATATCGACGTTTATTTGTACCTTCAAAGGGGCAATGCCTTCGCTCGAAGAAGATGTGTCGCCTGTTGGTAGTCGTCGAAGGATTTGCGTGAAATTATCCATCATACCATTCCTCTGTTGCGTGAGGGATTCCTCAATCAATAGTTTGAAAGGATCTCCTATCTCATCATCTTTCTTTTCTCCTTCCATGAGAGGTCGCTTGGGTGTGCGAAAGCTTTTGTCCTCAAGAGAAACAAGCTCGAGACGCAAATCTTTGTACTCCGACCTCGTTGGGGAAATGCATTAATATGAAAAGGAGCAGACCGCTCTAATACCACTGATCCGTATTTTATGAGAAGAACAAAATGACTATAGATTATTACCAGATTCTTAACACAGAATAACAGAGATACAGTAAAATTGATTTTATATTCAATAAGGGGTTATACTTTGGTCTGAAGAATGTTGCAGTGTTGAAATCCCCAAATTCTGAACCAGAGAGAAATGTGTATTTACTTAGCAACCCAAACACAAATGCATGGCAATAGATCTTGTCGGTTTAATTTGTTTATGTTCCCCAAGGGTTAGGTATTCAAGGGTTCTACAAACAAGGGTTTGCCTTGTGCTATAGCTCTCTGATATACGATAGTACTCGGCCCAATATCTCAGGGCACTAACTAAGGAGGATAGGCCATACCCTTAGTCGTACTACCCGACTACCCAGGTGAGAGTATATTCCCGAGTGTTTTTCTCGGTGACACTATAGCAGTCCAGCGACCGATAGGTTTATCTAAAGAGGGCTTCAGGAAATCTAGGTTGATCCGTACACAGGTGTTGTCTGATGCGCTACCACTCAAAGGGGTACCAACAGGGGTTACAAGGGTGGCCAACAAATGTGTGCTTAAGAACCACTTATATTTCCTGCGTGTATGAATCCCTCAACCGCGGGTTTTATGCACGTAATGACAGATCTTTGTGGCTTAAAGATGTTGAAATACGTCTCTACCCTGAAAAAAAATACCCACAATTTCTGCTAAGGAAAGTACTCCGATACCACTTGCAAGATACCAGATATATATAATATGCAAAACAGAAATGAAATGATAGAAATGGCAGAATAACAATAAAATATCCAGCATAATCTTCACAATACACAGAAATGATATACGAAATAGCAATAGAAAATAGCACTTTGATTCAGATAGAAATGTTCACAGGCCTCTTCGAGGGGGCAACCTCTAGTCGAGAAGCGCTCTGTTACAATAATCTCCAAGCTAGGGTTTTCATACCCTCGACCCTTATTTATACTAAATATGTCTATTAAGAGAAGCATCTAGAGGAAGATCCTTCTAGAAGTGGAAGCTTCTATTAGGTCTTCTTACATCTGCCTTATTCTATTTTATTGAAAGGCCTCATTAATATTGACCTTTATTACATCCGAATACATTGATCTAGCTATGTGCGGGTTAGGAACTTAACAAAATGAGAATGTCATCAAGATACACCACTAGAAAAGTATTGGTGAATGGTCACAAGATATCGTCCATTACCCTCATGAAAGTGGTTGAAGCGTTTTTCAAACCAAAGGGCATGACCAACCATTCAAAAAGGCCTTCCTTTGACTTGAAGGTGGCCTTCCATACATCTGTATGTTCTATCGGGACCTGGTGGTAGCCAAACTTTAGATCAATCTTACTGAAGTATTTGGCCCCCATGATTTGATCAAGGAGGTCGTCGATTCAGGGAATCAGGTACCGGTTTCTGACTGTGATTTTATTCAGAGCCCGATAATCAATGCAAAGTTGTCAGGTTCCATCTTTCTTCTGTACCAGCACAATTGGGTTCCTGCAAGGTGATGATCTAGGACAGATGTGCCCCTTGATATCCTCATTCTCTAATAGAGAGTGACGATAGACTCTCCCATTGGCCAGTGGTGCGTCGAGGGTTAGATCGATGGGGTTCTTGACCTGGCAGTGCAGAGGTATCCCGGTAGGTGAGGAGAAGATATCTAAGTATTCTTCCATGAACTTATCTACTTGCTTATGCTGTGTGGAGAGGTCGGCCGCAGAGACCCTGGATGTGGCTGTGATTTTTCTCTCATTCTGAGAGTGAATCACGAAGAATACAAACTTCCCCATCTAAGAGATGACCTTCCTGCATTGCTTAGCAGAGATCAAGGAAATAACACTAGGTGGGACAACCTCGAGTATCCTGTACAATTTCCTGTTCAAAGTAATAATAACACTACGAGGCCTAGACTCATATATAACATGACATTTCCATAAATAAGGTTTTCCCAAAAGAACATCACAAACTTCGAGAGGAGCAACATCACACAATACCTCATCTTTGAAGGGCTTGATGTCGTACGATAGTCGACACTATTGGATGACGCGAAGATTTCTTCCTTGGCATAGCCAACCAATGGTGTAGGGTTGTGGGTGCGGCATTGTCAGCAAGGCCAACTGCTTGACGACCTCTATTGAGATGAGGTTCTTCTGGCTACCACTATCAATGATGAAGTGTAGTGGGGTGACTTTTACCCACATCTGTGAATGGAAGAGGTGCTCCCCTTCTTCTGGCTCGTCTAGTTCACCATGTTGGAGCTTGGTGGTAGCATCAATGGCACTAGGTTCCACGTCAATGATCCATCTTCCCCTTTCTGGTTTTGACTTAGAGTCATAACCCACATATGATTCAGAGGCTTTCACTTTGGCCACCAATGTCTTCTTTGAGCGGCAGTTAGCAGTGTTATGCCAAGGGATCTTATGGAAGTCACACCACTTCCCGGTATCTTTCTTTGTCTTTCTGGTGTCCTTCTTTGCTTGCGTCTTGGAATGGTTGTCCTGATACTGTCCATCTTTGCTCTGTCCTTTGTTCTATGGGTTGGGGCTGCCCTTTCCTAGATTTTGTTGTGAGGTGTACCCCAACCCAAATTGTCACGTCTTTTGTTTGAGCTTCTGCTCGATTTTGACGACATATCGGTAGGTCGCGCTCAAGGATGAGATGTCCAGAAATTCCATTTCGGTCTAGATGTATCTATGCAGAGCATCGTGATACTTGAGCACCAGATGTCTCTCTGAATATTTGATACCCAGCTTGGTGCGCAAGGTATGGAAGATATTTGTGAAATCTGGCACTGCCTAGTCTCTTTCTTGCCGCAGTGTGGTTCATTTGGTATACAAGTCGTCATAACTTCTGACAGGGTAGTATTGTTCCTTAATAACATCCTTGAAGGATTCCCAGGTGGCTGTGACTGTAAATAATGAGGGTTCCTCTATTTCCTTTTTCTCATAGAAAGTTTCCCACCAATCTTTGACATGGGGAACGACTTTGAGGAGCGCAAAAGTAATCTTTTCTCTATTCAAAAAGTTATGGATAGAGAAATACCCTTCTAGTAGATTCAACCACTTGTCTACAACATCTGCATCTATCTGACCTTCAAATATAGGAATATCGACGTTTATTTGTACCTTGAAGGGGGCGATGCCTTCGCTCGAAGAAGATGTGTCGCCTGTTGGTAGTCGTCGAAGGATTTGCGCGAAATTATCCATCATCTTGTTCCTCTGTTGCGTGAGGGATTCCTCAATCAACAGTTTGAAAGGATCTCCTATCTTGTCATCTTTCTTTTCTCCTTCCATGAGAGGTCGCTTGGGTGTGCGAAATCTTTTGTCCTCAAGAGAAACAAGCTCGAGACCCAAATCTTTGTACTCCAACCTCGTTGGGGACATGCATTAAGATGACAAGGAGCAGACCACTCTAATACCATTGATCCGTATTTTATGAGTAGAACAAAATGACTATAGATTATTACCAGATGCTTAACACAGAATAATAGAGATACAGTAAAATTGATTTTCTATTCAATAAGGAAATAAGTTGAAACTGTAAAATGCAGGAGAAAACAAGCTTGTTGGAATGGTGGCGGCTTATCTCTGAGAAGAGATGTGACGACTGCGCTCATTTGCAAGAAGATGAATACAATAAGGCTCTCAGGGCCTTTTTACAATAAACAGGAGTTTTAAAAACCCTAAACATCCAAAAACCTAACCCTAGGAGATGAAGCGCCAAAAGTCATGTGGGCCCCGTTTGGGTAAGTTAGTACATCAACTTCCCATGGTCCTAACTTTTGCATACAATCTCTATTTTAGGTGTATGATAGCCCATTGGAAAGATCTATCTGAGGACTACAACATTTGCACAAAATTTCATGATGAAATTTTGCAACAAAAACATACCCCAAAAGACGTCGTTTAGGGCCTCAAAATGGCTCTGGAAGTTCAGGACCCGAAAAACTACTAAAAATAGTAAATTATCAAAATTGCTAGAAAGGTGTTTTGAGCCAGCTGGAAACGGTGGGTGGACACCGATATCCACCTGGATCATATGAACTCCAAAGTGGTCCCCTTATGGTGAAATCCCTCACAGGAAGATGCTTTGCAGTTGATTTATGGTTGAGAGAACCCATGCTTGCATGTGGAATAATGAGATGAAGATCAACGATTTTGTTGGTGAAACTATCCTAGATGTATAGTGCTTATCATTCCATTTCTAGTGGTATATGGAATGTCACATAACTACTCACGGTTTGAGAGTTATGGCCCTACAAAGTTGAAGGACCCCCATGTGATGGCTTGAAGCCCCATAAGGTCTAAGAAGTCAAAGTGCCTTAAAAGAAGAAATCATTATTTAAATGATAAAGTAAAGTGGCAAAGTCAAGGTGGATTATTTAAATAATAAAGAGAAGAGACAAAATCAAGAAGGAATATTTAAATGATAAAGTATTGGAGAACTTTCTATTTATGGAAAGTGGTTAACCCTAAAATAAGGAAAATAGGTTAAGTGACCTAGAAATGGGTTAAGTGACCTAGAAATAGGGTTGAGTGACCTAGAGGATGAAAGTATAAATAAGATAGCAATGGTCTCTTAAAAATTATCCTTTTTGTGGATCAATGGAGAGATTCTTGTGAGATTATCTTTTGGAGTATTGATGGAGAGCTTCTTATGAGAGAATCTTTGGTGTGGATCTCATTAATCTTTGGTGGGGATATCCAACCTTAGCTGGGACATAGATCTATGATTGTACTACTTAATAAATCATTCAACACCTTCAGTTCTTTAACATGCAATCATTATCTACATCGCTGGTAAAACAGAGCTTCGCAGTGTTCACATTAATCTACCTTATACTCGCACTTAGCATATACAAATGGATCAGAAAGAGAATATCAAGCACTAATCATGACTATCTATATCATATCTAACATTATCACACATAATAAGCACCAAGCATGAATAGATCTATCTATCAAATCACTTAGCATATAACATATGAACACATAAAAATAAGGCACAAAGCAAGATGAAACAGTGTTTACGTGGTTCACCCCCAGCCCGGGGATATGTCTACCAACCCTTCTTATTTATTATCTCAGTCAATCAGTTACATCACAGAGCCTCAACAATCCTTACTCCGCACATGATAGAAGATCTGTGCAACTTGCTAGATCCTTCTTCCTTGCGCTACAGCACTAAGCCTTCCACAATCTGCCACAACCACTTGCACTCAGCTCTGCAAGTCTTTTACAATCATGAACCAAACATCCAAAAAACCTATTTTCACTTAGCATACATTCTCATCACTTAGATATAGCACTTATCCATTCACCTTTTTCCGATTCTATTTCTTCCTATACTAGGCATCTATTTATACACAAAATAGGCCTAAACATGGGTAAACCCATGGGCAAACATCCCTTTCCCGTTACATATTCCCAACAACCTAAAAAGAGGCCAAAAAGGGGACTGAGATCCTGTGATCTCTGCTTCGTCTTGCGCTTCTCCTTCAACAGGCTGTCGAAGTACCCAAATATTTCAACATGACCAAGAAACTCCCAAAACTTGGTCAAGGGCCAACATGCCACCAACACTCACTTGTGACTCGTCCCGAGTCACTATGATCTGACCAATTCTGCCTCGAATGCCTCGAGCTTGGCTTGATATTCTTCGACTTGCTGCTTTGCTATAGCCTCTTTCTCAATGAACTTCTGGATCAGTGTGTCGTTCACCGGTCCTTCTAGGTGCTGCTCGGCTGAGAGGACGACTTGTTCAAGATCTGATCCTTGGCTCTCGACCTCTGTAAATAATAGACATGCCTGATCTTGCATAGGTTGAAGTTGTTGAGTGACTTCCATCACTTTACTTTGAAGCATATGAACCTACTGTTGAGTTGTGCATTGTTCATGCAATCTCTTCATCCTGTCTATAGCTGAGAGGGCCTTTAGCTGTACCTGTAGCATATCCGCATGTTGTTTTGCTTCTTGGAGCTGCGACTCCAACGTCTACAATTATGGATTCTCTGTAAGGTTTTCGTATGTCTGGGCGCTCTGATGACTTAGCTGCTTGCACTCCAAGGAAAGAGATTTTAATCTTCCAACTGCGCTGCGAGTAGTTGCTTCTCGTTGGTCTCTTATCTCCTGAGGGGTTTCAAGTATAGCGCGGAGATCTAGATCTGCAATGTGCTACTGTAGCTTATGGATTACCTCTTCCAATTTTTCCACCTGCTATGGAACTTGGTCCTCAGTCCGGACTCCAACGATTGTCACAGAGTGAAGTTCTATGTTGACCCTTTCCTTAACTTCAAGTTTCTCAATGAGAAATTGTTCCTTTTCTTTATGCAAATGGGATTTTTCTTCATCAAACTTCTCTTGCATAGCACTCTTTTCTCGTTCTGCATTGATGCGTTGTTCTAGCAGATCTCCCTGTGCTTGTGCCAAATCCTGGGTGGCTTGTGTTGTCTCCTCCTATTCTCTTCGAAGGTGAGCTTCGACCATATCAGCAATTTGATGGAGTTGAGCTGGTTCATCTCCCATTTCTGGTGTTCCTACTGTCAGGGGTGCAATGTATACTGCGCGGATGGACTGTAGTGCCTTCTGCACTTCTTGAAGTTCAACCTTGATGCGACTGAACACCTCCTCCTGATTGGCTTCCTAATTCTTTTTTATCTCTAGCGAAGCATCGTTCAATGCAGCGACGATGAAGTCGAAGTCATCGGACGTTAGGGTGGTCTCAAACTTGATTCTGGTTGCTTTCATTTTCTTCCTTGAAGAAGGTTTCAAAGGGGAAACATTCATTTTCTTCGATGGATCCTCCTCGTCTCTTGATGGTGTAACCTCGCCTTTCCTCTTTTCGACTTCGGTGCCATCTATTTCTCCTCCATCACCTCCTCGTCCAAGTGAGATACAAGGGGTCTCTGCTGAAGTACTGTGGACATCATAGGCTTCTTCATTCTTCTTGGTTTTGTGTGGTCCAGGTGTATCACGCACTACTTCTGGACTATCAACATCAGAGAGCTCCACGAGGTCATCTGGGATGAGGAGGTCCACCGACCACTCCTTAGTAATCTCTTCTAAGTCCTCCTCTGTCAGTTTGTAATATGACTGCAGCTGTTGGTGATGCTCATCAACGTGCGTGATGATATAAATGAAGCGGCGGTCCATGCTAAATTTCATCAAAGGTCTAAATCTGTGAAGTGTGTTCAAGGTTATGCGAGGCGTAGCCTAGATTGTGATCTTCAGTTGGTTCTAATAAGTGTGAAAAACGACATTGGATTGCCACTTCTTGTTCATGTCGCTGGAGTACCACAACGTACTAAAATTTGTGGCCAGTGGCTTAAAGGGCTCGACATCCGGGAAGGTTTCACCTTCCAGCATCTCCCATGCGATGAAAACGATTAATATAAGCAGTCAGCTAAAATAGAACTTTGTTGACGTGCGAAATTATCCGTCTGTCAATTGAGAGAGTGGAACCAGTCCGGGGTTGTCTAAATAACCCAAGTCGTTTGGAATGAACCACCCTGACGGGTTTAACGGCTCCGTTGGCCACTCTAAGATCCTAAGAAAACCAAAGAGAAAATTAATCTAACTAAAACAAATAAAACAAACTAAACTAACTAAAAACTAATTAAACGGATTAAACTAACTAAAACTAATAAAACAAATTAACTAAAAACAAACAAACTAATACACAAATCTAATTGAAACAAACCAATAAATAAACTAAAACTAAATATAAGAAACTAAATTAACTACTCTAACTATTATATACAATCTACTAATTACTATTACACTAACTCTAGCAATTAAATATCTAATTACTAATTAGATTACAGATTATTCACAAATATACAGTATTCACAACTGGCAGATTTAAATAAAACCTGTAAAACTCATGTTCTTTCTGCCCTAAGACAGCAAGATATGTTTTTTTGATTTTTATATTTTATGAAAAAGAAATAAAACTTACTGAAATTAAATGATCTAATATATTTACTGAAATTAAACAATCTAATATACTAAACACATATATCTAAACAAACAAATGAAAAACTAACTGACCTGGAAACGCTCCAAGTCTGCCCTGTGTATGATGACTTCAAAGTTGGTCGGAGGAAGGAAACTCGCACCGGTTAGTCCATAAGCTTCTCGTAAACGATAGGTTGTGCTGCTCTTTGAGTGGTTTATAGGACAAACAAGACATAAAAAAAATAAATCATAACAACTATATGATTATAAATCTCTGCAATAAGGGAAACCTGTTATGCAAAAACTTATATTTGACAATTCAACTTATGAAGAAGATAAACCTGTCATTCACAAACTGAATTCAACAATTGTTATGTCTTTTATATACTTGGAAGAAACCAAATATAGATTATAGTGATTAAAATTATATCATTTGCACATGATTAAGATAGCTAAAGTAGTCATTAACCAGATACAAATTGATATACACAACATGAAACAAAATATTGATATAATGAGAAGCTAAAGCTGTGACAAAACACCAAATTTTGCTTCAGTCTGTATTAAAACTCCATATCCTTGTTCTCCCATGAATGAGGATGATCATTATTACAAAAATAATAAGTATTTATAAGTCTCTCCACAGGGTAAAACCTCCCTGTAGATAATATCAAATTGTTTTACATAATCTGGGAGATATCCCAAAATCAACTAAACTAGGAAACTAAGATACAAATGAAATCTTTGAAATATCCCCTAACTGCTCATCAAATCCACTGTAATTTCGAATTCATCTGCAATAGATCAAAAATAACAAGTTAAAAAGGTATTTCATAAGAAAAAACAATAAAAATTTGATTCTACAGACTTAGCTACAGAATCAGATGATTCTGTAGCTAGTCTAAAATAGCATACAGGACCAGAATCAAAATCAAATCAAATCTTTTTTTTTTTTTTTTAAAGAATCAAATCCAATTTTCTTTCAATAAACAAAAAACGAATCACTAATGATTCCAATGATTTTATCATTCAATATAAAACATAATCGAAAGTGATTTAATGGAAACCGGGGTGAGAATACTCTGTTTTATTTTGCCATAAAATCGGGTCAAAATAATAATAAGACTATCCCATATCCAATTAAAATCGATAGCAAATCATATCATAGGTGATACAATTTAATCCAACACAACCATCATTGACTCGTTATAGCCATAACAACATATTCATATCATTCAATCAAATGTAAAGATAGGTAGACTGTTTCAATTGTGTTCAAATGAAATCATACTCAACAGCATCGACCCAACGAATTTCGTGATTGATCCTTGCACAGTCAACAGGAAGGAGCATGATAGAATCAACAGAATTCATAATATAAACTGGGTAAATAATCAAAATAAATCATGACTGAGTCTAATATAGAAACAAATCGTGAGACTGGATACAGTCGATTTCGTTCCTCGAATCGAATTCAAACAGCATATTCATTGCAAACGAACTGATAACATGGTGGAATAAACCAATGTGAATTAACCGACTGGGTATTACTATTATGAATCGTATCTATCCACGAAACAGAATCATATCGAACATAACCTAAATCGTATCCCTGTTGATCAAAAATCATATGGATATAAAATCGTAACAGTTTACCATTGTTGCCAATCATATCATATACATTGTAACCGATTCAAATCGAAACTTGATTGTGTTCAAAATCGAAATATGAGAAACAACTTGTGTCTAGAATAGATTCAAATGACTTCAATTGACAGCAGAGTATCCAATTTAGGCTAAATCAAACAACTCAAATCCATATCAAATCAAATCGGATCGATTAAAATCTAATCGAAACCAAAACTGGGAAACAGAATTCCATTCAGTCAAAGCAAAACTATGTACATAATGCACATAACGTGACAGAGCAAATCCACACTGTAATCAGATTTATTCAAAACCAAATTCGAATTCATTATATAAACAAGTGATAAAACATACCTGTGAGGTTGCTCAAACTATGCCAACTTTGAATTCACGACCGTTGTAGCTGACTCCACATTTTTAAACAAGATAGAACCTGTCGTCCTCTGTTTCTTATCAGTGGTCTGTAACTCAGCCTTTTGACTGGTAAGTCGTGCAACTTGGTCCTCCAAATAGTGAATTCTGGACTGTAGCATAGGTACATCAAGATAATATCTTTCCAACCATGAGCTGCATTGATCACAGGGTGGAATTGCAGGTTCAGGAGAGGGTTTGGATGAATGACCGGGGGCTTTACATGGCAGCTTAATGCCAGGGTAATCTGGGTCGTTTTGCAAGCAAGGTGGTAGGTTCGACACGAAGTCATATGAGGGTTTGGCACACAGACCTTCCGAATAGGGATATTCACTTGCCAAAAAATGTTCAACCTCTGAATCAGAGTCCTCGCTCAACACGATAGGGTCAGGATTGACAGGGGGCTTTGGCTTGTTCCTCGCCATATGAGATATTAGACGGGCAGCCTTTTTTCCTTTGGCATTTACAGTGGGTTTCGCTTTGGACTTCTTGCCCATAGGCTTAACAGTCTAGGCATCCTTAGTCATAGAGTGGGGTAGGTCGATAGGTGAGTCGGGTAAGGGTTTAGGTAATAGAATACTGTAGGGTACCGGGGGCACAGTCTTACCCTCGCTCACCACAGGTTTGTCAACCTGTGGAGGGTTCGAATCTTCAAAGTTATTTCGAGTAAGGAAATCGGTCCAACAATCTCTATGTAACCCCAAATGACAGACAACAATCATTTTAACCAGCCCGTAGTGAAAGAGACTGCTATCAGCCTGGTTCCTTTTGTATTTCTTTGACATCTTGAACAGGCTTCTATGCATATAGTATGGCATATTGAGCTCAAAACCCATAAAAACCATAAGCAAACGAAGGTGGTGTAAGAAAACAAACCCATACCGACCCTCACAGGTGATAAATTGTTTGATAATCATCAGTAACTCATGCCAACGTTGTTTAAGCATGGTGATGGGCAGACCTTTGTCACAGGAGCTAACTTTACGCGACTGGAAGAGCAAAGTCCAAGGGACTTCTTCTACCTTGCAATTCTTTGACCATCGTTGTCCAGAG
The DNA here is from genome assembly GCA_009831015.1 of Picea engelmannii. Classification (NCBI taxonomy): domain Eukaryota; kingdom Viridiplantae; phylum Streptophyta; class Pinopsida; order Pinales; family Pinaceae; genus Picea; species Picea engelmannii. The sequence goes on from ML776944.1 coordinate 559,034, forward strand.
ATAGGCAAACCGGTAGCAAGACCAACAAACTGCTCGTCAATTTGCAATTGAACATCGTCGACCTTGGCTCGACAGCCATCAAAGGTCAATGCGAATTGTCGGGCAACGCAAAGATTAAACCCTTCAAATTTCTGTATGAACGGGAGCCATCCAAATTCCTCAAGGTCACTGCGGGCACTGTCAAACATCAACAGAGCCTGGCTGCCATTAGGTTCATCTCGAACGACAGGAGCCATGGCACAAGCACATGGTAAGGGTTTGGTTAGAGTTCATCAACACAGAGTAAGAGCGTTACCCGAACCAACAACAATGAATCTAGCCAAAACGGGTAGGCAACGCAAGCATGTGAAGGTGGTGGAGTTGTTTACCGCCATGCAGAGCAATAATGGTCGTAGTACAACCGCCGATATAGCTATTCAAATCGTAATGGTGGATTATCTATTAAGTCATGTGTACAACTAATCAAAATCCAACCAATACACGCCAACACTATCATAAAACATTCATCGTATAGGTTAACACCAAAATTATATATGCGCCCATGTATCAATCAA
>ML776944.1:589480-620908 GCA_009831015.1 Picea engelmannii
TGCATTTTCACTTTCAAGTGTCTTCTCTGTTACGAAATTTTTCAATACTTCCATGATCTCCCCTTTTAAACCATCCATCTTAGTATCCAACATAGCTTCCATTGAATCCATCTTCTTTTGTAGTTCATTTATGTCCCTATGCACTTCTTCACCTTCATCAAGAGTCCAAGTAGGATTTTCTGGAGGCTTATTTGGTGTAAAAGTTCCCTTTTTTGGTAGCATGTTGGCCAAGTATCACTTTTGAACCTTGATTTTGAGGTGGTTCTGCTAGACAATATTTCTTCTGTTGTATCTCCCAAGTTTCAGCCCTTTTGGGTATGAAACTTTCTTTTATGTAGTTCTATGATATTTCTTCTCTTCAATGCCACAGGTATGATCAAAATTGGATGTGACAAGTGGAATTTACGGTAACTTCTCCACAACTTGTCGATTTTTTGCCTTTCCAGGAGATCTCGCTTGTATAGCATGCCCCGCCCAAAATAATTGATATAAAATTCTAAAACTCACACCCAAAATACTACAAACTATCCAAAATCTAATGAAACCAGTCCCACTCAATTTTGATACTCTAGGAATAAGTTATGATTGTTTTACCTGGAACACCTTCTTGAGACTAGTCAATAGGACTAGTCAGATACGCTATCTTACACAGGGTGTATCTATAAATTTAAGATGACCCAGAAACTGAAATTTTTATCACATATACCTTACTAAGAAATCAGAATAGTCAGAATCGTCAAAGTCCTCAGAGTACTATTACTAATAGTTCAGCATACACTCAGACAGGAAACCTAGGCATCTCTATAGCAGATGAGATGAGGCTCCCTATCTTTAGGGGAGATGGATCTGAAGATCCTGATCAACACTGGTTTCTGTGTGCATCTGTATGGAATATTAAAAATGTCACTAATGAAGCTATTAAAAGAAATCAGTTTAGCACTACCCTAAGAGATCGTGCACTGAGCTGGTACATGAAGCTTGTCCAAGGACTTGCACAACCTAAGACATTGAATGAGATCAAGAAATCATTGATTGTAGAGTTCAAGAAACCAAAATCAGAGTCACAATGTATCATAGAGCTGAAAGAGATCAAGCAGAAGGTAGTCGAACCCGTTTGGGAATTCGACCAAAGATTTAAGACCTTGACAAACCGATTGACGTTTCAGATCCCATATGAGTAGAACAAAGAATAGTTCATTGTTGCCCTTTTACCCCACATTAGAGTTACTCTGATGCAACAAAAGATTGCTTCGTAGGCTAAGGTGTTGGAGATCACCATGAAGTTAGAATCAACCCCTATGGGAGAATCCAGCTCAAGTATGAGTGAAATCTTGAGTCAGCTAACTAGTTTGTCTTTGCAGGTTGAAGATATGGAAAAAGACAAGGGAAAAGATAAAAGAGAAGACATCTGGTGTGTCATATGAAAATCATAAGGCCGTGACAAGGAGAACTACCTCCTATTTCATGAATACTTGGCCTCTGGAGCTCTAATCCCTTTGAAGCAAGTCACCTTACCCTGGTCCGAGGTATGCCGAAATCGACATCACCCTAGTGTGTGCAATTACATGAAAAAATATGTTCATACACCCACAAATTTGTATTGCACATTATGTAAGTCCATGGGACATGATGATAGGGATTTTAAGGCTTATGATCTCATGCATAAAAGGTCGAGAGACATATACAAAATTCAAGGCGAATTACAACAAGAAGGAAACAATACACAATATAACTCCCCTAGGAGAGGAAACTTCAATCCTCGCAGTGGATTCAAAGGATGAGGAGGAGGAGGAGGTATGGTTCGAGGTCGAGGATATATCATTTGTTACAACTTCACACAACCAGGACACTTGGCAAGGGACTGTCAGAACCCTTTCACTACTTGCAACTATTGTAACTCATTTGAACATGTTATAGAAGATTGTCTTGTGTTGCTAGCTAAGCTTCAGGAGAGATGAGGACCTCAACAGAACCTACAAGTGAAACTAATATATGTTGAACCTCACGGAGAAGACCCTAGAGTCGTTGTTATAACTAGGGGAGGAACTATTACATGAGAAGACAGATTGACCCTAGGGAAGACTACATAAGACTCAGGAGTCAGGAAAGCTGCAGAGAAGGCCCAAACTTTTGATGCAAATAAATAAAGACAAGTATTTGAGGAGGCAAGAAAAGAGTTCAAAGGAAATCAAGGATCTTCATCAAATACATGAACATAAGTGAGATAATATGGAATTCCTCAGGCATTTGATCAGTTTGCTTCGCCAAGAGAAGGAAAAGAGGTAAGCAAGCTCATGGATTTTGTATATACTTGTATTAAGTTGATTCAGGATGAGAGCATTATACAAGAAATACAAAATTTAATCAGACAGTATGAGATAGGAAATATAGACCCCTTACTGAATAGGGAAGTACACCAAATCACTAAAAAGAGAAGGACAAATAAGGAATTACACTTGAATGCTCAAATATGAGAGTATGGGATAGACTATGTGGTCCTCAACTTAGGGTCGGAGGTCAATGTCATGATGAAACAAACTTGGGCACTGATCGGAAAACCAAAGTTGATCTATTCCCCTATCTAGCTTAGAATGGCTAACCAACAAGCTGTCAACCCCTTTGGCAGACTGGAACACGTCCCTGTGGACATCGACGGAGTAAGAACGTTTGCAGATTTTGAGGTAATTGAGATAGTTGATGATAATTGTCCTTACCCTGCGCTGTTAGGAATTAATTGGGTTGTCAGGATTATGTATTAATGATTTTAATTACCTGAAAACACTAAATTGTCAAACCAGGGTAAGTAAACTTAGAGATGCTACACTATATGTGCTGGTAAGATTCTAACTTCTACCTAAATGTTATTCTAAGAAGAAAACATAAACTTACTCTTATAAATTGAATCCTAATGATTATCTTAAAAATGATCATATCTTGTCTAATTAATCAATCGAAACAATTCTAAGTTAATCAAATGTATTTCTATTCCTAATCCAAAAAAATCATCCAATACTATCTACCATTAACTAAACACCTAATCATCAAAACATCTATCCTGACCATACAAGAAAGAACATTTTAAAAACCTTCTATTTACCAAGCAATTCTAAATCTAACAAAAGTGAAACTAATCAATGTCCTGTTTTACCCTACAAATATCGGAATCTTCCTTTAACCAAACCACAAGTGAACTACCCTAAAAATAGAGTAAATCTAAATTCAAACTAACTTCAAATCATGATTAAACTAGAGACTTGAGAACAAAGTAAATCTAAACTAATTTAAGAGAGCTTTTTCAGCAATCAAATTCCACAACTGGTAAGAAACTCATTCTAATATTCAATGATCTATGAGATAATACTAAACGAAGAATGAACTAAACAAAGATGATTCAAGTCAGAAATTAACAGAACAGTTTCAAGTTAAAAAATAATTCACACACGGATTCTAAAAATGAAAACAAACTAACTACATTATAGAAAAGAGAAAGTGAATTGAACTTGTTGGCGGGCCCAACCAAGATGTGAAATCGCTCTAAAACGGAACCAGAACTAAATCAAATCACTCCATGCATAACTGTATCATTCCTCGTGCTCCATAATTCGAAAATAAACTCAATTCATTTAACAGAAAAGATGATATAACACACATAAATTGTATTATCAGCAATATCGCATAACATAATATATCATAACATGTTTCTTGAGAGAGAGATCCGAGTTTATATAGATCTCTTCTACATCTACAGTCGTGAATCCCCAAAAATAGACTTGGACACAGGTACATTTAATTAAGAGAATATTAGATGCGAAAATGACTCAAATTTCATTAAAACTAAGTTCACAGCTTCATGACAAGAAGTGTCAAGAAGCGTGAACTATAAAATAGAGATAAGCATAATAACAAACGGTTCTATAATTCCTCTTTGAGTCATCACATTCTATTGTTTCGAGATTAAATTCGAGATTTGAAATCTGAGCTATAACTCAATCAATCCTATGAGTCGGAACTATCATTCCAATCTGGCAATATCGTGCAAATCTTTGACATCTCCACTAAGTGCAAGTCGGTACCTGGTACTGATAAATCTGTTTAAAGGAAACAAGTACCTAACTCATGCAACGTTAGTATCAATATCAGTTTAAAGTATCAAAATACATTAAAAATAACTTAAATCATATGAATACCTTGAATAGATCCATTTAGGGAAAAATGATGTGAAATGTATCAAGGTAAGGCCAGAAAGGAATGATACTGGATATGGAATGAGGATGTATCTAACATGATATAGGCAAAACTATGGTCAAAATTGGAGACTAACATTCTGCCAAGTTGAAGACTTTGCCTGTCCTCAGGCAACAAAAAGTAAAAAACTAAGATTCATCAGAGTGTTTCAGCAGCTGCAACCAACATTTGCAATCGCTCATGCTTCTTTATGTTTCCGATTTCCTTCTTAAGAACCCGATTAATGGTAATGTGCTTCCTGGCAATCCTCTGCAACCTCTTATTCTTCTGCAAAAGAGATCTATTTTTTTGTTTTAATCGCTCGATATTTGCCGAGAAGTGAGCTTTCCTAAGCTCCATAAGTTCATTTTCTATTTTTATATGTCGATCTAGTATGGCATATTCATGTAACTTTTCTTTTAACCTGTGATTCCTGTTTTCCAATCTGACAACCATTGGTCGCAAAGATCTACTGGAAGAGATTTCACAATAAGATTTGAATGTCTTAAAATGACCTTGTTGTGTTTTAGGGCTGGATTCATGAGTGAACTCATCAGGTACTTGAACAGGGGTATCGACTGGTATCTCAACTGGTTTGTTCTGCGCAATTTCTTCGAGCATATTCTCTTATTGATTTACTTCACGAACCTTTCTAATTAATTGAGAGAGAGTCCATGTCATCTCAGAATATTCTGAAGCATCCTCATGATCAGTCATACTTTTCATTCTTTCCTGTAATGGATAACTAGGCACAGAGGTACCCATATATGAAAATGTGCATTTACGTTTAGGGTTCCTTCTAGGTTTGACGATTAACTCCTCGAGATCTTCCACATCAATAACATTTTTAGCAGTCGGAGAAGAAATCTGAGCTTCAACATTTACATCTGTATGGACAATATTTTCTACTTTTTCACGGCTAGTTTCCACACCATCGGGACTATGGACATCAAACGAGTGTTCAGTGACAAGATTATCATCATTGGCCTCAATATTACAATCTGGTGTATACTCAGTATCATGACAACCTTTGGCTAGGGTTTTAACAACTTTCTTCTTAGAACTCGACTTCTTCTGTGTAACAATTGATCAAGGGTTTTATCCTTAGAATTTTCAGAAGCTAGGGTTTTTATAACAAACATATCCCAGGATTCCTGTTTGTGGGATAATGCGATCTTAACCAGAATTTTTACAAGACCAAAATGAAACAGACTGCCCCTAAAATATTTTGCTTTGCGAACTTGTTTTGACATTCTCTTCAAACTTTTCAACAGAAAATAGGGGGTGTTCATCAAATGGTTACCTTTAAAATGCAGTAAAATCCGGTCATGACAGGGGAACACAATTGTGTACCAAACTTCATAGGTGAGGTAGCGTTGAAGTATGGATAGTATATGAGCCCATTTCGGTTCCAACCATGACCTCGAGGTGCACTTTGACCATCGTAATTTTCGATACTGGGGTTGCAGGAGTTGAGTGCAGAGATTTTTGTCTACTGGTTGTCCCTTAGTCCATTTCTGACCAGTACTGGGCAACTGTATTGCTTCAGAAATGAACTACTCTGTGACTTCAAATTCCAACTTTCCCACTTTAGCCAGTCCACCATGAAAGTGCAGAGAGAATTGAAGTGTAATCTGATCATCATACCTGTCAAATTTCTTGAAGAATGACTCCCATCCAGCTTTCTGAAAGATGTGTTTGGTGGCTTCATACTCAGGAAGAGGCTCCAAATCTGAATAAGTCTTGGGTCCGTGGTGATTCACCACCATGATGCTACTCATTATAACAGGAAAGGTTCAAAGGTAAGCAAAGGAATTAGATGAGGGCATCAGAGGAGTAGATTATTATGTATGAAATACACCGTGTAAGGTATTATGGAAAGACGTTTTAAAATGTCGTGAGGATCAGTAGCATGTAAAGAAATGATGACGGTCATACTTCTTTGTTGAAATATCATTTCACATGATTCATGTCAAATTCAACCATTATAATGTAGTTCGGTCTTCATGACACGAAGTGTCAAGAAGAATTGAACTCAACATTTAAGTATAGAGTATAGAAATGATGAATTAACATATGGAAATGTCATGGAGTATCGAGGCAATCATAGTTCAAGTTATTAATATGTATTTTAATAAATTAAACTAACATGAAACTATACTTCCCTGAGCTCGATTACTTACTCCCTTTTATGCTGTTTTTTCTTACTGCATAAGTTCTGAAACCAATTCTGAATCTAGAGAACGCCAAAGTTGTGACTGAAATCTATGTTTCTGATAGCCACTGTGACTAATTAATTCTATCTGGTACTGACTGGTACTGAGAAAATAAACCAAGATCTATAAAGAAATATGAACCAAAAATAACTGTAGCGAAGACATCCTTGCTAAGATATAAAAGATTTCCTGTTTCTGAAACAAATTAACTGTTGGCTATCCTTGAACATGTCTCCTGTTTATTCCTGAAAGGAATCAACCAAATTATGTCTTCTACAATAGCTTCAAAGCTTTAACCCATGGTACAATTCTTATTTGTGTGAATAAATGTTCTGAAGTTGAACACAAAAAGAAATCATTGGATTACTGGCCATTAATGAATGGCGTTAACCAATGCGAGATGACCCACCATTGATGTCAATGGGCCTCATGGTACCTATAGTACATCCTAATAGGTACGAATAAAGGTCTTGGTGTCAAGTCACCTATAGGATCTATCAACCAAGAGACATTGATGTATTCCCATGGTTGTTAGCAAGGAAATCTACCATTGAGGCATGCAGATTCCAGGGTACTAAATAGTCTCTAATATCTACTCCAGATAAGGTGTTGATGTCGATGGAGTGAGACTTGTTGGAAGGTGGACCTTAATGTATCCCACATCATCCAACACGAGTGAAAATATAAATTTTGCAGAAAATGATTTTGGTGGAACAGTAATTACTTACTTGTGGATTTTATGAGCCAAGTTAGTATATGCTCATTTCTTTCTCATGTTTTGAGAGTCTGAGAAAATGCTAACAGAAAACTCTAGGGGGGTTTCTTTCCCATCATAATCTATCAGACCTGGTAAAGAATAATCCTATCCCTGATAAATGTCCCTTTCATACTTTAATGAGCAATTCAAAGGGAGAAAACAAGCTCAAATTTATTAATTCCAAAACAAGACAGTATATACTGATAAAAAAATTTACAAAATAAAATGATCTTACCTTCTTACCTGTTGCGAAAAAGTGATGAAATTCAATTCTCTACCTTCTTCAAAAATCCTGTAAAACTGAAAACAATATGTCAACATATCCAAAATGTTTATTTATTTATTTATTTATTTATTTTTATTATTTATTTTATATTTTTTTTTATTATTTACAAAATTCTGAAACAACAAAAAGGATCAAGGATTAGCAGGAGCAGAAGACTCTTCTCCTACTATCTTTATTTCTGGTTGTTTAGACATTTCCTGTAGAAAATCATCTCTAGACAAGGGTTTGTGATATACTTTTAATCGATGTCCATTTACTACAAAGGAATTTTGAGAATCATCTATGGTCTTGATTCTGACAGATCCATTATCAAAAACAGTTTCCACTTCATAAGGTCCCAGCCATCGTGTCGTAAGTTTTCCTTTAAAAGTTTTATATTTGGAATCAAATAGAAATTCCCAATCCCTTGGTTGAAAATGTTTCTTCTTAATGTATTTATCACGCCATTTTCTACGTTGATTTTGTATGAGGATAGTTCTTTGAAGAGCATCTTGCTTAATTTCTCCCAATTCATTTAATTGCATAACTCTTTGTTTCTATGCCTCATCCAAATTTAAACCCAATTTTTCTGCTATGCAAAAGGTATGAATCTGAAATTCTATGGGAAGGAGAATTTTCTCTCCATATACCAATTCATAAGGGGTATGACCAGTGGTATTTCTCCACGTAGTCCTGTATGCCCATCAATCCTCTAGAAGTCTATTCGCCCAATATTTTTGATGTAAATGTATTTTCTTGGTCAGAATAGCTTCTAAAACTTTATTCTTGGATTCCACTTTCCCATTGGCTTGTGGATGGTATGGGGAAGACTTACAGTGTTTTATCCCATATTTATCTGTGAGCTCCTTCATCAAGTTAGAAGTGAATTGAGCACCTTGATCAGTAACAATCTCTCGTCGAACACCAAAGCGGGTAAATATATCTTCATAAATAAATTCAACCACTGATTTCTCAGTTGCTTGATATAAGGATTTTGCCTCTACCCACTTGGTCACAAAATCTTTACAAACCAAGATGTACTTCTTCTTCCTAGACATTGGAGAAATTGGTCCTACAAAATCAAGTGCCCATTTATCAAATGGTTCAATCACAACCTGTGGTCGTAAGGGCATCTCGTCCGCTACGGTAGGCCTCCCCATCCTCTGACAACTATCGCAACTTCTTACATATTTTGTTGCATCTTTAAACAATGTAGGTCAGTAATATCCTGATTGTAAGACTTTATATGTCATTCTCTTATCAGAGAAGTTTCCTCCACATGGACCGTCATGACAGACCTGAAGGATATTGGGAATCTCATCTTCCCGAGAACATCTCCTAATGATCATATCAAGACTTGTATAGAAAATATCACTTCCTACCCAAGAGTAATAAGCACTATGTTCGACAATTCTTCTCTTTTGTGGTGATGACAAATGAGTTGGCAGTCTCCCTGAAGCTAAATAGTTTTTCGTATCTACAAACCAAGGGGTCTTAACAGCTACTGCAAATAGATGTTCATAGGTAAATTATCATTCACTGGAATGTCAGTACTGGCTTGAGGAATTTGAGAAAGAAAATCCGCAACTACATTTTCTTTTCCTGGTCGATCAACTATAGTGATGTTAAATTCTTGAAGTAACAAAATCCATCGTGTGATCCTTCCAGTAGTAACTAGTTTGTTCATCAAAAATCTAACAGCAGAATGGTCGGTATGTACAAAAACTTCATACCCAATGATGTAATGTCAGAATTTATTAATGGCATGAACTACAGCCAAAAATTCCTTTTCTGTCACGGTGTAGTTCATTTCAGGAGGAGTAAGGTTTTTGCTAGTAAAGTAAATAACATAATTTTGTTGGTTTTCTTTTTGTCCGAGCTCTCCTCCTAGAGCAGTGTCTGAGGCATCAGTTGAAATATGGAAGGGAAGAGACCAATTTGGCCCTCGTAAAATTGGTGCCATGGACAATTTTGCTTTCAAAGTTTCAAAATCATTTTGACAATTGTTATCCCAACAAAATTATGCATCCTTTGCTAATGGTTTAAGCATGGGGCTGGCTTTCTTTGTAAAGTTTTCAATAAACTGACGATAATATCCAACATGTCCCAAAAGACTTCGCACATATTTTGGGGTTTTTAGAGAGGAAATCTTAACTATTACTTCAATTTTAGCTGGATCGACTTTAATTCCTTCTGCAGACAAATGATGACCCAACACTATTCCATCAGTTAATAGCATTTTACATTTTTTGTGACTAAGGGATAAATTAGATTCTTGAAAACGAATCAAAACTTTCTCAAGATTATTTATGGCTTCTTCGAAAGTATTTCCATAAACAGTAAAATCGTCCATGTACACTTCCACACAATCATGAATTAAGTCAGCAAAAATCCCAAGGAATGCTCTCTGAAATGTAGCAGGAGCATTGCATAATCCAAAAGGTATCACTTTATAGGCATAAGTTCCCCAAGGACATGTGAATGTGGTTTTGTCCTGGTCTTTAGGAGCAATTTGAATCTGATTGTATCCACTATACCCATCGAGAAAGGAAAAGTACTTTTTCCCGGCCAAGGTATCCAAGACCTGATCTATAAAAGCCAAGGGAAAGTAGTCCTTTAGGGTTGCCTTATTCAACTCCCTAAAGTCTACACACATTCTCCATTTCCCCATCACTTTCTTAGGTACCACAACAAGGGGTGAAACCCACTTGTTGTCAGAAATTGGATAAATGAACCCCACATTTAATAATTTTTGTAACTCTTCTTTCACAAAATATTTCAGGATTGGATTCATACGCCTCTGTGGTTGTCTTATTGGTGTTATATCTAGTTGGATATATATATGGTGAATACAAGTATCAAGATGCACTCCTCTCATATCAGTGTACTCCCATGCAAATGCCCCTGATTGTTCTTTCAAAAGATTTGTTAACTGCTCCTGTTGGTTGAGACTTAATTCAGAATTGATGTATAGACATTTGCCTGGACTAATTTATAATGGAATGTTATATGATCCTGGATTCTCATCAATGGTGAAAACCATAGATGGTGAAAACGAGAAGAATGACTCACTTCATTCTTGAAATTCCTCCCTGAAAATTTGATCGTATTGAAAATAGGTTTGTGGAAATTCGACATTTTCTGTCACAGAAAGAAATTGGCTTAAAATATCATCCTCTGTTGGTTCTTGTAACGTGTGAAATTCATCAACATAGAATAAAGGTTCTTCCTCATCATTCTCATGATATGGACATTTTAGCCACCATAATTCTTCTATAACCGGTTGAGCAGGCGGAAAAAGAGTAAGCTTCTGTGAAGAAATGCCAATTGAGATGAACATATCCCCACCACGACATCCTATGAAAGCATTGGTCGTAGCCAACCAAGGTCTTCCTAAAATGATTGGATGACCTTTCGTGGGATCTTTTGAGTGAATAATCATGAATTCGATAGGATATTCCAACGATGCTAATGTAACAAGAATGTCATCAAGGACCCCAGCAAATTTTATAGTTGTTCTATCAGCAAGTTCAAGAACTGTAGGGGTAGGGAGAAGGAATCGACTTAGTTGTAACAACTCAATTGTATTGATGGTCATTATATTAATGGTTGCACCCAAGTCGACTAAAGTATTACCAATAGAAACATTATTGATAGTAACTGATACTATTGGGTTCCCAGGGTTGGCATACTTCACAATCTTAGGAGCTTCAGAGATATAATTCGATAATTGACCTACCAGGTGTATCATGGGTGGATCTTTTTGTTTTCGAGCCGGTTTCTTAAAGCAAAGCTCTCTAATGGTCTTGGCATAGATCGGAACATCTCTGATTTCTTGTAACAATGGAATCTTAACACAAACATTTTTTATTTCATTCATGATGTCAAACTCAGATTGAGCAATTGGTTTTTCAATAAGCAACCTCTCAAGAAAAGGAGGTGTTCGCGGAACCTGAGTTTGTATGTTTTGTTGTGATTCAGATACTTTATTCTTTGGAATGATGAAATCTTTTAAAGATACTCCATCTGATAAATCATCTACAGGTTCTTCTTCATGTTCTTGGATAATTACCTTCGGTGTTGTTCTTTTTACAGGTTGAGTTTTATTTAAAGTAATCCCAGATCTCAACTGTATTTCTTGTATGGAAATGGGGTTTATGGTGTAAGCTGGGAATTTTTGAAAATCATCATTATGGAGTGGTAGAGGTGGTCTGTTATTAGGATTTGGAATGGGTTGAGCAGGTAATATGGTGGTTCGAGGTGGATTATGAGGCTGCGGAGGAGTTTGTTGAATAGGTGGTAGAGGAGGTGGAGTAAATCCAGGCAATAACTGATGCATGTTTGGAGGGTACTGAGTACATGGATTCTGGGGAATTGGTACCGCATGTTGTTGTTGATTATTTCCATAATTATGTTCTCTCCATCCATGATACCAAGGTTGAGCAGGAACATTTTGCAGTGGCCAATTTGGCTAGTTCCATGGGTGTTGTTGTTGTTGAGGAAAAGGTGGATAATGGTCAGAAGGTTGTGGGGATGGTTCTTGATACATATTCAGGTTCCTAGGTTGCCAAGGCCTCTTAGGTACAGATGAAGCTCCTGGAGATTCCCCTCCCTTGTATATAGCTTACAGTCCTGGTAAGGATGGAAAATCTTCTGTTTTATGATTTTCAGTACAAATTGCACATACAGAAATATTGTCCAAAGGACATTCCCGTAAAGGATTCCTTTTTCTACATTTCGGGCAGAATATGCTTAATACAAGGTTTTCCTCTTCCTACTTTTTCTTAATCTTCAGAGTGTCTAACTGAGAGCCAATTGTTCCTAAAATATCTGTTTTAAAATTTTCCAAAAGGTTTCCCAGTTCAATTCTAGTAACTCCACCAGATGTGGGTACTTTGGTGTTTTTGTTGACAGGTTCTCTCATGCTTTTTACCGTTTTCCCCCTACTTCTCGAATAAGTTCTACATATTTCACTGAGTGCTTCAAAGTCTTTCTGATAAATGTCTCATGAAGCCATTAAGTTGAGAGTGTCAATGTATCCATCTAAAACCCATTTTAAGAAAAGAGTCTTGATTGCTTCATCTTGGAGACCATTATATTTGGATTTTTGAAGAGTATATGTAAACCTTTCTAGGAAATATTCAAGGCTCTCATCATCTTGTTGTTGCATCTTAAAAATATCATTTCGAGAATCCTTGGGTCTACAATAGTCTTGGTACTTCTTTAAAAATGTTGTCTTCATATCTTCCCAAGATCTAATGCTATACTCTCCTAAACTCATGAACCAGCGTAATGAAGAATCCTTTAGGGTAGCAAGAAACAACTTCAGCTTATGTGCATCCTAGAGATAATTATAACTTCTACACATGATATCAAATTCAAAAATAAAGACATCTAGGTCTTCACTACTTCTCCCATAAAAGGTTGGTAGTGTCGAAGGTGGGATATTTTTCATATTGACATTTTGGACCAAATCCAAAATTGGAAACCCAAAGGCGGTTTCTGGTCTTGGCTCAGTATCTACTTGTTATTCTTCTTCATGTTCAACATGAATTTCTTCCCTATCTCTTCTATACATTTCCCTTTCTCTTCTCTCCAATTCTCTCCCTCTTTCCCTTTCTGTCATGTTAAAAGGATTACCAAAAATTATATATGAAATCCGATCTTTCTTTGGTGAGGGTGTGAAATCCCACCTCTCTGGATTCTTTTTGACAGAAAAACTATCTCCTATTGGCTCTTTTGAGGATCATGTTACCTCTGATTCAACAATTATAGTTGTTACTTGTGAAACTATAGTGTCAGGGTTCCCGAAAATAGCTTGCACTTTTTTTGGATTAACTATGTCAACCGAGTTTGGATCACCAGGAATTTGAATTTGTTGGTATGTAGTGTTTCCTGGTTTTGGAGGGGAAATGATAAATGGTTTAAGTTCTTCTCGTGTGGTATTATCCCCTTCTAATCCAATTTCAGTTTGTTTTGTTCCTAATTCTATGTTTTGCTCTATGGTTTCCTCAGCCAGAGTTCTAGTCTCAGTTTCTATTGCTTTTTGGGTGGAGGTTTCTTCTTTTTGTTGTTTTGAGTTTCCCCTAAATCTACCTCTATGATCTCTATTTCTCATGAAAACATACTAAATAAAATAAAGACTAAGATTGAGTTTCGGAGGARCCTGTGATAACAGATGCGTAGGTTCTTACCCCTCGTCTTACAWCTCCTCTTTCGTCAACCTGCTAAACATWCCACACCAAACCAAATGCATTTAAARATAAMCAAAWCRATTATCTAACTTACCTTCTAAACAGCTCCCCGGCAAYRGCGCCAAAAATGTCAGGCTTTTGTATTAATGATTTTAATTACCTRAAAAYACTAAAWTGTCAAACYAGGGTAAGTAAACTTAGAGCTGCKACACTATATGTGCTGGTAAGATTCTAATTTCTACCTAAATGTTATTCTAAGAAGAAAACATAAACTTACTCTTATAAATTGAATCCTAATGATTATCTTAAAACTGATCATATCTTGTCTAATTAATCAATGGAAACAATTCTAAGTTAATCAAATGTATTTCTATTCCTAATCCAAAGAAATCATCCAATGTTATCTACCATTAACTAAACACCTAATCATCAAAACATCTATCTTGACCATACAAGAAAGAACATTTTAAAAACCTTCTATTCAATCTAAATACCAAGCAATTCTAAATCTAACAAAAGTGAAACTAATCAATGTCATGTTTTACCCTACAAATATCGGAAGCTTCCTTTAACCAAACCACAAGTGAACTACCCTAAAAACAGAGTAAATCTAAATTCAAACTAACTTCAAATCATGATTAAACTAGAGACTTGAGAACAGAGTAAATCTAAACTAATTTAAGAGAGCTTTATCAGCAATCAAATTCCACAACTGGTAAGCAACTCATTCTAATATTCAATGATCTATGAGATAATACTAAACTAAGAATGAACTAAATGAAAATGATTCAAGTCAAAAATTAACAGAATAGTTTCAAGTTAAAAAATAATTCACACACAGATTCTAAAAATGAAAACGAACTAACTACACTATAGAAAAGAGAAAGCGAATTGAACCTATTGGCAGGCCCAACCAAGAGGTGCAATCTCTCTAAAACGGAACCAGAACTAAATCAAATCACTCCATGTGTAACTGTATCATTCCTCATGCTCCATAATTCAAAAATAAACTCAAGTCATTTAACAGAAAAGATGATATAACGCACATAAATTGTATTGTCAACAATATCGCATAACATAATATATCATAACATGTTTCTTGAGAGAGAGATCCGAGTTTATATAGATATCCTCTACATCTACAGTCGTGAATCCCCAAAAATAGACTTGGACATAGGTACATTTAATTAAGTGAATCTTAGATCCGAAAATGACTCAAAGTTCGTTAAAACTAAGTTCACAGCTTCATGACACGAAGTGTCAAGAAGCGTGAACTATAAAATAGAGATAAGCATAATAACAAACGGTTCTATAATTCCGATCTGAGTCATCACATTCTGTTGTTTCAAGATTAAATTCGAGATTTGAAATCTGAACTATAACTCGATCAATCCTATGAGTCGGAACTATCATTCCAATCTGGCAATATAGTGCAAATCTTTGACATCTCCACTAAGTGCAAGCCGGTACCTGGTACTGATAAATCTGTTTCAAGGAAACAAGTACCTAACTCATGCAACGTTAGTATCAATATCAGTTTAAAGTATCAAAATAGATTAAAAATAACTTAAATCATATGAATACCTTGAATAGCTCCATTTAGGGCAAAATGATGTGAAATGTATCAAGGTAAGGCCAGAAAGGAATGATACTGGATATGGAATGGGGGTGTATCTGACATGATATAGGCAAAAATATGGTCCAAATTGGAGACTAACATGGGCTTTCAATAATTCCATTGTGCTTTATTTAAATAAAAGTATGACATTTGAAAGAGATGGCCTTAGGGTCATTGCACCTTTAGATCCATATGAAGGTCAATGATACACATATCCCATTAGAGAGGAAGACTGCACATATGAGCTGGAAAATATATACAAATTAACAACCATACAACATGATTACATTAATCCTACGACCGATGGAAACCTAAGCTGGAGAAGTGACAACACATGTTCATCAGACTCAGAAGAAGCACTAGAAAAATGGTAGAATAAAATGTATGAAGTATCTACAAGAAGATGTGCTAGATTAACCAAAGAAGTTCGTTGGATCGGCACAACAGTAAGTAACTTACCCACCTTTGATGGTCTAAATCCTTTAGAAACCTTCTTGTCGGACTTTGAATAAAGTGTACCAATGCAACAAATATTGTTGGCAATGGATGAGGCCCTGAAATCCACACCGAAAACATGGTGGGGGACACACAAAAACAACATTACAGAATGGGTACAATGTCGTACCCTGATGACCGCGCGGTTCTCAGCACAAGTAGAAGGCTGTGAAGTTCGGTACGCAGGTCAAATATTCCCAAAGGACCATGTGAGAAGTTGCGAGGAATCCTAGAGCAACATTCCTCAAGAGCAGTGGGTGCACAAATTCAATTAACACACTAGACACAACCCCTATCAACTGGTACCTTCCAGCAGAGCTATGCCTCGTCACTACAGATTGGGAAGGTATGAATCAGAACTTTGTAACCACCTTCTTATTTGATAGTAAATATCATTTAGTAGACCAAGCATTACAGATTGTCAGGCAAAAAGTATTTGAGGATGCCTCTAGCCTCCCTTTAGAACAAGAAGAGGACGAATGGACTGCACCTCTCTAGAAACTACAAGGATGTTACAACATCAATGCTGATGAAGACGATGATCCAAGAAAGGTGAACATTACATAAACAAAGGGCCAAAGAGATGTGGAAGGACCAGGAGTTGAGTTACCATTAATTGGACAATGAATCAAGATTAAGAAGGTCAATATTGGAACAGAACAAACACCGAAGCTTGCCAATGTTGGAGATTATTGGGATGCTTCCACTATTGACAAGATTACATAATTACTGCATGAATATCAGGACTTGTTTCCAACAAAGTTCACTGATATGAAGGGCATTAAAGGGCCTATGGGAGAGATGAGGATCCCTTTGAAACTAGATGCAAGACCAGTCAAACAGAGACCCTACATATTGAACCCTAAATATAAGGAGAAAGTGCAGATTGATCTCGACAAAATGTTGGAAGCAGGGATTATAGAACCTGTGGAAGAATCAGAATGGATTATTCCTATGGTGGTAAAGGACAAGAAGACATGAGAGATTAGAATCTGCATAGATATCAGGAATCTTAATGATGCATGTTTGTATGACCCCTTCCCTACGCCATTCACTGACAAAGTGTTAGATAATGTGGGAGGCCAGGAAGTATATTCTTTTACAGATGGATTTTCAGGATACCATCAGATTCAGATTGCCAAGGAAGATCGCCACAAGACCACATTTGCAACAGAATGGAGGTCATATCAGTATAAAGTGATGCCATTTGGATTGAATAATTCCCCAACCATCTTTTCCAAGGTGGTGGTCGAAGCATTCAAGGAGTTTTTGCATAAATTTCTAGAAGCATATTTTGATGATTGGACTGTCTTTAGCTTATTGAAAAATCATATTGAATGTCTAAGGCTAATGTTGGATAAATGCAGGCAGTTTCAAATTTCCTTGAACATGCAGAAGTGCATCTTCTTCTCACCATTTGGAGTGATCTTAGGTCATATTGTATGCAAGTAGGGATTGCTGGTAGATCCATCTAAAATTTCCATTATAGTTGATCTACCCCCTCCTACTTCAGTCAAACAGTTGCGCACTGCGCTGGGACACACAAGATATTACAGGAATTTCATTAAGGGATATGCCCAGATTACAACACCCGTGGAGAAGCTTTTGAAGAAACATTATCAGTTCAGTTGGACAAAAGAGTGACAACAGAGCTTCAACACACTGAAAGAGAAAATTGTTACTGCGCCTATCCTAGTTTTTCAAGATTGGAGCAAGGAGTTTCATGTGCATGTTGATGCATCTTATATTGCTTTAGGATTAGTGTTAGTGCAACATGGGGAAGGAGATATTAACCATCCGTTATCCTTTTCCAGCAGGAAGCTATCAACAACTGAGATTAACTACACCACCATTGAGAGAGAAGGGTTAACCATGGTGTATGCGTTGCAGAAATTTCACCACTAATTGTTGGGAGGACACTTTAAAATGTTTACTGATCACTCCACACTAAAATACCTAGTCAAAAAGCCAGTGTTGGGGGGGAGAATATGCATATGGATTATTTTATTTCAAGAATATGAATTTAACATCATAGTAAAGCCAGGAAGAATGAACAAAGGTCTTGACCACTTGTCGAGGTTGGAACATGGAAAAGAGCCCACTAGTTTGGAGGATACACTGTCGGATGCATAGTTGTTGTCCATTAGAAATATTTATGACCACTTCGCAGAGATAGTCCAGTTCCTATCAATAGGAATGGAACCAAGTGAATATACAATTCCCCAGAAGAAACAACTAGTAGTGTGCACTGTCGACTTTTCACTTATAGTTGGACAACTATACAAAATGGGACTTGATGAGATATTGAGAAGGTGTTTTATGGAAGCATAGAAACCATTGATCCTCATAAAATCTCATGAAGGCATCGCAGGAGGACATTACACAGGGAAATCATTGTGCAAAAGGTTCTTAGAGTTGGCCTTTGGTGGCCTACTTTAAACAGATATGCTAAAGACTATTACAGATCCTGCGATGCATGCCAAAGAGTTGGGAAACCATACAGAAGAGATGAAATTCAATTAGCACCACATCTGACCCTACAAGCATTTCAAAAACGAGCCATCGACTTCGTGGGACCTATAAACCCACCATGAAAGAACACAGGAGAAAGGTACATAATTACAACAACAGAGTACTTGACCAGATGGGCTGAAGCAAGAGCAGTTAAGGACTGTAGTGCAACTACAACCTCGTGCTTCATATTTGATGACATCATAAATAGGTTTGGATGCCCAAAGATCCTTATGATTGATCAAGGCACACATTTAATAAATAATATTGTTGAAGCCTTGACTGAGGAATTTGTGGTCCATCACCAGAAGAGCACGCCTTACCATCCAAAAGCAAATGGGATAGTGGAAGCATTCAAAAAGATCCTGGAAACAACCCTGATGAAGATTTGTAGTGTGAACATGGATGACTTGGATTTAAGAGTACCAACAGTACTGTGGGCCTATAGAACCACTTGCAAGAAGCTAACAATGCAGACCCCTTTTAAGTTAGTATATGGTCTCAAAGTCGTTGTCCCAATGGAATATTTGGTACCAAGCCTAAGAATTGTTTCCTTTACAGATATGGATGACATTGGTGTTGTTCAAGAGAGGCTTGCACATTTGGTCAAACTGGAGGAAGACAAATTTGTTGTACGATTTCATCAGCAGGTACAGAAGGAAAGAGAGAAGGCCTATCATGACAGGAACATCGAGAACAAGGAATTTATACAAGGTGATCTAGTACTGGTATATGACAGTAAGTTCATCAAACATCATGGGAAGTTCAGAACGCATTGGCTTGGACCATATGAGGTCACCTATGTTACAGAAGGAGGAGTTGCGCAGTTGAAGACTTTGAAGGAAGGATTAGTGAATGGGAGTCGACTGAAGTTGTACTATGGCAACCAGTTTCCTCGCAGATCTAAGTAAAAGCATAAGGAAAAGGGTCTAGGTACCAGGTGTAGTTGAAACTGGGTATCCGACACAGAAAAAACAGTCTGCACAAGGAAGGAAGGAGACGAGGCATAGAGCAAAAAGAAAACACTACACTGCGCAGTCTTAAGTCGAAGTAAAACAGAAGAATGAGATATGAAGTGCCTCAGGATGAGTCACAGGTGAGTGTTGGGGGCATGTTGGCCCTTGGTTATGGAAGTAAGTGAAGAACAAGGAAGAAAAGAAAAAATGTGAACTTCGCAGAAGACACAGTGACTGTTACTGAGTCGAAGTGAGAAAAAGAGTAGAAAAGATGGAGCGAAGTAAAAGAAAGCAAGCCGTCAGAAAAGGAGATCGAGGATGACATATCAACAATAAAGAAATATCGTGGACAACTCAATAAGAGGAAAGAGCCACCATTATATGCTTTGGAGCACCGCGCAAGAAGGAAGGAAAGACAGGCTGGTGAAGCCTTGAAAATGCAGGTCAAGTTGACCTAGGGTTTTAGACACCTAGGGTTTTGGTATCTAGGGTTTTGACACTTGGGTTTCGACCTAAGGATTTCGGTGTGATATTGTAATGTATAAATAAGAACCTACATGAGGGAAGGAGGTTCGATCTAATGGTACTATTGACATGAGTGATTATTGTTGTGTGAGAGAGAAGAGCTAAGTGTGAGAACCTTCTGGTATTGTAAGATCTTCAACTGGGTGCGAAGGTCAATTCCTGCAACTGGGTGCGTAGGAAGGGGAGAGATAAAGATAAGAAGAAAGAAGATCTGCTAGCTAAGAGAGCAGATCAGAAATGTATGCTTTCATCTTAATATATCACAAAGCACAGTTCTGTGGACGTAGCCCTAGAGAGAGTGTGAACCACGTATATCTTGTGGTGTATGTGTGATTGATGTTCTATTCTTTGTTATTGGTATACTGCTATTGCATTACTGTGTTAGATCTGATAGATATATCTTGCATAGTAGATCCTAGGAAGATAAAAAATACTAGATTGTTGTCTATTGATCACTTTGAACCCACTTTACATTTCTTTTGGTTGTAGACATTTTTGTCCTGCAACCCCCACATAGCTGCTTCGGGTGACACTGCATCTGCCTCGCAGGTGTTGCCAAAAGGGCCTGTAGCTAGGGCTTGTTGGTGTGCTCTTGGAGTTGAACCCTGGGTCTGCCCCTATGCCAACATGTATTTTTATGAGAGTCACATGTGAAGAATAACCAACAACAATTCATCAGTTATCCCTTTACATTTTATATTTCACAGTTCATGAGAAGGAAATATTCGACCGGGCAAAGATTATTTCCATATAAATTTCCTCATAGTTAGAAAATTTCATGGAAAATAAAAGGTTTTACATGTCTTCATATTTGATATTTTCCATCACTTGTTATCATGTTTTAAAAGGTCTGAATATCAGAAGAAGGTTCGACTATAAAATTGATCCAGTACCCAGGTGGTACCAAGCCCTTTTGAGATAGAGAGTTACTTATCATTTTTATGAAGTCTATAATGATTTTTTTTCTATTTTAAAAAAACTTATATTTGGCCCAAAAACATCTAGATTATCTTTACAAGCAACAAAATTCCTAGATAAAAAGGGGAGTTATGAGAAATTGGAGCATTTCATTGTGATAAGAATATTTTGTTCTCGTGAGAATCTTTTCTACCTCTCTTATTATGTTTAAGACATAATGTTTGTCATAGAGGCCGCAAGACAATATATATTGTGGGTACATTTCTTCCATTACAAAAGGAAAAAGCAGTTTATTCCAATGCCATAGAAAATTGGGCAAATTTTATTAAGATGCATTTCCAAAATTGATGAATTTGTAGTTTAATTGGATCAATACAACTTGAAATTTGTAGATGAAATCAAGGTTTTTGACCCTAATCATTTTTTTATGGACCATCTGACTTCTATTGGATACAATACTTCACTTGCAAATATATTTTTGTTTGAAGAAGAAGGAGATAGTCAATACCCACCGAAACCAGTTGGCGAAAGAAAAATGGAAAATATTGAAAATATTGTGATTACTACAGATAAGCACAAACAAAGAGGAAAAGTTACAAATGAAAGAAGTGCTCATTCACCAAGTGTATCACAAAGAAGTGGCCTACCCAAGCAAATTTCTTAGCCATTAACACCACAATAAAATAAATCTTCTACTAACAATTTTGATGATGGGGGTGACCAAAATCCTCCAAGAGGAAATTTGGGGAAATCTCATAAACTTCAGGTCAAAATAAAAAGGCAAGTTACTCAGCAGGAGGAAGAAAATATTGTACCTCAAGGAGAAGTTGCAGACAAGATATTGACTTCCCAGATGATGAACAAAGACTCTAGGAAATCAGGGAAGTTGCAGCCAAGATTGAAACTTAGGAAAAGACCTTTTTAGAAGATTAATGTTTTATAGTACAAAATGCCTTGTTTGACAAAATCTCTAAAAAAATTATTTTAGAGAAAATACATTCAAAAAATAAAAGAAAATCTAAATCAAAATTTGATTTCAAAGGCGTACTGCCTTCCAAGATTGCTAGAACTCATAAAGCTACAAGCGATGCTCTAGGAGTATCGGTGGATGACATGGAGGTAAGAAATATGATGCTTAAGGAGATAATTATGGAATTAGAGTATACCCTAATGCCACCTCCCATATTTTATACCCCAGTCCCAACAATCCAACCTAGGAAGAGCATTTGTAAAACCCCAAAATTGAATTTGAAATTGAAGGGAACATCGAGTTTACTTGTTGTAATTCGGTGCTACATTGGAGAAAATATTAAAAAGAGAATGTCTCTCATTTTAGAAACATAGGATTTAACAAGTAGCTTTGTCTCCATTGGTTCTAGAATTCAAAATTTCAGAGAATATTTACAAGTTGATTTGAAAAATGATGAAATAATTTACAAGGATGCAATTATTTCATTTAGTTTGAAGGTTTCATGCATGAGCAAGTTGAAAAGAAAAGAGGAATATTTTCCCTCCCCTAATCACATGAAACAACTAAAGGCATGCTGGATGAAAATGATTAATACATTAAAATAATTATTTGATGAACTAGATGTTTTAAGTGTTAAAAAGAGTGAAGCTTATTCCAAGGTAATGAGATTAGACCTTGTAGGAAGTACTGGTGAAGTTCAAGATCCCAAACTCATTTCAAATAGTATTCTCTTGACAAGGAAACAATTTGAAGAACATGTAGAAACATTAAAAGGTATATCAACATAAAATTTCAACAACGTGTCTGAGTAGACAAAGCAAGAGATTTAAAGTTGGCTCGTTGAGTATGTAAATAAAAATGAATATATTGAAATTACATTACAACAACTTTCAATTGATTATAGAGAATTATAAAGTATAATGTTAGACATAGGAGTTAAACGAGAAGTAATTGTTGCTCCAATACATGAATATATTGAAAATTGGTTAAAGCTTGCCTTAATCAAGATTATTGAAGATTATCAAATAGAAGCAGTTGGTACCGGTTGAGAAACTGTCAGCAAATAGAATATAAGAGAAAAAATGAAGCAAATATTCCATCATAGTAAGTGCAAATTGATCACATCCTTCTTCCTTCCACTTCCAGAATTCATCCAGTTATATTTTGTCTATTCCAAGAAGAATATAACCATTTTTTTATCCCTCCCTTCTTTTGTCTTTTTAGGTCTTGCATTGTTCCCACCCTGTTCCATATTTGATTCTTCTCTTTTCTATTTTGTCTCTTTATTTATGGTTCACGGGAGCCAATCCCAATCCATATTTGGATAGACACATTTATTTTATTAAGACTATTCAAGACTATTTTTGAGAAAACTCTAGAGAACTACTTTGGGGTTAATTTTAATTGTATCTTTGAACTCTAAGAAATTGAGTATAAGATATTTGAAATTAACCTATCATATCCTATTTTGATTTTAATGAAAATACTCTTTTAAATTTCTCTGATATGTGGGCCCTTCATCTTTCTTCCCTTGAATGTGATAACAAATATTTGAAACTGTGATGGATGTGAGATTCATGTTATATTTTTTATAGTTACTTTCCTTGTATTATATATATGCAAATTTATTATTTTATGAGTGAATATTCCTGGTCCATTTCTTAGGAATTCTTGATGCATGTATATTCTATTCATTATTTTTTATTTATTTGAATGATGAATATTTGGATTTTGTTTTCTTGGCACTCTCCCATTTTAATGTTGTTGTCCAAATATCTTTGAAGTTTTTTTTTTTTAAAGAGGAGTGGCACCTCTATAAAAACGCAGGGTTTTTTTTAATCTTTACGAGGTTGTTGTTTTGATCTTAACCAATTCAAACATCAACATTTTTAAAACCATACTGGGGACCAAGAACAAAAATTTGGTTTCAAACTTGAATTATTTATGACTTAGCCTCAACCTAACCAATCCCAGTTGCAAGTTGGATTAGGAAATCAGACAACTGTTTTGCATCAATTATATGATTTGGCATTGACAATAACTCAAAGTTGTGAAGAGATTGAAATATCTTGGGAGACTCTTGCTCGTGAAGAGGAAAGAGAAATTGCAAGAATGCAAAGAAGACATGATAGAAATTAAAGCTGGAATCATACAAAATACTAATAACAAGGAGTAAAAGTAAACAACTTCAAGAAATCAGAGAAAGTTCCACCATAAAAAATGAAAAAGATTAGAGAAGAAGGAAATGAAAACCCTCCTGAGAATCATGAAGAAAGATGAAGGAAAATAATTCAATGGAAAAGGGTTAGAAATAGCCCTTTAAATATTTACGGTGAACAGCATCTGTTGCCAACTCTTCCATAAGGAGCGCTGGCAACATTTCCTAGAGATGGATCAGTTGATCCAAAGAAACATATGGAAATGTTTTTGAGCATATGCGAGATTCATTTGGTGGAACACAACGATTTAATGGTAAGATTATTTCTTCAAACATTGATAGGCCAAGCCTATGAATGGTATATGTCCCTTCCAATAAATTCAATCTCCACATTTGATGATTTAGAAGGTATTTTTTAAACCATGTATGCTCCTCCAGTAGCATATCATACTCTGCTCACACAATTCACCCAAATCCATTTGAAAAAGGGTGAAAGGATCCAAGATTTCAATTTCCAATTTTTAAGAACACTTAATAAGATCAAAGAAAATCAGAGGCCAAATGCTCCAATCATACTTGGGTGTTACAAAAATGCAATGCCTTCAAATGTGAAGTTTTCCATCAGGGTTGTCCAAATTGAATATGTAAATGTTGCAATGAATAAAGCGATAAAAATGGAAGAAATTATGTTGGAGACAGATGTAGATCCATATATCATTCTAGGCAAAGTCCAAGGATAGATGGATACCCTTAATATTGCAAATAAAGGAGCATAAACTTCAAGAAAAGTTGAAGATCAAAGTGCACCAAATACTAGAGACCAAGGAGTTGGTGGAGGGATACTCAAAGGAGTAATTACTGATGTGACAAATGATCTAACAATAATGCAAGAGACAAAACACAGGATGGAAATAACAATATGAATTGAACTATTAGACAGATGCAAAACAAATTGACAAGACTAAGAAGAAATGAAATTTTTTCTCCTAATCCAAGAATTCATGTTAAATAACAAAGAAGAAATCATTTTCAAGGAAAAATAATATGAAATGATGGTACAAATGAAGAGTTTAGACAGAGGGCACCTAGAGTGCCAAATCCAAATGTTGTAATTTTAGAAGAAATTTTTGAAGATGAGATAATTGATAATCAAGAGACTGATTTTGTTCAAGAAGAAATTCTTGAATCTGTACAGATGGATGGAGAGTCATTCATGTATATATTTGATGAACACGAAGAAATCGACATCTCGCAAGACAATGTTGTGCAAACAAGAGCACAAACAAATAAATTAAAACCAAAAGGAAATGTAGAGATGGAAAAGGAAAAGATGAAACCAAATGGCACATAAACAACTAAGCAACAATCAGTTGTAAATAAAGTGAAGAATCCTTCACAAATGACATATAATATAATCAATGATCTGAAAAAATTGATAATCACTCTGCCATTTATGGAAGTTGTCAAAATTCCGCAGCAGAGGGAAAATATTCTTAAAATATTAGATAATCCAAGTCATAGAATTGAAGTTGTTGCATTAAATCCAAAGCAACACTAGAATATATCAACAGTAAGATCAAAAGGTAAAGTGCCACCCTTTTATATTACAATATAAAATCATGATGCGGTCCTTCATAATTGCTTGATTGATACTTGAGCAACAAATAATATCATGCCACTATAAGTAATTGAAGCATTTGGGATGAGTTGTACCAAATATTATGAAACCAAGGAGAGTATATATTCTATTGACTCAAGAAAAGTCCTAGCACCACATATAACAACTGTGTTCACAATTACATTGGTTGATCTTCCTCCAGCTTATGGAGTAGTTCTTGGGAGAGATTGTTCTTCATTGATAGGAGGATATATCATGAATGATGGGAGTTGCATGATGTTTCCAAATAAAGATGGAACAATGATTAGAGTTCCCTGAGAACCAAGAAAACAGTTTTCTTTCAAGAAAAAGGAAAATGAATTCATGGAATATTATATTGTTTCTGGTATAGGAAACTATGTTTTCCTTGACCAAGAGAAGAAAATTATTTTGAAACCAGAAGTAAAAAATTCTTTCGAAGGATTTCTGAGGATTTATTTTGATGGTGTCTGTTGCAGCTAAGGGAGAAAAGTAGGAATTGTGTTCAAAAGTCCCAATTCGGTCATACATCCTCACACTATCAGGATTAGATTTCCTTGTATGAACAATCAAGCTGAATATGAGGTGTTAATACAAGGAATAAATCTTGTAATTAAAATTAAGATTGAACATATGATCATAACTGACGACTTTGAACTTTCTATAAATCACATAATGAAGAAATATAAGATAAAAAGGAGCGATTAATACTCTATTCCAAAAGAGTAGATGAATTGATGTAGTCCTTCAACTCATTCAACATATCATTTATTCCCAGGGAAAGAAATAAAAAAGTAGACTCACTGGGAGTTGTTGCATCTCTATTTAGTCCTAATGATTTCCAGAATCAAAAGAATTTTCAAGTCAAAAGAATTTTCAAGCCATCAATACCTGATAATTGAGATCATTTGGAAGTGTTCGAAAATATTGAAGAGTTGGCTAATTTTCATGCTGACATAGATGACAGTCTTGATGATCCCGCACCAATTCTAAAAAAATGTATCAATCTTTAGCCTTTATTTATGAGATATGATGAAGTGAGGATGCCAAATTGGAAGGAAGAAGCATCTACTAGAAAGGTGCAAGAAACTCAAAAGATAAATATTGGGACTGAAGAATATCCAAAAATGTAAGTCTTGGGACTTGATGCATGCAAAATGAGATTGATCAGTATACTGGCTTGTTCAAATAATTCTTTGATATCTCATCATGGACTTACGATGATTTGAAAGAATATAATAAATCCATATTCCAACATATCATACCATTAAAAGAATGGATGAATCCATTCAAACAAAAGTTAATAATACTAAAACCAAAATTGAAACCCCTGGTGAAAATTGAACTGGAGAAGAGGAAAGTTGGAATAATATTCCCAATTAGGCATTCAAAATGGATTTCAAACCCTGTCATTGTAAGAAAGAAAAGTGGAGAAATTTGTTTGTGTGTTGATTTTTGAGATTTGAACAAGGTGAGCATTAAAGATAATTATCCCCCTCCTAACATGGAAATGTTACATCAACAAGTCACTGGCTCAAATTTGATGTCCATGTTAGATGGATGTTCGGGATACAATCAAGTGCTAGTTGCAGAAGAGGACATATCAAAAATTGCTTTCATAACACCTTGGGAGACATATGTTTATCCCCGCATTCCCTTTGGATTGAAAAATGTAGGAGCAACCTTTCAGAGAGTTATGGAACATGCCTTCAAAGATATGATCAGGAGATTCATGGGAAGCAATCAATATGATCTTAGCATTCATTCTAAGATCAAAGAAAAACATATCTATCATTTAAGAGAAGTTTTTCAAAGATGAAGATTATATGGAATATCTCTCAATCCAAAGAAATGCTTATTTGCAGTTTCATAAGGAAAGATTTTGGGACATATTGTCAGCAAAGAAGGAATATATATTGATATTGATAGAGTCAAGGCTATCAATGAATTAAATCCTCTTACCTCAAAAAAGGGAGTGCAATCATATTTTGGCAAAATAAACTTTGTAAGAAGATTTGTTCCAAATTATGCAACAATTTTTAAACCAATAAATGCATCGTTGAAAAAGGATCAAAGATCTGAAGGGACCCAAGATGTTCAAAGATAATTCACCAATATCAAACATGCAATCGCCATTGCACCTATATTGATCATCCCAAATTTTAATAAATATTTCATTAGATATTCTTTTGCTTCAGAGGAGACTATTACTTCTATTCTTACACAAAGAAATCTTAAAGGAGAAGAACTCCCAATAAGTTTTATGAGCAAAACTCTTCACGATTATCAATTGAAATATTCATAAATATAGAAGCAAGCTCTTTCCTTAGTTAAGGCAGTGGCTCATTTTAGAACTTATATTTTGTCATCCCATGCCATAGCATATGTTCCTACTTCTCTAGTGAAAATTCTCCTCAAGAAACCATTGAGAGAAGGAGAATGGGAGAATTGGATGACAAAAATCAAAGAATATGACATTTAGATTAAGCCACTAAAATTAATTAGATGATAGGGTTGTGCAATCTCATTGCAGGTTCTAATTCACTAAATGGAGTTATATAGATCTCAATAGGATCATCTACATCAAGTCCCGATTGGTATAAAGATATTATTTTCCATTTAAAATATGGCTAGTTCCCAAATGGCATGTCTTCAAAAGAAACAAGAGCATTGAATATGAAAGAAAATTAGTATGTGTTGGTTGCCAAAATTTTGTTTCGTAGAAATTTTTATGGAATGTTGTTGAGATGCGTTGATGCCACAAAAACTTAGAGACTGATAGAAAAATTTCATGAGGGGATTTTTGGTGGGCACTTCGCACGTACAACTACTGCACATAGAATACTGAGAGTCGAATATTATTGACCAACTATTTTCAAAGATTCATATTCAATGATAATAAAATGCATTTATTTTCATAAATTCTCAGGATGAATGAAGAGGGAAACAATGCCTCTGCAACCCATATCAATAGAATAACCATTCACACAATGGGGATTGGATCTAATTGGGTCAATTAATCTGAAATCAAGTAAGGGACATTTATATATTCTCATAACTACAAATTGGTTTACAAAATGGAAAGAAGCAGTAGCATTGAAAAAGGTTGATTCAGATGAGCTTATAAGATTCCTCAAGGAAAATATTTTAGCAAGATTCATAGTTCGAGAAAAGTATATCACATATAATTGATCAATATTCATTGGGTCAAAGTTTACTAAATTTTGTGAAGAATTTGGTATCATAATGGGACAATCATCAAACTATTATCCCCAAGGAAATGGTTTGGCTGAGTCTACAAATAAAACTTTGATCCAAATCCTCAAGAAAACAATTGATATTAATCAAATAAATTGGCATTTTCAATTTATAGATGCATTATGGGAAAGTATATTAACACCAAAGGATAAAACTTGAAACTCCCCGTATACACTAGTGTATGGAAAATAAGTAAGAATGCCTATCAATATGGAATTGAATGCTTTGACATATGATATGAATACTGAGGATGTAGAGGAAGTCTCCCCTTTACACAAAAGATATAATCAATTGGTGAAATTGGAGGAAGAACCAACCGAAGCATTAAATAAAATGAGTCAGAGACAACAAACCATCAAGAGATATTTTGATCAGAGCGCAACAAAAAAATATTTTCAAAAGGGGAAATTGGTACTATTATGGAACAAAGCAAAGGACAATCCTTCTTTACATACAAAATTTGAGGCATTATGGATTGGCCCATAAAATATTGAAAATATCTTGGGTTATAACTCTTATTTACTCAAAGACATGAAAGTGATAGTACATGTGTTTCCTGTCAATGGCTAACATCTCAAGAGTTTATTTTCCTGATCAATCCTCTGCTCTCACCTGTACATAGTTTAATTTCCTTTCCTTTTGTACATTTTTTCTTATTTTCTATTTTCTCTTTTTTTCACTGACTCCATGCCCAATAGGTAAGATTCTAGATTCTTTAGTAACCCATAGGGGGTTACTATCCCACAATTAGAACCAATTATTGACCTATATATAAGTTCACATCTTATATTTTCTTTTTACTTAGATTTTTTCAATCCATGGCGGGTTCATAACCTTGCTTATCAAGTTTCGTGTTATACAAAATGAAATTTTATTCTCTGTCGCATCCAGTGCACACTGTTTTCTTTGTTCAGTTGTTTGGACATGTGTAACAGCAGGGCACTTCTCTGTTGTGTCACTTCATGTGCATACGGAACTTACATGGAACTTATCAGCGTTTCTATCTATAATCTTACTACTCAGGCTGCAACATCATGAGAAAGATCCAGCAAAATAAAGAGCCAACAGTTCTCACTTATGTGGGGCTCTCGAGGTGGCTCGCTTTGCTCAACGTAATCCTGCCTCTTCCCCAAGATTCTAGGTTTAGTTTAAGGGAGTCGCCTAAGGGATCAACTAAGTGTTTTTGTGTAAGTGAACACCCAAATATTGATGCCTCACTCATGGGGATTTGTTGGAGATTTTTCGGATGGAACTGGAACTTAGTCAGTTGAATCTACTACTGGTCTTCATTATGAGTGTATTTGTTGTTTTACTTTTTTCTACAGATAGAAAATGTCAAACGGAAAGCAGCAGAGATGAATGAATGCGGTTACTTATTGATTATCAGCTCCAGCAATGCATGAACCTTATTTAATGCATTTTTTGTCAGATGAGATCCACTCGTACGTTCAAATGGAATAAAGAGATATTTATGCCGGAGGTTGCAAGATTAAATTTCGTTTATATCGAAGCGGCCCACGTCTATAGTTCCAAGCCATCATATTTAGATAATTACAATGGTTGGCATTTGCAAAATTATCTGTAGTATTTGTTGTTGGTAATCAATGAAGATTTTTTTTTGGTGATATTATCTCCAGACTATCGGCCTTCATGCCATATCAGGTTTGTTGCACTCCCCAGAATAAAAAATGATATGATAACAGTAAATTTTTAGTGTATCTCTACCGAAATGTAGGGATTATGTTTGGAATGGGTTACGAGTTCGCCACGAGGGCAGGCAGATCCGAAGAGCAAAGGCATTAGTTGGACCGTCATTATCATTTTCTTTCCCGTCTGGTGGATCACCCCACCCCTGAAACACATTTCCAATCAACCGAATCAAATAAGTCGCTCCTCATTCATCGGTGACCTCACACACACTCGGGCTATGATATTTTGGCGTATATACACTTCATGTATTCGGCATGGGTTCTTCTCTTATTGTCGATCAAAGGGATTGTCACAGTATGGATATCGGTGGCCTTGGTATACATATTGTCGGGTGTAAAACGGGACTGGAAACTCCTAAAAGAATATTGAATTCCTATCTAGTCCTTGATGCAACCTCGATTCACCCGCAAAGGCCTCCAAGGGGAGGACGAAGCTGAAGGCGAGAACAAGAAAACAAGAAGAGAATTATGTACGGGGGATTCAACAAGACACCACCATTGTTGAGTGACAAAACATCCTTCGCCCACTGTTTATGTTTCAGGGTTTTCAGTTGGTGCAAGTGGTGAATGGCATAGAGGGTTTCCATTTCTTACCACTAGAGCATGTTGCAAGGTTTGTGGAAACTTGGAAGCAACTTTTCTGGTTGCAGTTATGACCATCAACTTTTCTCCGGAGATCTCACTATCCCCAAAAATTAACACAGCAAGCTAACGACATATATGACTGCTATGTATGTTGACGTCCTTGCTGGCCTCCTACATTGGAACGCGTCTTGACAAAGAAAAATGTGATTGGGTACTTTTCCTGTTGGTTTTACCTTCAATCACACGAAGTACTGGTCTGATCCTGATACAACATGGGCGCTACAAATTTCTTCTATCGGCTAGAGCATTCATGGCGGCCTGGTGGTGCAGGTATCCACTCCAATTGCCCAATGAAAATTCCAGTTTGTTATTTGTTTTGTTGTATTATAACTATATATATATATATATATATATATTGATTTTATTTTTTTTG
>ML776944.1:620996-651578 GCA_009831015.1 Picea engelmannii
AATATATATATATATATATATATATAGTATTATAACAAAAAAAAATATTATAAAAATTTGTTTTAAATTTTACTTTCTTTGAAAATATATCAAAAAAAAGAAAATCATAAAAAAAAACTTACGTCAAACATAATAAAATTAAAAAATAAATAAAATTAAAATTATAAATAAAAATTCCTAAAAGATAAAAACAAATTATAAAAATAAAAACAAACAAAAACAAATCAAATTGCAAATGGATTTTTTTTAACTTCCTAAAAACAATATCGAAACATTTTTTTACGATTTTACGCTAAGTTGTTTCTTAGAGTCACTTAAGCAAGCAATCAACGATGAAACAATCATGCGCGCAACGACCACGACAAGAGGCATAAAACGCATTTTTTTTTTCTTTGTCGCATTTGTCCTTCTTTCTGCGTGTTATATTTTCGAACATCTCACAAGTTTTCATGCAGGATTTCTACTAAGTTTTTTCAGGACCACAACCGATCGCATCTTGCTGCTAAAGTGATTTTCAAAGATCACAACTTTTGGAAAAAAAACATGTCTTATTGACTGCTTGAAGGAGTTGATTCTCGTCTTACACATCATGGCGTTTGCAGTTACACATAAACCTTTTCATAAACCCATTTGTGTCATGAATGTCTTCCTCCATTTCTCCTTCAAAGAAGACTGGTCATCCTTGTGTTGAGGCCCATCTTACATTGCCATATCTATCATGGCTTCACATACGCCTATCTTTTTGAGTTGCATACATCTCTTTCTTATTTTTTCGTTCATTTTTCCTTACAAATAAAACCATCCAGCCCCTTTCCATGACTACATTGCCTTGTTTTCCTTCCCATAAAACATTGTTGCTACTGAGATCTTTCCTATAGTCCTACCAATATTTTTTATCAGAACTCGTGTTGACTGATGTGGGATTCCTTAAGGCTCGCCTTTCAACAAGTCTTGTCCCATTGACCTCGACACCTTATCTGGGATATATACTAGAGTCCATTTTGAGTACCTGGAGGATTGCATGCCTTAATGGAAAGTTCTCTCACTGACAATCATGGGAATACATCAATGTCCCTTGATCGTTAGACCTTGCAAGTGGCTCGACATCATCTCATTCATTCATAGTTCACAAGATGTACTCGAGTACCTTGGCACTCATTGACATCAATGACGAGCTTCCTCGCATTGGTTAACGGCATTCATCATTGGTCGGTAATCCAATGACTTCTTTTCATGCTCGACATCAACACATTCATTCGCATGATTATAATTGTACCATCAGGTTTAGCAACAGGTGAAGACTATACACTTTTCATGACTCTATCAGCAGTTACAGCAGCATGACTTCAACCATACGAGAGTACCACAGTTCCACTTTCATACTTTCTCTTTTCCATGATTCCTTCAGCAGCAGTTCAGATTCCTCCACTTCACATTCTCTAATTCAGTAGACAGCAGTCGCAGCTATAGCAGTAGTCACTTTCCATATGATCCTGCAGCAGTGACATCTTCCATGCTCTAGCAGCCGCATCAGCCATATTCCTATTGCATATTTCATCAACATTTTGGGTAAGTGGAGGTATTTTATTTTCTAAACTTTAATCATGTAATTCCTCAACTTCTAGCAATGAATAATTTGGAAAATTCCCTCACCCAGTTCCCTTTCCTTTTCACTTCTATGACTTATGCCACGTTGCATGAGGACATGAAAAAAGTTAATTTGGGGGGTAGGGGACTTTATTCACTATCATCACTCCACTTTTCCACTACCATCATTCCATTTTTCATCTCATTTACCATTTATGAACATTTCTTTTCCAACGATACTTTGTTGCACTTTTCTTCATAAGCATTGTTATACATATTGGCATGATTCACACATATACAAAAAAGAGCTTTATTATACTCAGTGATGTTTCCTTATGCACATTGATAGCATATATTTTCTAGTAAGAATATGGGTAAATTATTATTATAACAGCAAGAGAAAAAATAAGGAAATGAATGTTGTTAACACAAGAACCAACATTCTTTATATTCATGGTTGTCACATAAGAACCAACCATAAGAAAATGTCAGTTGTTACTCATGTAAATCCCATCCTGGAAAAATTTATTATCATCACTCAAAGCCAACATTCAGATGCCAAAATTTCTTGAGAGATCCATGCATGGTTGCATGAGGACATGAAACAAGTTAAGTTGGGGGGGTATGTTGGGGCTCAGAAATGTCATATCTTCATCCACCTTTCCCTTCATTATTCTTCACATTTCATCGCCCCTTTAACCTTTCATGACATCATTTTCATAAATACATTTGGGTTTCACCTTATTATTTTCCACTTTATTCATTTTAGTATTAAAAGGGAATTTGTGATTAAATGTTAGAAAATCGACATGTTTTCATATATATCTCAAAAATGTGTGAGCTTTGTAATCTGTAGTAATATGTGACGGATTAATTCAAAAGGAATTCTCGAACACTTCCTCCACCATTTCAATATTTGAGGAGATAATTCAATCCCATTCCAAGGAGAATATCATGGAGATTTGGTTGGAATATATTATCCAAGATATATGAGAGATATGTGTGAAGATTTGAAGGGATTATATTTTGTAATAATGGGAAAATAGTTGAGAGAATAGTGGACCTGTAATTATGAGATGGTTATCTTATCTTCAAGGTTCTCATGTATAAAAGAGATTGCTCTCTCTTCATGAGGGGGTAGTAATCATTTAGGTAATGGAGTAGTAATCAATTAGAGCTATTAGAGTAGTCATTAATGGTAGTCATTAGGGTTTGAAAGAGAAAGGGATTCTTAGCTTTGATTCATGCTTTCATTATTTTGTTATGAAGATTGATTTGATTATTATAATGTAATATTGCTTCATTGGCATGAGCTCACATATGTTGTTGTGTCACAACTCTTCACATGTTGTATTTTCTTTTCCTTCATGTAGTTCGCCATTCCTAGATTAATTTCAATTCCAAGTCGTGTGTTTCAATTTCCGGCATTGGATTAATGATTCAATTTCAGTCGTAGCTTAAACATTAGATTAGATTAGTCCTGCTTCAATCTTGCATATACTGTGTGTGCTTCATAATTTTACGATCCCCGGGTTGACAAATTAAATAGTTGGGCAAGTACTACAACTCAATTAATACAACATTAGATTGGCCCAATATAACAACTTTCATTCCCTTGTCACGATTGATGTTCCTTTTGTAAGTAGTGTTGTTCATTTGAATGGAACAATTGTCGTTCCTTTTGTTACGATTGTTGTCCCTTTGTAGGGGTTGCATCTCTGGAGGATGGGTATTGAAAACGGAAGGTAAGAACCTACGTAGGTGACAAGTAAAACACTTGTGCTAGCACCTACCTTTGGATGATGCATAGAGGTTATATTTTAGGACATCTTTAGAGCCCAACAGTATGAATGTTGAAGAAATTGTTGTGGTATGATATTGTTTGCCTCTTGATAAGTATACTATTTTATGCAGAGGCTAATCAGCCCATACATAACTATGTTTTCATATGTTATATTCATCTCTATGTTAACACTCTTTTTCCCATGTAAAGACTCTTCTGACACAAGCAGTATCTTATATTTCCTTGACAACAATTAATTCCACATGGGAAGTTGGTTACTAATTATTAGGATGTATTAATATTTATGGGGATGTAACACTCTTTCTATGGAAAATGTTGTTTACCTTGAGAATAGGTTATGGTGATTCTATAGTCGAGCACCTAAATGCATTTAATATTTTTGTAACCCAATTGATCTCAGTTGGATTGAAAATGGATGAGGAGGATCACTATATGACCATTTTGTGTTCTTTTTTAGATTCAAGGGAATACCTATTAATTACCATTGGAATCATTGTAAAGACATTGGTGATTGATGAGGTTGTGGTTATGTTTCTCTCGGAGGAGGTGAAGAACAAAGTTTTTGAATCCACTAATGAGGCCTTGTTTGTTCATGGAATATTGAAGGAGAAAGGAACAAAGAGAGAAAAGGACAGAGCCAAATCATGTGGGAGACATAAGTCTCTGAGAAAGTCTAAGGAAAAATGTTGGAATTGTGGCAAGTTTGGGTATGTTAGAAGAGATTGGAAAGAAGAGAAAAAGAAGAATAAGAAGGGAAAAATTATTTTGATGATGAGTATGGAAAATATTCTCAATATGATGGTGGAGATGCCTTTGTTGTTTCTTTGGAAATACATGCATGCTAGAGTGCATGGTTGATAAACTCTAGAAATTCATTCCACATGACTCCCCATCTAGTTCTCACAAATATTTTGGGTTGTTCAACTTGATTCATTCTAATGAATTTGGTCGAATTAAAGTTCCTTCAATATATAAGGTATTTTATTGTGTTTCATTCATTTATTATTATTCTAGAAGGATGTGGGTGTGTTTTCTTAGAACTGAATCTGATGTTTCTAGTTGGTTTAAGGAGTTTAAATCTCTCTTTGAAAATCAAATTGGTAGGAATATTAAGGTGTTGAGTATTAATAATGGTGGTGAGTTTTGTTCTATATAGTTTGATAAGTTTTATAAGGATAGTGACATTGAAAGACATAAGACATATCCATATACCCCTCAACGTAATGGACTGATAGAATGCATGAACAAAATGTTGATGAAGAAAGCTAGGAGTATGCTTAGTGGAGTCATCTTAGAGAAGAAGTTCTACACAAAAGTAGTTGTTACCACATGTTACTTGATTAACAAGTCTCCCACATCATCTCTTGTGGATAAGACCCCTATGGAGGTCTATATGGGAAATAATTCCTCACATTATCATCTTCATTTTTGTTGTTGTGAGACATATGCTCATATACCTAAGGAGAAACAGTCAAAATTGGATAACCAAGATATGAAATGTATCTTCATCAACTATAGTGCTGGTGTGAAAGGATACAAGCTTTGAGATCTTCTGGTTGGAAAATTTTTGTATAGCAAGAATGTTATTTTCAAAGAAGTTAATCCTTCTCCCACATTGGTGTAGCCATAAGAGGATGAGAAGAAATTATTGGTTCAGTGACCACCCATGACCAACAAATTTGAAATAGAAAATGAACAATAAGTTCATGATGGACCTGATGAGGAGGAGGATTCAAAGAGTTCATAAGAGGAGCAAGAAACTCCACCCCAAAATTTATGGAGGTCCACTCGACAAAGAAGGAAACCAAACATGTACAATTATAGTATGTGAGATTTCAAACATATATTTGATTTGTTTTATAACATTGATGAGACAAGAACTATGAAAGAGGAAATGGAGATGTAAGTTTACATTTTAAAACCATTTAAGCAGTGCATTTTAGAACCATTTAAGTAGTGATTGGGCCTTTGGTTGAAATTTGGGATTTGGATTTATAATTACCTTTTGTTTATACAATCTCAAGATTTGGATATGCAGATACATTATTGTGTGTGAATAAACCTTGGTCTTATAAAATAATTCGTTGATGTTTTGTAATGGGGCATATTTCCACTCTTACCAAATTCCTCCCAGGTCATACTCCAATATCAAAGGGCAATTTAAACCTAGATAGTATCCACAAAAAATCCAGTGTCCCTTACTAACATTGCTCAAGTGATAGTAATGGGTTCATGTACTTTCAAGTAAAATTTAACTTTAATCACATACACGAAACCATATACTACTTTTAATTACAGTTTAACCTCATACCCAAAAAAATAAAACTGATTACCTAAAAAAACTATTAATTGACATCATATTTTATATTATTTTATAATTTAAAATAAAATGTACATTTTTATAGATAAAATTGTAATCAATTTCTATGCTCTCACACTATCACTAAGCTACGCTATGAAAACCCTATACCACATTGTCTATGAGTTGTGATCTCAAAACCCTCTTACAAAAATTTAATCATGGTTGGAAAATTGAGAAAATCATTTTTTGTATTTCGAGATACATAATCATTGTTAATGCATGTATATAATATATGTTTTAATCTTGACTTTGTTATTCAAATTCAAATATAACGTGCTTGTGAATTTTCAAAACACGCACATTTTAAGAATTTGACTTTTTCTAGCAATCATCACTGGAATCTGGCTATAGAAGAGAACAGACCTTGCCTCAATCTCTCCTCCTCCTCAAAGCCCCCAACATATCATGGATACATACATGAGAATGCACCTCTCTATTCTCCTCTACCTAATGCCACGATGTAACACCATGACATCCTAGAACCATAGAGCCACATTTTTATCCAACCCACCCGCTGCTCCTACATTAGCTTCTTCTTCTTTCTGAATTTCAACATTCTAGATTTGGACAGAACCTCCAAATCCATCATGTTGAGCAACATGAGATCGATCATCAAGTTGAACACCATACCAATGGGTTCTCCTCGCTTCACTTTTAAGGATAAACTAACAGTTATGGATGAACTAGATTGTATACCTTCATATGCATACATCTTATGGGATGTCCAACTAACCTTAGTAGCATATACACTAATGAAAAGATTCTTAAAGAACATTGGGGAAGTGGACTATGCAACCAAGACAAAACTAGACAAGGCTTATTGTATTTTGAAGACTACAAGGATGGTAAGTGGTGAAAACCATCATCCACTCATAGATCATCCACAATTTTGGTTCATAACATATTTATAAGAAAGTGGATATACCCATTTTATTCATAACAAATTTATATGAAAGCAAGGTTGCTTCATTACCTAAATTTTTAGTAATAGATAATCATATTTACATCCCCAAAAGAAGAAACAAAACCAACATTCATTTATGAAGAGTAAGAAAGGACTATTCGAAGTATCAATCCTTTCTAAATAAAGATCTTGTTGTGGGAAATGATTTTTCACATTTTTTTTGTTGTTCCACCCTTATATAATCTTAAACTTCTCCCTTGCAACATATGGATTTTTGGCATCAACTCCAATAGCCTCAAACTAGGCATTGTAGCAACCACATGTTATACTTTTTTTCTTTTAGATCCATCCTGGGGGCCACTCTAATCAACTCATGGAGTTGTAAATCAAAATCATATTTTGAAAGAGCACTACAATTGGAAATCTTAGATGTCTAAGAAGTCAGGTCTCCCTTTGAGATTGTAGAATTTTTCCATAGGTAGAAAAAAAAAATGGTAGCTTCAATGATTTATGGTCCTAGGAAATTCAAGTCCCCATTGTTGTCTTGGGGAAATGAAGCTCATTGATCTCATGAATTGTAACTTATCCTTGAATTTGTACTCACAAATGCAAGTGCAAGAACAACTCTTTCAAGATACATGTAATATCCCTAGGTCGAACCCCAACTGTAAATGTAATAATGTACTTAAGCTAGTGAGTTGTTTTATATATTTTTGGCATGCATATTCCATGGTGTAGTACGTGCATGTACTGCACAGTAAAATGATGGAATGGGCACATTCCAGGATACCACGCTCAACAATTTAAGTGTGCGCGATATTGAGGCCAGAGAGCCTTTATGTATATGTTGTGTTTTATAGGTTGGTGATCCAGTTACTATAAGCTATGATTCTTATGTTTTGAATTATGCCAGAGATCCTAGATGTTAAAGGCCATTGCGCCTATATTTGTATACATCTCATCATTAATATAAAATACATCGTTGCATGCAGACCGACCACGATAAAAGAGATGGGGGACTAAACTCCACTAGTTAGGGAAAGGGAGGGGCTAAGTTAAGGAAAGGGGTTAAGCTAGGGAGCTTAAGCCAAAAAGGAATATTATATTAATATTTCTTAAAGTATAAAGTATGGATAATTATTTTATCCTAAGTTCTAAAGTTGGGGACAAGTGGGCCAAAGTAGCTCCCAACATGACAAGTGTCAAGTTGGGGACATGCATACATATTGTTGGGACTTAGTTCATTTTACCATTTTTTCCATTATTCTTCCCATCATCCCTTGCATCATTCAGTCATCCAGTCAATTATCCATGAGCATGCACACACCCATTGAGCTATCCTTTGTATCTCCATGACTGTACCTGAACCTGTATCCATAGCCATACATGTTTGTGTAGTTGGTTAGTTGGGGAGCTAGACTGAAGAAGCAGGTTGTCAAGCCCGTGGGATACGGAAGAAGCGGGTTGTCATGCCCGTGGGATATTGAAGAGGCAGGTTGTCAAGCCAGTGAGAAATTTCTCTCTAGGTGAGAGAATTGTTGGGAATTGATTTTCTGAAGGTTCCAAACTGTAGCTACAAGGCTCTGAGACTTCATGTACGACCTGTTGCTGAAGCCCTAGAAGGGAAGTGGGGCAGTCGAAGGACTGTTGAGAAGAGAAGGGGCACACTTCCTGGGGTGGGACAGGCATGTGGGGAATGAGAGATTGTAGGTTGTTAGTTTGAGTAGGCACCTGTGACGGAGTCTTTCATGTTTTCCATGAGCCATTAGCCTGGTTAGGAACCCTTTACTCAGGTGGAGTTTAGTCCCATCTCAGGGGTGACTCACTATTGAGAGTGATGAACAGTGTGGTCTAAGGCTGGGAGGTTCATGGAAAGTCTGCACGTAGTTGGTGATATTCTTACCAAGATAAGTGTCAATTGTGTGATAAATTTACATGTTGCATTATTATTTCCGTGTTTATTTTTATGGGTATTGTTGTATATGCTGCATGTATATGTTTATTGTTATTTCAGTGTGAATCTGTGTATTTACAAATGTATTGGTATGTTTATGTTTTATATATAATGCTTCCACAAGAGTTTTGTTTGTATATATTTTAATTGCATGCAGTTCAGAAAATGTATGTGGCATAGCTCAATTAGATGTTGGGTATGTTACAGTATGTTCTGCAAAGATAATAAAAGAGTTCTCTGGTGTAGCATGGCCCAGCCTAGGTGGTCGGGGACGTTACAAAATCATATCAGAGCTAAGTAAAGCATCTGAGTAGTGGCATTGCTCGGCTTGTTGATGGTCAAGGATGTTACAATACAACCAATAAAATATAGAAAAAAAAAAACATATATGGCTTATATATTACACCTAATAAAGACAAAACTTGTATCAATATCATAGGAAAAATACCATATCCTATTGTTTTGTTTTTCATACATGTCCATGGACATTATCAATTTGAAATTTATATATGTTCAACCCAGACTAATAATAACCAAAGAAACAATACTCTCTAGCTCCAAGTGTGGAGAAGTGCAGAAAGTTTAGGGTGAAGGGTTAGACACTAACACATGGAATTCCTTTGTGAAAAGGTTACTGAATAGTTCTATTAGACTAAACATAAAATAAGATGCATTATTCTAGTCAAAAAATTCTATCAATGGTGAATACATAGTTAGCCTAGGATATCTAGCTATTTTTTTGGCAGGAGGACATGAGGATGTATGTTGGTAGTGGAAGCCAATATGGAAATTGAAAGCACATATTTTACTATGGCTTAGAATTTCCAATAAGATCCTCACATAGGAAGTTCTGCAAAAATGCCCGTGGCAAGGCCCTCATTATTGTGTTCTATGCAAGCATGGAGGTGTGCCAATGTATATGTTGATATAGTTTCACTTTTCTAGGGAGGCATGTAGTGCTTCTATAACATTGATAGTAGGAAAAGAAAATTGGAAGGGTGTCACCTTAGAAGAAGGGCCTACAAATTGGTTTCATGATTCAGAGGTGATAGAACACAAAGCTCTACTAGTTGTGGTATCATGGGTTTACCAGCTATGGTATCATGGGAATCATGGACTACTAGAAATGCATGATTTTTCAAAAGGAAACACTCTCTCCACTTTAGGTATTTTACAAATCAAGTTTACTTATGATTTCATCATAGTACCTCTTAATACTAAACCTCAAAGACAAATCGGTTCCTTGGACATTAATAAATCTAGAGCTTGGGGATTTATTTATGGGGCCTGTCATGGAACCAACGCCCATGTGGTGCAAGGGGTGTTTTATTATTTTACAGGGGTCACCAAATTACTTTCCAGACAATTTTGGATAGAGGAACAAATCATTGGGATGAGATGCAAGCCCTAGTTACACTCCTCATAATCACAATAGAAAGGGGTATTTTCTCTATGAGTCTTTGGTGATTCAAAATTGGTAATTGGTTGGGTATCACAAAATTATGGGCTTAAAAACCTTACTTTACACACATGTTATGATCAAATCCAATTGATGTTGAGCAGATTCACCACTATTACTTTCAAGTTTC
Organism: Picea engelmannii; assembly: GCA_009831015.1. NCBI lineage: Eukaryota > Viridiplantae > Streptophyta > Pinopsida > Pinales > Pinaceae > Picea > Picea engelmannii. Next base: position 631,197 of record ML776944.1, read on the forward strand.
AACCATATCTTTAGGGAACAAAATATGCTCACGGATGGTTTATTACAAAACGCTTTGGTGTTGAAGGTTGGGTCAATGAAATTGATGGATAATAGGGAGGGTAAATCTCTACCCACAATCACCAGATATATCTATGAATGAGTATTTTCATCCTTTGGGGGATAGTGTCTTACTTTGATATGGTATTATTAAGTAAAAGATGGTGAATATTTTCTTGTTTTTATTGGAGGAGGTTGTCAAGAACATTTAGTTGTTTCATGGACGTAATTTTTCTTATGATTTTTTTATTTTGATGTATACATAAGATGATTGTCCATATGTCAATAGGGTTACTCGGAGAACCTAAATTTTTAACTTTTCAAGATGATTTGTAGATGTATTACAAATTGTACTTAAGCTTCAAGAAACTAGCTAATTATGTTATTCTTCATTTTTGTGGTGCCATGTGCACTTGTGTAATGTAACTTTACTTTTTTCTTCCATGAAATAAAAAAGTTCTATTTTTTTCTTTCGGAAAAATAATAAAATAAAATAAATACCAAAACAAAACACCAATCTGAAAATAGAGAAAATAGAAGGAAAAGGATGTATATTACAAAGGAGATATGAGAGGCTAGTACAACTTTAAAACAAAAGAGAGTGAAAACAAGTAGAAACCCATAAAGCAAGTATATTTTTCTAATGTACAAAGCCATATCTTTGATTTTGCATCCATGTCTTAGTCCCTTAACATGTAAAAATAAAACATAAAAATGATGAGGGAATTAAAAATATATTTATTACAAAATAATTTCAGAGTATCTATGCTAATAAATGCCAAAGAAAGCAGACTTCCTAGATTTCAAAGTTATACATTGTCAAACCCAAACAAAATGCATTTAATAGATCATTTACAGAAAAAGACCCTTAAGGTTTTCAGTTTTTTATGTTTAAGGGATGTTATACCTAGCAATTTAAGTCCATAGATGCATAAAGACTAGTAATGACTACTTAAAAATAGGTCCAAAGGAAACAAAGAGACAGAAAAAAATGAATATAATACAACTAAACTTTGGGTTACATTCATAAGGCCTACAAGCTTTTCATATGTTTATGTTTAAGGGACATTATGTCTTGCATTTTAAATCCATAGATGCATTTTAAATCCATAGATGCACAGAGACTGGCAATCATTGCTTAAGAATAGGTCGAAAGGAATATATATATATATATATATATATATATATATATATATATATATATATAAACTTTGGGTTACATTCATAAGAACAATGCACTAAAAGTACTATAATATCACTTATAAAGAGGATAGATTGTCTAAAAAATTATGTATATATTTTTTCCTTTTCTTTCAATTTTTTTAAGTCCATGGAATCCTTGAATTTAATCATGGTGGCATACCCCATTTCTTGGTTAGTATTGATATTGTATTGAATGGACAGGAAGATGTCATCCTAAATAAAACAAACTTACTTTATTTTACTCTGTAATTCTTCTATACAACTTGTGTATGGCTCCTTCATTACATGATGTATTTTCTATTTGAAACGGGAGTATGTTTGCACTTCAAAACCCATGAAATTAGTAGAAACAATACAAATTCATATATACCATAGTATGAAGAAAAAACTAAACAAAGCAGTGAGCACATGTGAAATGTCGAGAATCGTGAACTATGTCAGACACCCAGTTGTGAATGTCATCTTGTTTACAAAATCCTTATGCAAAATGTGAAAATACTCAATAAACTCTTAATTCATAAAACCTTTACAAAACCTAGATGCATGAACAACAATTTGCTAATACCCATCCTCAAATGAATAAACCCAAATAACCAAAACACCTACCACTCTTTTAACCCTCAATGCACAAAGTTCAAACCCTGCCTCAAGTTGTAAAAGGCCCTCGCAGTATAAATCTCAACATAACAACGATAACAAAAATCTCTCACTTACTACAATATCAATATCAAAATGGAAAAGAGCTCAAAAGGAATGAATGAATGAATCATGTATTAATGATTCTTAAATACTATTAAATCAAAACATGGATTTCATGTTCTTCCCTAGGTTTGTCTTAGAACCATTTCATCACAAATTCAACTATTCTTCAATTCCATGTGTGTTTCATGTCATCGAGAATGAAATGGTGTGTGCAAACCTCCGGACACTTCCAAACTAGCGTTCTACTGCTCAATGGTGCTTTATGTTGTCAATACCATCATCCAAATATCCTTCATATGATGTCAATAAATCATGGTGGGCGCATACCTCCATACATGTCCAAAGTATCGTGCTACTATTGAATGGTGCTTTACTCTGCCAATACCCTCATTCAAATACCCTATGGATGTTGCCAATAAATCATGCTCAATTATGCTTTGCTCTACCAAGAAACCATGCTCTACTCAATTATGCTAAGTTTTCATTCAGATACAAAATGCCCATAATATGAAATTGGGGTGAATAAAAGTATGAAACCAAATTTATACCAAATAGGGAGTGTGGAATAGCTACAAGAAACCCAATTTTTATGGAAATCGGGTGAATGGAAGGTTGCAACTCCAAATTTCAAGGAAGAAAATTTATTGTTTTCCCTCACCTTCATAAATAAGCATGGGATAACCCTTTATACATAATTAAAAAAAAATGGGGACAAATGAGAAAAAATCACTACAACACAAAAAAAAAATCTCAATCAAAATTTGGAACCCCCTAATTTCACCTATGGGAGAAATTTCACTCCTAAAATTTTCTTTGCTTAACACCAGCTTTTCTAGATGTCATTCTAACCCTAATGTATATACTAAGAAACTAGGTAACCATCTCATAATATTGGTTATTTATGTTGATGACCTTATACTCACTAGTAGTGAGCCCAAACTTTTAACCCATGTGAAATCCAGTCTTAAAATTAAATTTGAAATGGCATACTTAGGACATTTGCATTATTTTATTGGCCTCCAAGTCTTGTAAGCCAAGGAAGGAATTTCCCTTTCCTAGTCTAAGTATGCATGTGACCTTCTTTGTCACTTTCACATGGAATATTGTAAACCACCCCCATCTCCCTTCCAGTCTAGATTCAAACTTGTTGCCACTTGTACTACACCCAAAGTAGATGTCACTTTGCACCATCATTTATTTGGTAACATTTTGTATTTGACTTATATTGGTCCTAATATTTCCTTTGTTGTTGGTATTGTTGGTGTACATGCACATTTTCCATATTTTCCTTATGTTTAGGGGGAGCGTTATTTCTAGCATGTCTATTTTTAGTTGGTGGCAGTCAAATGGAAATGACTAGGAAGTGACAAGGATCAAAGTGCACTTCGCCTTGAATATTCATCCTTCCATGGGACTATTCCCCTCCTAGATGAGTGTGCACTTACACTAGAGTTTATTTCAACATGCATGGTTTGCATGCAGAACTTAGTGTTACTTCTATCTTTAGTCACTGCAGTGATGGAGTTTAGTTCAGCATGCATGAGTTTCATGCATGACATGCATAAGTTGCATGCATGAGGTTTTACTTGTGCATGATTAACTCTATTATTAGCTAGTTAACTCCACTCACTTCTAGTCTTATTTTTGGAAGTCCTAATTCCAAAATAGGAAACTTTATTTATAACTAGCCAACTCCATTTTTGGCTAGTTAACTCCACTTATTGCTAGTTTAACTTTGTGTCACATGTGCATGCACAAGGAAGCCCTAACCTAGTGTGCACTTATTCTCTCATGGAGAGTTCTATATTTATGTATCACTCTCTCATTGTAAATCAATACGTTCTAATGAATTCAATAGTTCATTCTCTCTTCTTTCTTTTTGGTCTCATGCTTGCAAGTGTTCTTTCAACTAGATTATTATGCTCAGCAATTTAGTTTTTTCTTTGCATATACATTCTTGTGTGATAATTTTAATAAATCTTGTTACTCAATATATGAAAACACCCATGAGAGCCATTGGAAAGCAACAAAAAGGATATTTTGTTATATCAAGGGTATAATTCAGTTTGGGTTACATTGTTGTTCAAGGGAGGATCATTTGTTGGTTGGTTTCACTAATTTCAAATGAGATAGGGATCTTGTTACACATCAAATTTACACACTACTAAGTGGCACACTTATGTATTTTATTCTAATAAGTGTCTCACTTATGTCTCACTTATGTAGGTGTCAATTTGCCACATTCCTAAGTGTCACACTTATATTCTACTAAGTGTCGTAATTGAATGTTTCAATTGTCGAAGTGGTGATCATGTTCCATAGGAACATTGGGGGATAAAACCCATTACATGGAGGCCTAAATACACTCTATCATCATGTGGATGGGTCTATCATGTTCCCTAGACAAATTGGTGAATAAAACTCATCATTTGAAGGTCGAAAAACCACTTGTTACCTTATGTTTTTTACCATTTTTTATGACTGATGCCCCCCTGCCCATATATAGGGAGTGTCAGTCCCTTGGTGAAACTCCTTGCTTAACTGTGGGGGAGAATTAATGATTATTTGTGATAATATTTTGGGGAGCGTTAGTTTGGTTACAACCAATTCCACCTTTTTTGGAGAGAAGTTTCCGGGAGGTTGGAGTTTGTTTGGGTCAAAAGGATTTGAGTCCCATCTATCTACTTAATCCTAGTCTAAAGATCCTAATTAGTTTAGTCATATACTCAACCATACTCCTAAAATACTCCATGGTGGTTGAGCATTCATTTTCTATATAAGGAGGCCACTCAAGGGTAAAAGTGGGGAATCCAATGAAGCATAATCATTTTGATCTTAAGACATTCATGTAAGGGCTAGACTAGAGATCTTGGAGAAGATTGTTGCAGCGTCAAAGGTGATTTATAAGTGCCTTCTTTATTGGCTTTCCATTAATATCAACTTGGTCTGTTCCTTTCACTATGTTGTTCATGATAGTGTATATGCTTAAGTTAAATCAGGTATAGATAGATTTAGTTCTTACCTAACAAAATCTAGTAGAAGTACAAAGCTTTGGATGCCTCTTGTTTTGCAAGTCTCTTTGATCGATGAAGGAATTGGAGCAGCAAGGACAAACTTTGGGAAACAAGTGAGTCTCCCTTCTTCTATATATAGGTTAATGAACTATATCTAAAATCAATGTAGTAACCCCTTGTTTCCTTCTGTCTTTGGACCAAAGAAGGGGTCTTGGTCCAAAGAGGAGTTTAACTTGTCTGCAAGGTGAAATTTCTCACAACAGAAAAATGGTGACTCCATTGGGGAAAAAATGTTTCCTAGGTTTTTAGCCATTTGTTTTTGTATGTTTCTTGATTAGATGCTCTGATTTTTTAACTATTCTTTGTTTTCCTCTTCATTATGAAGTTTACAGAGTCCATAGCTTGTTCCCTATTGAATCTGGGCTGATTTTTACTCTTTTTGAGTCATTTTCAGACACTGACACTACCCTACAATGGCCTACAAAGAGTTAGTTTCCTAAACTAACGCTCCATGTCAGTATTTTGGAGAGCGTTGCCACTTGCAGTGACACTCCCTGTTGGTTTTATAGGGGGTGTCAATCTCCTTCCACGGGTCAGTTTTGGGCCTTTTTTAACTCTATTTCTCAAGTTTTTGACTCAAAATTCTATCTCAATGTCTTGTATGATTGGTCAGGACCTTTTTTTATTGTAAATAGTGTATTTATCACTCTTTTTTCCTCTTTTAAAGTGTTATATCTGATAAAGTTATGAAAATGTCATAAATTGTTCAAGGTTGATATGATCCTTGACTACAGTTTTGATTGTCATTAATCTCTATTTTTGTTGTTTATACATCATCAGACTCTTATCATTTAATTTCCAAAAGATTTCAAGCCCTTTACTTGTCCAGTTTGAAAGTCTCTTTCATTAACTTGGGGATAATAAAAAGTGCATCAAGCCTTGTATTCAAGTTCTCTTTTTTGGAAATTGTTGATCCATTGAGTGAATTTTGGAGTTTTGGGGGTCTGTTGCAATATCAATTGATATGGAATATTTTGGTTTTTAAGGCTTTTAAGAGTGATTGCTTTCTTTCAAAATGTTTGATTGACCAAGTGCTAGAAGTCATTTCTACACTTGATTCTTTCAAATTTTATATTAAGCTTGTGAGTGCATCTTTGTTTGGACTTTCTTTTTGCTTCATGTTCTTTTCCGTCTTAGCCTTGAACTCTTTCATTTCAATTGAAAGTAAAGAAGCATAAATAGAATTGCATTTGATTGATTTCATTGAATTTAGAACCAAACAAAAAGGATTTTCCATTCTAGTTTTTGGGTGGTGCATTTTTTAGCTTACATTGTCAAACAAATTAAATTGCATTCAAAGAGTAGTTTATATTTCTTGCTTTGAAAGTTTCAATTGTTTCTTTGCTTGAAACTTCTTGCTCCTTTTTATAGATAGCCTTCATCGAAACTTAAAGATTTCATTGCATTGATATTTTATTTGAAGTCTTCTTGGATTCAAGCATCACACATCATAGTCAAGTTGCATCTACAATCCCTTTTGAGTAACAAACATCCATAAAAGGAACAAGAGCATAATCTAAAATCAACTAGACCTTTTCTTTCTTAGAAAATGATCGCAAGTATAGGATTTTAGGGCCTTGGTTGTAGGGTGGAGAGTAAATTATCCAAGGCCACTTAAACGAAATTGTAGAATACTAGAGAGTGTTTAAATCCAAGTAGTAAAAACTGACGTTTGTTGGGAGAGATACTCTTACACGGAAGTTAAGCACAAGGTCAAGCGAAGCGGCGGTTTCAGATATTCCCTCTTTCATTTTCTTAGTGGGACTACAACAAGTTTGGAGCTTTGAAGAGGGGCAAGTCCTCAGGGTGACACCACTTCTTCTTAATATTTGGGTCGTAAATTTGTATCCACCATTCCAAGTTCCATTTTCTTAGTCTTGATTGTCGACTGGTTACCCCCCTGATCATCCATTATGAAATTGGTAAACGTAGTTTCTTTTCCTAGGATTATACATAGGTGACTACAAGGTGGGTTCCTATTTCAGAAGGTTCCTTGTGGTACCTAAGGAAGACGTCGCATCACATTCTCATTACCCATGGAGGGTGGGCATGCAAAGCAAGGTTTATTTTCACTAGGAAGGTATGTTACGTGGAGGTCGGGGTAACTGCTTCTCATATCATCATTGACAGCCTCATCTCCCATCTCCGAAAAATCCCTACTTCCTTTATTTGTTTGATCTTATATTATAGGATCTTTGATAGTGTGTGCTCTTTGATTTAGTGGACTCTAGGTTGATTTTATGTCCATGGCATCAGTTCTTGGAACTCCCAATGAAGGGTCCCCTTTTTCCTAGGGAATGTTTTGTTTTTCCTTCTTTTGGAAACATTGGTCCTCCTTATATTGCCACATTGAGTTTTCCTGGATTCACTATTGGGTTACTGGTATGGTTTATTTCTACTCCGGTGATCCAAAATTATCCTGGTGCTTCGTATGCAAGCCCTCCACCCCAAGAACATCAACCTCATCTCGACCCTTTGCCTTCTTCACCTGTCGGGTCTTCTTCCCTTTGTTCTTCTTTTCCTAGTGAAATCTCTTAAGCTAGTAATCAAGTGGATAAGAAGAAGAAGAAAAGGAAGATTAATAAGAAGAAAAATAAATGAGGGGGAAATCCACCAGCTATTGTTAATCATGCTAGGAGTGTTGATGATATTGAAAAGCATACCAAGACAACTCACAATCCCAAATTCCCTTGCATGATTTGTAAGGGTGACAACCTTCTTAAGGATTTCCTTGGCCTTCCCAAGATCGTAGAAGTGTGTTCTATGGGTTCCCAACAACCAGTGTTGTCAGCTGCCTCAAGTCATGATGGTGACAAATCGTCAACTATTGATAGTAAAGTTGGAAGTAAGAATGGTAGAGTGAAGTTTCCTTGTAGTTTGTGTGAAGGAATTCATAAAACTTACCTTTTCCTTGGTATGGATGAGGCTTCACATTTGTTGGAAGAGATTGGTGTTTCCCAGCAACAACTTCCAACTAGTTATTGTAAGATTTATATCGAACAACCATTGGTTGATAAAGTGGTCGATCTAGTTCCATCATCGTTAAATCCCACTCCTTCCCCTTTGGAGAGTGAAATTCAAGTGGTCTACTTGGTTCCATCATCGGTTGTCAGTCCCACTCCTTCCCCCTTGGAGAGTGAAGATCAAGTGGTCGATTTAGTTGCATCATCATTCCATCCCACTCTTCCCTTGAAGAGTGAAGTAGATACTACACAGGTTCTTCTTATCACTACAGATAAATCTGAACAAGGGGGAAATTCACCCATTCCAATGGAACCCCGTCCAAGTAATGAGGTAGTTTCCTTTGATTGTAATAGACCAACAACACCTCGTCTTCATTCCTACTTGCCTTTCCAAATAATTGTGTAAGTTTGTGATATAAACATATGTTACTCTATTATAGACGAAGGTGCTTATGTTAGCCTTTTATCCTCAAACGCTTGGAAATCTCTAGGTTCCTCTCAACTTGTGCATTGTACTCAAAATTTGTTGGATTTTAACAGAAGATCCAGTTAACCTTTATGGTTCCTTCCTTGGTTACCTGTCACCATAGGAGGGAAAACTGCCTATATTTGTGTGATGGTAGTCCAAGGCCCCTTGGATTTTAATTTTCTCCTCGGGTAGAACTATGTATATACTCTGAAATTTTTTGTGTCCACACTATTTCGAGTGATGTCTTTCCCTCATAATGGAAACATTATGACCATTGACCAACTTTCATTCATTGTCCCTCATATGATCACCAACCATCTGACTTCCCTGAACTTTTCTTATATGCAAGTAGTATCCACCCCACCACAAGTTAATTATGTGGCAACATGTCCCATGCTTTCAAATAACGATGAGAAGGAGCCTCTCACTATATGCTCAACTTCTTCAGATTTAAATTTGACAGTTGAAATGGTAACTCCCTCCTTAGGGTCCTTGGAGTCTTTTCTCCCCCCTATTGATCTAAGGTATTCCTTTACCATTTATTCCTTCCAGGGTATTGTTATTTCGTTTGATGAAGACCTCTTGGAAGCCATGGTACATGGAAACTCCACTTTCCTCTTCTCATTCTGTCCCTCGCCAGCATTATTTGCATCCTTTTTATCCCCCCTACCATTCTTTCTTTTATGTTTCCTCTTTCCCTATTTTGTTGGTTACTCTTGGGAGTTGTATATTGCACATTGTGTAAATCCAACATTTGGGTTGGGGGGAAGCTGAACTAGGAGTCTGGTTGGCCATAGTCTATTGAACCAATAATTGTTGTAATTGATTAGACAAAGGATCTATGGACTTGCTTTGTGTTGAGCCAACTATGTCATCGACATGAGGCCAAGACTTTTGTTTGGCCTTGTCAATATTTGATCATGGTGTGTCGGGTAAGATATCGTAAAGCATTCCTAACTAATAGTAAATTGGTTCCAGTTGTTGGGTTCTCATAATGGCCTCTTCTTCGGAAAATACCCCAGATGTCGCGACGTCTTTGGAAACGCAAGGAACTAAATAATTTAGGAATCACTTGAGAAAAAGTGCAGGAGCGACCTTGACTTTAATCAAATTCTTTCATTGCCACCATTCTTGGATGTGATCCGAGATATGGTCAGTTTTTGGTTCAATCATGTTGCCATTGATGCCAAAGGATTGATTGATTGATGTCAAAGGATTGATGTCAAGGGATTGATTGATGCCAAAGGATTGATGTCAAAGGAACAATGTTTGTTCATAGCATAATGATGTAATATGTATTGTTCTTGATGTGAATGGATTGATGACAAGTGGAATCATAGTCATATGATGTCATGCATAGATTAGTATGGATCAATGAGTTGTCATTGATATATGATGCATAGATGAAGATTGATCGATGTGGTTTCATTGATATATGATGCATAGTTGAATTGATGTAAAGAATGACTCATTATTGCCTTGATAAGGAGTACAAATGGATGAACTCCAAAGTGGTCCCCTTATGGTGAAAGCCCTCGCGGGGAGACGCTTTGTAGTTGAGTTATCCTAGAAGTATGGTTAGAGAACCCATGCTTAATTGTGGAATAATGAGATGAAGATCAATGAATTTGTTAGTGAAACGATCCTATATGGATATTTCTTTTCATGCCATTTCTGGTGGTATGTGGAATGTCACATAACTCCTCACGGTTTGAGATTTATGGCCTTACAAAGTTGGAGGACCCTCATATGTTGGCTTGAAGCCCAAAAAGGTCAAAGAAGTCAAAATGGTTGCAAAAAAGGAGGAATATTTAAATAATAAAGTGAAGTGACAAAGTCAAAGAGGATTATTTAAATAATAAAGTGAAGTGACAAAGTCAAGGAGGATTATTTAAATATTAAAGTAAATGGAGAACTTTCTAATTATGGAAAGTGGTTATAAGAAGGTTAACCCTAAAATGAGGAAAATGGGTTAAATGGTCAAGTGGCTATTGGATACATGGACAAGTGGAAAATTGGGAAAAGTTGGACATAGGTGACTATGTGGACAAAGTGGCCTAGAATATGCTTCTAAGGAAGCTACTTGGAGAGTATAAATAAGAGGCAACGGTCTCTTGTGAAAGGAAATATCTTGATCATATATTGAAGATCTATTTTGAGAGAGAGATTGACTAGAGGATCTCATGGACGCATCAAATTTTCCGTAAGTCTGATATCTTCATGGCGAAAGTTTTGGAAGTTCAGAAACCCTAGTTTTTGAAGGAGTATGCGAGAAGCAGTGGGCCAGAGAGTGTACATATGTGGGATGCAGTGAGACAGAGTGTGTACACACGTGAGCTGAAGGAGGACAGAGCGCGTACAGTTGATGAAGTCATGAAAATTTGAGTATGAGTTGATTCCAAGTTCTTGAAGGGTAAAGCAAGTTCTAGATCTACATTCTATGGGCTCAAATCTACCATAGAAACTCCAGTATGGTTACATAGTTTTCTTGATGGATACTCTTTCATATTGTATGGTGAATGCTTGAAGCATTCTTGGTATGCATGTTTTGATTTGGTTTGTGTTGGTTGATGGAGTGAGAAGCACTCTTATGTTTCAGTATTGATATGATTTCCATAGTATACTTGATGCTTATATATGTTTGAGTAGCATTCTTATTGTATGGTTGAGGAGCATGAGTATAATTTGTTGGAGAGTATAGATATGTTTTGATCGGTTCTAGTTCAGATCAGATAGTGGATGATAGAAGTGGATGTGACTGAGGGCTACAGAGAATCTGAGTTTTCATGGAAAAAAAACCCTAGTTGTTCAGAAGGCACACGCAGGCTGTGTTAAAGACAGGTTGCGTACATACATGATTTGTACTATTGTTAGGGCACGTAAATACGCATGTTGCACTACTGACAGGTCACGTACCTGTTGACATATTGGTATATGTTGAGGATTGATTCATATTATCAGTTGGTGTTGAGTTGTGTGAGTTGAGTCTTGCATTATAGAGTTATTTATCTTGTGGAGTTGTAACTCTATTCAGTTGTTGTTGATAACCCAAGGATTGTAGTCCATAACAAAAAGAAAATTGTACATACATCTTGTGTTCTTTTTGTTCCTTGTGGTGATGACTTATTGATGATATATGTTGTTTTTATTTATTGTTGATATATGTTCGCATTTGACTGGTTATAAATTACAGTAATAAGTGATGAATAAATGGTGATTTCTAACTAAGGAGTTTTGTGAAAGGGAAAAGTTTTTGTAAAAGGACCACCACACTCATTCACCCCCCCTCTAAGTGTGGTCGGTGTGTCGAACAATTTGTATCAAAGAAGGCCTTCACTATAAGCCTTAACAAGCTTGGAGGAGATCCATGGACACACAAATGGATGATGAAGTTCCAATCCTTGATGAGGAAAATTATTCTACATGGAGAATAGAAATGAAAGTGCATTTAAGGGAAATAGGAACGGGTGTTTGGAAAGCAACTATTGGTGGATCAGTTCCTTTGAAGAACAAGTCAAAGTTTGCAGCTCAAAGGGAACAAAAGAAGAATGATGCATTAGCTCTCAAGACCATTCTTAAGGGACTCTCAAGTTCTATCAAAAAGCGAATGGGTTAATGCACTTCCGCTAAGGATCTATGGCTAAAGCTAGAGGAGACATACCAAAGCAAGAAGGAAGACACTAAAGACAACTCCATCGAGAATAATGAAGGTAAAGAATCTCCAAAATCCTCGATTTGCAATGATTCTAAGTATGATGATGTTGGAAAAAAGGAAGACCTTGAAGACAACTCCATCAAGAACAATGAAGGTAAAGAATCTCCAATATCTTATATTTGCAATGATTCTAAGTGTGATGATGTTGGAAAAAAGTAATACCTTGAAGACAATTCCATCAATATTAATGAAGGTAAAGAATCTCCAAAAACCCCTGATTGCAATATTTCAAAATGTGATGATGTTGAATATTTCTCTACAAGTGAAGAAGAAAATCTAGAGATAGTTTGTGTAGATTCAAATGATAGCTATCCCATGGAATAAGTAGAAGAAGAACTATCAGAACTTAAAAAGAAAGTTGTATGGGGTCTATTTGAATACAACTATGACCATTGTTACATAGAATATATCTATCTTTCTAATAACACTAAAAATTTTCTTAAAAATAATCAAAGGCATATCTTGAAGTTAAAGAAAATTCTCAAGGAACAAGAAGAAAGTAAAAAGACTCAATTAGAAGAAAAAGAAAAAGAGATCAAAAGACTAAAGAATGAAATAGAAGAAAATAAGAAGGTGGATGATGACATTAGCAAAATTCTTGAAGTTAATGTCAATCTCAAGACCCAAATTGAAGAAGCCAAAAGAATAGAGGAACTATTAAAGAATCAAGTAAATTAAAAGGAAGAGTCATGTCATAAGTTGGAAGCTGAAGTTGTTGATCTTAGAAAGAAAGTAGAGAAGTCAAACAAATTTTTGAATAGCTCAACACTCTTGAATGAGATCTTGGATAGTCAAAGATCACCAAATGATAAATTGGGTCTTCAATACAACAAAGAGGCTACACATGTTGAAGCAAGCACCTCAAGGAAGCATGAGGTAAGTCCCTCACTCTCAAAGGATGGAAATAATGTTGCAAGTCAACCATCTACACAAGGCAAGGAAAGTTTCAAAGGAACAAAGCAAGGAAGACATCAAGAATCCATATTTACACCTCAAATAAGAGAGACACCTTCAATATGGACACCAAAGCAAAGGTATGAAAATGTTTTTCATGGTCATTGTTACTCATGTAATCAATATGGTCGCAAAGATTTGGAATGCAGTTTTTATGCAAGGAGAGATAATGAAAGATTTCATAACACCCTAAGGTGTTGGAGATGTAATAATGTAGGACACATTGTTGTTCATTGTCACATCATGAGATGCTACACTTGTAGTGGATTTGGTCACAAATCCTAGGATTGATGGAACACAAGAAGAAAGTCCATGATGAGGAATTCATATAGCATGACTAGAAGAAGGCATGAAGTTAGGAAGGAAAAAAATTTTGAAAAGATGGAAACTCATAGCTCAAGTTCTGAGAGGTAGGGACATCTTCAGAAGTGGGTAAAGAAGACTGAACAACCAGAACATAATGGCAGCCTTAAGGGAATCTCAAATTTGTCATCTTCAGAAGAATATGAGGGTTACAATGGTAACAGTCACGTACATACATGAGTTGTCTGTGCAATAGGCCACGTATCTGCGGTAAAAGAGCCTTGGGAAAAAGGATATGCACATGAGTTGCAGCACGGTATAATGGTATAACTCTGTGTTGCAAGGTCTGGCATGGTTTGTTGCAGGGTCTGACATTGTTTGTTGCAGGTTTTCATGATTACATGTTGGCATACATAATTGTTGTATGTATGGTGGTGACATATGGTTGAGTGTTGAAAAACTATCTTGTATTCTTGGTACTAACCCTAGAGTGTGGATTGAGACATTTTTCTGTTAAAGAACAATGTTGGTTGTGACAGTGAAGTTATGGCACTTTGGTTATGAGATATATCATGATGATTCTAGCTAGAGATGTCATTGATCTATTGAGGCACACTTCTAGTACATATAAAGTTTTTGGATGCTTAGTATCTGTTGAAGTGAATGATGGTTGAGGCGGATCATTTAGAATACATGGTTGGTACTTATTTGAACTCCATTGATATATCTTATGATGTATTGTGAGATGCATATTTTTTGGATATCTTGGTGCATGCATTTGGCATGAGGATGGGCTAAATAGTGGGACATGTATTTGATGAGTTGATGAAGTGGTCGTGTTGTACACCATTGATGAGTCATAGCTTGATCTATAGTTGATGCATGATTGGTACACTTTTGGTACATTATTAGAGGCACCTACTAGCAGTATGATTGGCACATGTTTTATGGTGGATATGGCATACATGCATGAGGACACATCTTGATTGAAGTTCATCTTGTTGTGTTATTGATACATGGTTGATGAACTTGCTTGGTATAAGTGGTGATACATGTTTGGTGCACTTGTTGATGTATGGATAATATAGTTGAGACACTTCATTGATTAAGATACATGATTGTGGCACTTGGTTCTCGGTAGAGGAATATCATGAGTGATATGACACTTGTTTGAGGCACATGGTTGGCATGTTGGTAGAGGCATATGGTTGATGCACTCCATTGATGATATCTTATGGTATTGATGTACATGGTTGATGTACATGGGTATTGTGCATGGTTGGCATGGGATGTACTTGGTTGATGTTTTGTTCATGATTCTCTATTCATTGTTGACATATATTTTTGCTTCATGATGTATGGTAAGTCATGAGTTTCATGCATGGACAGGTCCAAATATCGTCATAGAAAGAGCAGGTGTTCTATGTTTCAGTTGAGCAGTTTCGTTTGCAACAGAAGCATATTGCAATGGTAGCATATTGTTCATATTTCATAGAATATAGGGGGGGACATACCCATAGGGGGAGTCATTCTTCTTCCCATGATTCCAAGAGGAGAGATTTATCAGATGCAAAGATAAATACTTGGAAAAGGAGCCCTATACTTGGAGAAAGAGCACAGAGGCATAGTTCCAGGGGGAGCGATAGTCACAGAGGGAGCATGAGCGATATATCTTCAGCATTACATCAGAATGATATACCTTGTTCAAAAGGGAAGATATTATTCAGAGGAAGATCAAAGGCATTCAGACAGGGGGAGCATCCATGAGGGGAGATCAAGCAGGGGGAGAAGCCCCAAGGAGATAACTACCCTTTTCCATTGATGTCAAAGGGGGAGAAATAGTCACAATGATGTGATTGAGATGACTATTGATATAGAGCAATGCCTTGTCTATAGGTTTCCATCAATGATTGGTGTTGAAATCAATGTTGGTATTTCCATCAATGCCAAAGGGGGAGATTTTTGGATCATGTTGTCATTGATTCCAAAGGATTGATTGATTGATGTCAAAGGATTGATTTCAAGGGATTGACTGATGCCAAAGGATTGATTGATTGATTGATGTCAAACGATTGATGTCAAATGAACAATGTATTGTCATAGCATACCGATGTGATATGTATTGTCCTTCATGTGAATGGATTGATGACAAGTGGAATCATAGTCATGTGATGTCATGCATAGATGAAGATGGATCAATGAGTTTTCATTGATATATGATGCATAGATGAAGATGGATGGATGTGGTTTCATTGATATATGATGCATAGTTGAATTGATGTAAAGAATGACTCAGTATTGCCTTGATAAGGAATACAAATGGATGAACTCCAAAGTGGTCCCCTTATGGTGAAATCCCTTGTGGGAAGACGCTTCGCAGTTGAGTTATCCTAGAAGTATGGTCAGAGAACCCATGCTTAATTGTGGAATAATAAGACAAATATCAGTTAATTTGTCAGTGAAACTATCCTATATGGATAGTGCTTGTCATGCCATTTCTGGTGGTATGTGGAACGTCACATAACTCCTCACGGTTTGAGAGTTATGGCCTTACGAAGTTGGAGGACCCTCATATGTTGGCTTGAAGCCCCAAAAAGGTCAAAGAAGTCAAAATTCTTGCAAATAAGGAGGATTATTTAAATAATAAAGTGAAGTGACAAAGTAAAAGAGGATTATTTAAATAATAAAGTGAAGTGACAAAGTCACGGAGGATTATTTAAGTATTAAAGTAAATGGAGAACTTTCTAATTATGGAAAGTGGTTATAAGAAGGTTAACCCTAAAATGAGGAAAATGGGTTAAGTGGTCAAGTGGCTATTGGATACATGGACAAGTGGAAAATTGGGTAAAGTTGGACATAGGTAGCTATGTGGACAAAGTGGCCTAGAAGATGATTCTAAGGAAGCTACTTGGAAAGTATAGATAAGAGGCAAGGGTCTCTTGTGAAAGGAAATCTCTTGAGCATATCTTGAAGATCAATTCTGAGAGAGAGATTAACAGGAGGATCTCATGGGCACATCAAAGTTTCTATAAGTCTGAGATCTTGACGGTGAAAGTTTTGGAAGTTCAGAAACCCTTGTTTCTGAAGGAGTACGCGACCAGTAGTGGGCCAAAGAGCATACATACGCGGGTTGCAGTGAGCCAGAGCGCATACACACGCGGGCTGAAGGAGGATAGAGCGCGTGCAGTTGATGAAGTCATGAAGATTTGAGTATGAGTTGATGTCAGGTTCTTGAAGGGTGAATCAAGTTCTAGATCTGCATTATATGGGCTCAGATCTACCATAGAAACTCTGGTATGGTTACATAGTTGTCTTGATGGATACTCTTGCATATTGTATGGTGAATGCTTGAATATTTCTTGGTATGGATGTTGCGATTTTGTTTTTGTTGGTTGATGGAGTGAGCAGCACTCTTATGTTTCAGTATCGGAGTCGTGTAGGATGAAGGTCCATGGTTGTTTCCACTAAACAAACTATAGTTGGAATTAGGCTCGATTGGCTGCTGAAAAATGCCTTCGAGCAAAGGGGACGGAGGAGGAATGTGACCTCCACCGTAAGGAATGACATTGAACAGGGAAGTGGTGCCTGCAGTGGCCCCTTGAAAGGGAGAATTAGAGATTCCTACCCCTAAACCAACGATCTGTAAAGTAGAATAAGTCAGAATCGAGTTAGAGTCAAAACTTGGCATACCGTATGAAAAGGGAGCGTCGGATGCATTTTTAATAAAGGGAACAGTGGTTGAAATCATCGAAGGAATGGTGCCACTACCTGAAGTACTGGGCATCTGGACAATCAAGGTCCTAATAGGCGGAGGTGGGGGAGGAGGCACAATACCCCCTCCTGCGACCGTCGGGATGGGAGTACGAGGACTCCCTGACGAAGCAGCACTAGTTGCTTCCATCATCGCTCACCGAACAAACTGTCATTCGGGTGAAGTCACCTTAGGGGAGACTATCTGGATTAAAAGCGGCGTCAATAAATTGATAATCAGAGGGTTAGCGAGACTGAAGCCTTCGGCTTCAAGGTCATAAACAATAGACTCCTCCGTTGTCAGAAAGTATTCTCTGAGAACTGGCTCGGGCACAGTTGTTGGCGTCCCGGTAGCTTCAAACGAGCCTTCTTGTTCTAGCCTGCACCTTAACGGTGGTAGATGTGGCTCCAAAGTAACTGGTGGCAGGACCTGAAGCCTACGTGAACAGCGGAGATATTGATCCTCCACTGTGCGAAATGATCAAAAGATAATGTAAATTCAAGCTAGCATTAAACAAAGAGCACACACTAAAAGTTCCTAAAGGAAAATCAATTAGACAACTAACTAGTAGGAAGAACAGTTACGCCAATCGGCACTATAGAAACTTATTGGTGCAAGTGTAACTCGAACATGAAAACACCATCTAGGTATACTAATCCAAATGGATGTCGGTGACCTCCCACCTATTCCAACTGGTTCATTTTGGCATTTTTCCAGTTTGGCATTTTTTTTCCCAGTTTTCGAGTCCCTAAATTGCAGGGCCATTTTGAGGCCCTAAACAACATTTTTAGGGCTCGCCACAGTCAGAAATGACCATAGATAAATACAAGAAAAATGTGTATTCCTTGGATATACCTTTCCAATGGGCTATTGTACACCTAAAACGAAGATCGTATGCAAAATTTACAACCCCGGGAAGTTGATGTACTAACTTACCCAAACGGGGCCCGCATGACTTTTGGCGCTTCATCTCCTAGGGTTAGGTTTTTGGATGCCTAGGGTTTTTGAAATTCCTGTTTATTGTAAGAATCACTTCAGAGCCTCATTGTAAGGACCTTCTTGTGAATGAGCGTAGCCGTCACATCTCTTCACAGAGATAAGCCACCACCATTCCAGCAAGCTTGTTTTTCGCTGCATTTTACAGTTTCAGCTTATTTCCTTATTGAAATGAAAACCAATTTTAATGTATCTTTGTTATTTTGTGTTAAGCATATTTTAATAATCATTATTCATTTTGTTCTCCTCATAAAATCCTGATCAGTGGTATCAGAGCGGTCTTCTCCTTGTCGTCTTAATGGATGTCCCCAACAAGGTTAGGGTACAAAGAATTCGGTCTCGAGCTTGTTTCTCTTGAGGACAAAATCTCTCGCACGCCCAAACGACCTCTCATGGAAGGAGAAAAGAAAGATGGTGGGATAGGAGATCCTTTCAAAAATTTTCTTGAGGAATTCCTCATGCAACAGAGGAATGAGATGATGGATAGTTTCGCACAAATCCTTTGGAAGCTACCAACGGGCAACGCATCTTTCTCGAGCGGAGGCGTCGCTCCCTTCAAGCTACAAATCAATTTTAATATTCCTATATTTGAAGGTCATATAGATGAAGGTGTTGTAGACAAGTGGTTGAATCTACTAGAAGGGTATTTTTCAGTCCATAACTTTTCAAATAGAGAAAAAAGTACTTTTGTGCTCCTCAAAGTTGTTCCCCATGTCAAAGATTGGTGGGAACATTTCTGTGAGAAAAAGGAAACAGAGGAACCCTCATTATTTAAAGTCGCGTCCACCTGGGAATCCTTCAGGGATGATGTTAAGGAACAATACTACCCTGTCGGAAGTATGACGACTTGTATACCAAATGGACCACACTGCAGTAAGAAAGAGACCAAGCAATGCCAGATTTCACAAATATCTTCCATACCATGTGCACCAAGCTGGGTATCAAAGATTCAGAGAGACATTTGGTGCTCAAGTATCATAGTGCTCTGCATAGATACATCCAGACCAAAATGGAATTTCTGGGCATCTCGTCCTTGGGCATGACCTATCAATATGTCATCAAAATTGAGCAGAAGCTCAAACAAAAGACACGACAATTTGGGCCTGGGAACCCCTCACAGCAAAAACTAGCAAAGGGTGGCTTGTGTTGGCAAATATTTAACAGACGTGAATGGAAAATATTTAACACACAGTGAATGCTTGTCATTGATGGCAAGTACAACAGTGAATATGGCATGAGTACAGGAGTTTGTAATCGACAGGCAAACAGAAGATAAGTTCAGGAAGGTCGAATGATCGAAGGTGAATGATCGAAGGCAACACAACATTGATCGAGTGATCGAAGACCGGTAAAGTTTGAGAAGAATCTCTGATCGTTGGATTCCATTCAAAATTCCTGAAAGAACGAGGATCGTCAGATCTTAATGTAGATAAGAAGAGATCGTTGAAGAGGAGGACAGATATCAACCGTTAGATCCAAGCGCAGGATCCGACCATCATTGGATCAAGAATAACCCGCACGCCCTTTAAGGTACAAGGAGAAGCGGGCGTAATCGTGATGTAATCTAAGCCTTCAGATCAAGGTTTTATCTGGACCATTGATTCCAGTCCATGTCGGAGTTTCGGGGATCGAGAGTTGGATATGTCAAAGTTTCTTAACATCAGGAATCCCGATATCGCGATATGCGAAATTACGATTTAATCACAGCCATTGAATCGAGATCAGATCTAGACCGTTGATCTGGCCCCATGTCGGAGTTTCATGAATCGGGACTTTGAAGTGACAAAAACACTGGACATCAAGGATGTCAAAATCGCGATATGCGAAATCGCAATTTAATCGCAGCCATTGAATCGAGATCAGATATGGATCGTTGATCCGACCCCATGTCGGAGTTTCGTGAATCGAGACTTTGAAGTGACAAAAACACTGGAAATCAAGGATGTCGAAATCGCAATTTAATCGCAGTCATTGAATAGATATCAGATCTGGACCGTTGATCTAACTCCATATCGGAGTTTCGTGAATCGCAACATGGAGAGGCAAAGAACCCAATGCAACAAGAATGCCAAAATCGCGATTCAATCGTAGCCATTGAATCAAGATCACATCTGGACCATCGAATCATAGGACATGTGGCAAGTGATCAAAAGTTCGCTGACTTGGGCTCAACGGAGCATAGTGTCGAAAATCACAAAATGAGAAATCGCGAAA
>ML776944.1:660416-690476 GCA_009831015.1 Picea engelmannii
CCCCCCCCTCTCAGTTGTATTAGTAATTTCAATAGCTTGAACCTACAGAACAAAGGACGGAGTAAAAATGGACAGTATTAGGAAAACCAGTCCAAGCACAAGCAAAGAAGGACATCGGAAAGACAAAGAAGTATACTGGGAAGTGGTACGACTTCCATAAGAGCCCTTGGCATAACATTGTTGATTTTCGCTCAAAGCAGCCATTGGTGGCCAATGTGAAAGCCTCTGAATCAGATGCGGGTTATGACTTTGAGTCAGAACTAGAAAGGGGAAGATGGATCATTGACATGAAACCCAGTGCCACTGTTGCTACAAATAAGCTCCAGCTTGGTGAACTAGAGGAGACAGAAGAAGGCGAGCGCCTTTTCCATTCGCATATGTCAGCAAAAGGCACCCCATTGCACTTCATCATTGATAGAGGTAGCTAGAAGAACCTCATCTCAGAAGAGGTCATCAAGCAGTTGGCCCTACCGACAACGTCGCACCTGCAACCCTACACCATTGGATGGCTCCGCCAAGGAAGTGATCTCTACATCAGCCAACAGTGTCGATTGTCGTATGACATCAATCCATTCAAAGATGATGTATTGTGTTTTGTTTCTCCTCTCGAAGTTTGTAATGTTATTTTGGGTCAACCTTATTTATGGAAATGTCATGTTGTATATGAGTCTAGGCCTCGTAGTGTTATTATTACTTTGAACAGGAAATTGTACAAGATACCCAAGGTAGTCCCTCCTAATGTTATTTCCTTGATCTCTGCCAAGTAATGCAGGAAGAGCGTCTCTCAGTCCGGGAAATTTTTCTTCTTTGTGATTTTCTCTCATAGTAAGCGAAAGATCACAACCACATCCAGGGCCTCCACAGTTGATCTCTCTACACAACAGAAGCAAGTGGATAAGGTCGTGGAAGAATACTCAGATATATTCTCCTCTCCTACCGGGGTACCTCTGCAATGACAGGTAAAGCATCTCATCAATCTAACCCCAGGAGCACCACTACCCAATGGGTTGGTCTACTGTCTCTCTCTATTACAAAATGATGAGATCAAGAGGAAAATCCAAGAAATGCTCCACAAGGGGCACATCTGTCCGATCTCATCACCTTGTGGGAGCCCAATCATACTGGTGAGAAAGAAAGATGGGACCTGGCGACTTTGCATTGATTACCAGGCCCTGAATAAAATCAGAGTTCAGAACCGATACCCGATTCCCTGAATCGACGACCTCCTTGATCAGCTCATGAGGGCCAAATACTTTATTAAGATTGATATGAATTCTGGCTACCAACAGGTCCCAATAGAATAGACAGATGTATGGAATACTGCCTTCAAGTCAAAAGAAGGTCTTTTTGAATGGTTGGTCATGCCCTTTGGTTTGACAAATGCTCCAGCAAATTTTATGAGGATGATGGACGATATCCTGTGACCTTTCACCAGTAATTTTGTATTGGTGTATCTGGATGACATCCTCATCTACAACAAGACTTGGGCGGAACACTTGTGGCATATTCAGCAGGTTCTGCACACCCTGCGACAGCACAAACTATATACAAACTTGGAAAAATGATCCTTCGGCATGGACAGGGTCCATTACTTAGGATACATCGTGGATTAGCATGGTGTGCATGTGGATCTAGCCAAGATCCAGGTCATCTATGACTGGCTAGCCCCAACCACACTCACTGAGCTTCGAAGCTTCTTGGGCCTCGCCAATTTCTATCGCAAGTTCATGTTGAGATTCTCTCATATCGCATGGGCCCTCATCCAAGTAAATATGGGTGGCAGTAAGGCAAAATTTGTGTGGGGCATTTCCCAACAACAAGCCTTTGATGACTTGAAGTAGCGTGTGTGCTCATCTGAAGTACTTTCATTACCGGACCTGTAGCATCCCTTTGATATAGAGACAAATGCTTCAGACTATGATGTGGGTGTCGTTCTCACTCAACAAAGCCACCCCGTGGCGTATCAAAGTGAGACACTATCAGATGTTGTTTGTAAGTACCCTACTTATGACAAAGAAATGTACTCCATTGTGTAAGCATGCTTCCAGTGGAGACATTACATTCTGGGGAAGGAGACATTCATCCACAATGATCACAAGCCACTATAGTTCATGCAGACCCAAGGCAAATTACAGAATGACTGCCATCAGAAGTGGTCCACATACTTACAGCAGTTCCACCTCAACATCAAGTATAAAAAAGGAAATACCAATTGATTTGTTGATTTCCTCAGTCGACCTCCAGTCGCGGAAATCACCACGGTGCTACACTCTTGCATCCATGAGACCTCTGGATGGCCCCACCTCTATGAGACAAACCCTGACTTCTCCACCACCTACCAAATGTTGGGAGCAAAATCAGTGGTCGCTAATTTCCATCTTCGGGACAGGTTGTTGTGTCGTCTAGGCCATATCTGTGTTCCATCAAGCGAGCACATGAAGCTGATTCAGGAATATCACTACAGTCGGGTGGCAGGACACTTTGGCATCGAAAAGACAGTGGCAATGTTGCAGAAACATTTCTACTGGCCGAAACTTTGACGGGATGTCGAAAAGCATATCAGGTCCTACATTGCCTGCGCTATTGCCAAACCGACCACTAAGAAAAAGGGCTTGTACACCCCTCTGCCTACTCCTGACAAGCCATGTGAATCCATCTCAATGGACTACATGTCATGCCTCCCATCCATAAAGAGGGGAAATGACTATTTTTTTGTGGTTGTTGATCGCTTTTCCAAGATGGTGATTCTAGTCGAATGCAAGAAGAACATCACTACAAAGGCCACTACCAAGCTCTTCTTTGAACACGTCTGGGTACACTTTGGGATCCCACAAACCATTGTCTTAGATCGGGAGAGTTGGTTCCTCATCACATCCTGGTCGAGCCTATGGTCACTGCTAGATACCAAGCTCACCAAATCCACTTCCTTCCACCCCCAAACAGATGGCCAAACTAAGGTCGTCAATCAAATGATCATACATATCCTGCGCATGTACAATTCCAAGAACCCCCGCACATGGGATGAGAGTCTTCCATATGTCTAGAATATCTACAACCCAGCCCTGCATAGCTCAATTGGCCACAGCCCCTTTCAGGTGGGGTTGGGATTACAACCATTGGGCCCCATGGATGTTTCACTACCCCTAGCAACCACCTCGACCGACTCGTCCCCTACTTCACCAAAAGCTAACAAATCCACGTGTTCATTGAGCGGATCCAGCACATCCACCAACAAGTTCAGGATATTTTACAGAATTCCAATGCCAAGTACAAGCAAGGCCATGATCAACACTGGGTGCCACATAAGTTTTAGGTGGGCGACAAAGTTTGGTTGCACTTGCAGAAAGAAATCCTTACAGTGCCCCATCAGAAGCTTCACCCACTCTGATATAGGCCATACAAAATCACCAAGGTTGTGTTTGACAATGATTTTGCACTCAACATTCCCCCTTTCCTTGGTTTGCACCCAGTCTTCAACGTGGCTCTCCTTCGGCCATATTCCCCACCATTATTGGACACCTCATAGATAGCAGAGTAGTTGAAACCAACAGAGATCAACCCTGACTACATGAAACAGGCATCCAATGCTCATATTGTGGACACACAGATAAAGGGCACCCGATAGCAAAGGATCAAGCTTTATCGAGTTATCAAAGCAGGGAAACTCCTGCACCAAGGCAAGTGGCTCACCAAGGGCCAAATTCAGTAGAAATGTCCTCATCTTATGGGGGAAATCAATGCAATGGATACCATTGCTTCCTAATGGGGGAGGATTGATCCATATGGATGTTGGTGACCTCCCACCTATTCCAATTGGTTCATTTTGGCAGTTTTCCAGTTTGGCAGTTTTTTCCTAGTTTTTGGGTCCCTGAATTGCGGGGCCATTTTGAGGAAATAAACAGCCTTTTTAGGGCTCACCACAGTTAAAAATGACCTTTGATAAATAGCAGCAAAATGTGTAGTCCTCGAATAAACCTTTCCAATGCGCTATCGTGCACCTAAAAAGAATATCGTATGGAAAATTTACGACCCTGAGAAGTTGATATACTAACTTACCCAAACATGGCCCACATGACTTTTGGCGCTTCCTCTCCTAGGGTTAGGTTTTTGGATGTCTAGGGTTTTTGAAATTCTTGTTTATTGTAAAAAGGACTTCAGAGCCTCATTATAAGGATCTTCTTGCGAATGAGCGTAATCATCACATCTCTTCTCAGAGATAAGTCGCCACCATTCCAGCAAGCTTGTTTTCCACTGCATTTTACAATTTCAGCTTATTTCCTTATTGAATAGAAAAATAGTTTTATTATATCTATGTTATTATGTGTTAAGCATATTTTAATAATTTTTATTCATTTCGTTCTGATCATAAAGTCCATATCATATACTCTGCAAAGCGCGATCCGATGTCTATCCTAGGTATTGCGGTATACACCCGCAGTCACCTATGTAAGTCCGTAAAAATTGGAAACTAGGTTGCTAGCTCGCAGTCAGTCACCAGGAGGGTATATTCGACAGTCGGTTTGATCGTAATCAGTAGGATAAAAAAGTTTGAGGCCCTTCAAGGGTACCGAAGGAAATTGGTCTAGAAGACAACTGAAGATATTGAACAGATTCGAGGTCCACGAGGCTCCGTAGACAAATGTGATCAGTTTGATTCCCAAGAAATACCCTCAATATACAATCCCCACTATGCTTGGTCTGGATTTGGAGAAGTTATCTCCTCTACCTTTCCTTAAGAGACCTCATGTTTAGCCCCTATTTTAGAAGGGGGTCCCGGATGACTCTTATGACACTGGACTTCTAACATTCCCTATCACAGACTTCTATGTTTGTTTAGATGTCCTTGAAGATTTTTATTCTTCACACCTATTTCAAGGTCCTAAAGCCTAGACTAGTTGGTGAACCCTACATACAAAGAGTCTAATAGATTTTAAGTTAAGCATTGATTTTATGGGCTTGATTTGCTCAAAGGATATGAACGTGCAACTTGTGGTGTTTGGAAGAGATGAAAGAGAAGAAAAATGTAGAGCATTTATGAAAAAGAAAACTAGATTTGTGAATTAAAATAAATGACTTTTAAATCTTTGCAACTACTAACTTTTCAAAATGATATTTCAAGATCCTATAACTGAAAGTTTCCTAAAAGATATTTTTGTTTGACAATGCAAAACTACTTATACTTTCAGGAAAATAAGAAGGAACTTCGAAACATAACTCTTTTATTTTTGTAAAAGGGAAACCTATGCTACTATAACCAAAATAAATGCATTAATGCAATCTTTCTTTTTTTTTTAATTTCTTAAACAAGAAAAACAGAAGTAAAAGATTCTTTTTTTTTTCAAATCATAAACTGGATAAGGAGAAGATAAAACCTAAGACTCATACAAACCCTCGACCACCGCGTAAACACAGGGACTCACAAGAATCCAAAGGAGGATCTAACGCTTATAGGCCAACTCTAAACCTCTAAGGTAAACAAAGAAGATCAAGAAACAAGTTAAAATTGAATCTTTAACCCAACATAAGACCACTGACAGAGACCATGTAAAGTCCAAGAAAGGCCTGAGAAGCCCAAATCTTCTGTCAGGAAAGAGAAAAATTATTCTCTCTTTTTTTTTTTTTTTAAACCTTTCAAGACACAGAGACACGGGTTGTTGCACCAGCAGCCTGCATATGCACATGGGTTGTATATTGTGTAGACTGCATATGTACGCGGGTTGAGCCAAAGTAGAGCACATACACCTCTAAAAAAATTCAAAAAAAAAAAGGCTAGCCAGACTAACTGGGTAGGGAAGGCTGGTAGGCACCTGGAAGGTGACCAGAGACCCTAAATTGATTCAGTAAACCTGAAAAACTCAAAAATAAATTGAAAAAAACAATTTAAACCAAAAATCCTCCCACGAATACCTTAGAGAGACTCCCCAGTGGAGTCTCCAATTCTGTTAGTGTGGAAAATCCCCCAATTACTATATTGGGTCGAAGTAAAGGCAGAGCATTGACTTCCCTTAAAAGATGATTCTATTTGTAAACTACCCCAAAAATATCTGAAATTAAAAGAAAAGAGAGGGGAAAGTAGGTGTACCTTAGGTCCTTTCGGCTGGTGTAGACCTCCTTCACCTTTGTAGCTTCTTAGATTGTTGGTCTCCTCCCAAAGTTGACCTGCAAACAACTTAGGAAAACAACGCTACAGGATATACTACCTCTACTTATCAATATTAGTGTTTAGATTTAGATATAAGTGCATAAATCAAATGAAACAAAATAAACACAATGTTTGGGACAGAAAATAACTCTTTTATTCAAATATGAAGATTACAAAAATTACAACCTTCTTATCGGAAAACGCTCTACAAACTAGGTCCGGACTCCTCTTATTGCTACTCCAAGTGCATTATTCCCATACTTTCCTCTCATAACCAATTGATCTCTTGGGAAAAGGGAAAGGGTTGTATAAGGAGAAAGGGTTGGAGGGGAATGTTGAGGCCAAATCTCAGAAAGGGTTGCAAAAATTGGGCTAGAAGGGGAAGGTATTTTGGTAGAGTTCATTTGTTCTCTTGATTAGTGTTGTAAATGGGACCCCAAGACCTCGTTTTATATGATAAAAATATGGTTATTCAGTTTGGGGATGGGCTACAATGCCCAAAATGGTTGGGAAACCCTCGATAACCTGTAAACTCCATCGAATTCCTTGCAATTTTTTATTTTTTACAACTTTTGGATGTAAACATGGGTTGTCTAGCATGCAACTAATGTATGTACGTGGGATGTCTAGTATACAACATGCGTGTGTACACGGGATATAGTTCAACAGGGCACGTACATCTTCCAAAAAATGGTTTTTTAAGAAGGATCCTCAGCAGTAAATTGGCAAATTGTGTAAGTGGAAAGGCTAATGCCATGTATGCACAGGTAGGGAATTTTTGGACTACAACAACCAAGCATGGGAATGCCTACCTCAGGATGATTCATATATATGTTATTTGATGTTTGTTTTCATCTTTCATGTGACTCTCCTATTCTAGTACCCCTTAGCACACATTGTTTTGTAAAGTGTTTCGGCCATCGATTTCTCTTATGACCTCACACTTTAGAGGGCATATGTTACACACCAAATTTCCACACTACTAAGTGGTGCACTTATGTATTGTATTCTACTAAGTGTCACACTTATGTATCACTTATGTCGGTGTCGATTTGACACATTCCTAAGTGTCTCACTTATATTCTACTAAGTGTTGTAATTGAATGTCACAACTATGGAAGTGTTGATCATGTTCCCTATAAAAATTAGGGGAGAAAACCCATCACATGAAGGCCTAAATAAACTCTATCATCATGTGGAAGTGTCTATCATTTTCCCTAGATAAATTGGTGAAGAAAACACATCATTTGAACGTCAAAAAGCCACTTTTTACCTTGAATTTTTGACCATTTTTTAGGACCGATGCCCCCCTACCCATATACAGGGAGTGTCGGTCCATTTGTGACACTCCCTACTTAACTATGGGGGAGTGTCAATGATTCTCTGTGCTAAGCCTTTGGGGAGCATCAGTTTGGTTACAACCAATTCCACCTTTTTTGGAGGGAAGGTTCGAGGAGGTTGGATTTTGTTTGGGTCAAAGGGATTCGAGTCCTATCTATCTACTTAATCCTAGGTTGAATAACCTAATTAGTTGATCCATATCCTCAACCATAATCATAAAATACTCCATGGTGGTTGAGCCTTAATTTTCTATATAAGGAGGCCACTCAAGGGTAAAAGGGGGGAATCCATTGAACCATCATCATTTTGATCTCAAGGCATTCATGTAAAGGCTAGACTAGACAGCTTGGAGAAGATTGATGTAGCATCAAAGGTGATTTGTAAGTGCCTTGTTTATTGTCTTTCCATTAATATCAACTTGGCCTATACCTTTCACTATTTTGTTCATGATAGTGTCTATGCTTAAGTTAAATCAGGTATAGATAGATTTAGTTCATACCTAACAAGATCTAGTAGAAGTATAAAGGTTTCGCTGCCTCTTGTTTTCCAAGTCTCTTTGATCGCTAAAGGAATTGGAGCAGCGAGGAAAAACTTTGGGAAACAAGTGATTCTCCCTTCTTTTATCTATATGCTAATAAACTAGATCTAAAAGGAAAGTAGTAACCATTTATTTCCTTGTCTTTGGACCAAAGAAGGGGTCTTGGTCCAAAGAGGAGTTTGCCCTGCCCGCAGGGTGAAATTTCTCACAACAAACCCTAATGATTAAAATTCCATTGTAGGTTATGTTTTTAGTCTTGGTTTCAGACATGTCACTTAGGCTTGTAAAAGGAAATGTGCCCAAGATCGTTTTTTTGCAAAAGCATAGTATCAAATAGCAGTTATTGCAATTCAAAAAACCCTTTGGCTTTGGAAGATCCTTTTAGAGATTGGCTCCTAACAATAGCATCTATCTACACTCTAGTGTGATAATTAGAGTGTCATTTAGCTCGATAAATATGTAGTTCAACATCAGTGCAGAAAACACATTGAGATACACATGCACTTCTCTGAAATATTCTTCAAGATCACATTCTCAAAAATATCTATTGTCCTACAGATGATTAAGTTGCAAACATTTTCACAAATCTTTTACAAAAGAAATTTTTTCCAAACTATAATTTATGTTAGTAGTTTGGGAAGTTGTCATTAAGGGGGAGAGACTCTAATGCCCCATTCCTTCTCCTATTCTGTCACCTTTGTAAATCCATCAATCATATTCCAAGTTTTTCTTAACGGGTGGATGTTATAATGTTTAGACACTTGGGATAAGATCAACTTGGTTTAATGTATCTTTAGGTAAAGTGTGTGTCTTTAGTGTGCATTGTAATTGTATAATCCAACGGTCATAATTATGTTATAAACATAAAATAATAACACAATTCATCTTCTTCTTGATACTAACGACACTTGATATGTGGCTTAACACTTGAACAATCCATGATCTCTATTTAAAGAGCATGGAGGGTCATTTTTTGATGATCGAATGTGAGAAACTCATGTGACAATTATTTTCCTTTTGCTTTGATATATCATCTCAAGTGGTCGTGTTGGCTGGAGTCACAGACATTTTCCCTTTTTGAGGGTTTTAACCACATAATATATTGGTGTACTAATCCTTGATATATTTGTGTGAGCAGTTTATTTATGGTGTTTGACCTGTGTGGAAATACTCTATTTATAGAACATGAAGGTTGTATGATAGCTTAGTTAACTCAACAGAAAATTCCTTTTACTTTGACCTCATGGGGAACATGCATAGAAAAGAGAGGGAGAGTGGGAGAGAAGATTGTTATCATACCATTGATTCATAATGAATTGAGAACAAAATGAAAGACAATAAAAATCCAAAAAGGAAACACATAGGTAAGTTGAAAACCAAATTCTATAAGTCAAATAATGGTGTAAAACATTGTACATATACAATGGCTAGAATGGTGGTAACTATCTCTAATAAGAGATGTGTCTATGACATTTGTTTGAAAAATTCAAGTAACAAGAGGTTGAAACTACATTTAATGTCAAAATACCTAAGAGGAAGAAACATTAAGATCCAAAAACCTAACCCTAGGAGTTGAGGTGGAAAAAGAAAGTTGGGCCAAGAGGAATCTAACTAAGATGGTGCTAGGATGTCAATTTCTAGTGATCATAACTTTCAGATAGATCTCTATTTTGGGCACCTTTTGGATCATTAGAAAGATTTTATAAGTATTGAAAATTGAGTAGCTTTGGAAGATATCCTTATTGTATTTGACCAAGACAAACCCTAAAATAATGTTATTATATTATGTTTATTAAGACAACCCTATTGTGCCTTTGTAAAAGTCATCCCTATTGTTCCTTGACAATTAAATGTAAATTAAAAGGGTAAAGTGACAGGTCGTCCAAGACCTAATTTAGGGAGGCCAAACTACTATTTATAAGGGAGGCTAGCGCCTCACTTGTACACACATACATTAGCTCTGTAGCTATGAAGAAGTGTGCAAGTATTGGAGGAACTTCTACTGCAGCTAGGTGTGACGTTGATGAGGGTTTTGGTCTATCTCTTGGATACATCTTGGTTAAGTGGTTTGATACCCTTTCCTAATGAAGGGTTAGAGGAGGATCTTCTGATTTGTTAGTTCTCTCTTAGAGAGAGGAATTTTTCTTGGTTGGCTAATCTATATTGAGGATGTTTGTTGGCTTTTCCCTCCCTAGAGAGTTTCACAGGATAACATTTGTGTCTATCTTGTTTCTATGATTGCCTCTCTTTCAGTGATATTATATATGCAGTTAATGTGATAAATGATTGTAATAGTAAAGAATAATGATAATTGTTAATTTCATAAGTAAAATATCAACATGGTATCAGAGCAGGCTTGAAAGAGACCAACTCATAGTTTAAAAACAAGTGGCTAGCCTTAGTGCACCCTCTCCAAAATTCAGTTTTTAGTGTTGTAGTTGCTGCAGATTTAGGGTTTCTACATAAACCCTGAGAGTGGTGTTTTTACCTTTGTTGGAGGATGTTGTGAAACTAAGATCACCTAGGATCTCTCTTTAGGAGGGCGCATATAGTCCCTGGATCAGAATTCTGAAATTTAAAGTTTGAGAAATTAGGGTTTCCTCATAAAACCCTAAGTTGAAATTGCAGTATCAGTTGCAATTGCAGTATTAGTTGCAGTTGCAATATCAGTTGCAGTTGCAGTTGTAGCACCAATTACAGTTGCAGTTGCAGTATCAGTTGCAGTTGCAATGCCAGTTCCTTCATGCCAGTTGTTGTGCCAGTTGCAACACTAGTTGTAGTGAAAGTCTGTATGAAGTGTTGGGACTGATTTTTTATTGTCCTAGTGCGCCTTACCCTAGAAAATATCCAACTACCTTTAAATTACAAATCGAAGCACCTTTGAAGTTTTAAAGGTTCATTATTGCTTACCGTTGTTGTCGGATGGTGCCACTATCTGTCGATATAGTCAGAGGTATGTACTTATTTATATTTAAAATGTATCATTAGTCTAAGGGTATTTGCAGAAGAAGGGATCCTTTGTTAAAACAACAATAGTAGATCTAGAAGTATCTTAGATCCATCCCATTCAGAGGAACAATGCATGCCAGGTTTGGTTATTTTGATATGCCTCTATTAGGTTATGGCATTATTGTGATCTTATGAACATCTAGGTTGTATTTTGATATATTGAAGTTATGATTATCATACTAACATATGTTCAAAGTGTTACCCATGATTTTGGTCATCATGATGATGTATTGATGATGGTGTACTCAGGCTCTTCATAAGAACTTTCCCCTGAGAAAATTTACTTTCATCTCTTCCCAGAAAACTCCTTTTTGAAGAAGGTTCGCAGGCTGCCAATATATTAGGGTGCGAGAATGACCCATTCTCACAAGCTGCCTTAAGCCAGGGTGCGAACTTCTCGCACTGTGTTGAATAGCTAGGGTGCGAACTCATCCTAAAGCATGGAAAAATATGAATTCTCGATGTTTCTAGAAGGGAATCTTCTAGAAGAATGGGTTGGCATTCGAATGGTTATCCTTGTACTGGATTCCCTAATATTTTGGGATCATTCTTATCCAAGTAACTATCTCATTCTCTCCTATATATTGAGGGAATTCTCATGGAAAAGGTTAAGCAAGATTCATTGGAGAATTGGTGAAGGAATTGTGTGAAGGACTTAGCTTGAACAACAACTTGGAGACTCTAGCAAGTCTATCAAGAGGATTTGATCTTCTTCATGCAAGGATTGAGAAAGTGTGTGTGTTGGAGCCAAGAGCCAACGAAAGGAAGCTTGCGACATCAAGGTGATCAAGTTGTAATCTTTACTTTCAATTAATATGATACAGTGGCATGTCCCTTTCCCATAAAGCTATTCTCACTTTTTTGTGTAATTCCTTGATCATACACATAAGTTGACTGTTGAATATATTTTTCTATCTTCACTTTGGTTGGTTTGTGTTGTCTTGGTATTGACCACACGAGAGCATCGGAGCGAAGCGGGAGCAACAGAGACCCTAGGAAGCTATATAAAGGTATGTTACTTGTCCCTTCCTACTAGCTAATTCAATGGTCAAAACTTAGGGAAAGAGCCATGCCCTGTCCTGTTTTGTTCTAGATCCAGGTGGATCTAGGGAGATATGTTAGTGTCCACACCTATCGATTAGTCCGATAACAAAATTGGCGACTCTAGTGGGGAATATAACCCGTTTTCTTATCATTTTTGGTATTTTTCTGTGGACATTTTCTCTTGTTTTACATTTCTCCATTCATATTAATCTCTAAGTCTTCAGGATACCCTGATAGACCCTCTGGGTCCAGAGGCCTCTTCAAATTTTATGTCATTTTCCAAAAATTTGACTGAGTTCAGAAATTCTCGCACTGCACTTCACAGTAGCCTGCGAGAATCTACAGAGTTCACATCTTGCCTTTAGGTTCAGTGTGAGGTTCTCGCACTTTGCTCAAGGGTCACCTGTGAGAATCACTAATTCTCGCACTGTGTAATATTGCCAGCCTGTGAACTCGTTTTTTCAAACTTTTGGATTTGAGGTTTGGCATATTTAACTGCCCAGACCAGTCTAGGTGCCTCATAAGAGTTTCTTGGACCATTGATTGATGTTCTTCTTGTCTTCGTTTTCATGCATGGATAGTCTTACGATTTCAAAGGCTTTTCTTGTCACTTGTATCTTGACTTTCGTTTCTTGACTTTTCTTGGAAAAGCTATACTCTCTGATTGAGGAATCTGAGTGTGTTTGATTAGTTAAGAACCAGTGATCGGTTGAAAGTTGAGTTTTCTTTTTCTTTATCATTTTCCCATTGTTTCAAAGATCACTTTTCTTATGCAATTGAAAAGACTACATTGGTTTGCTTGTTATTTTTGTTTTCATTGAAAGAGTGGATTGGGTTTTTATCATTACTTGTTCATTGGTTTTTTATTTTCTGTACTCTCACTATTATGGTGTGGGTCCTTTTTGAAAAGTGAACAAACGTTTTTCTTTCAAAAAATCTTTTTCGTTTTCGAAAACATTGAAAATCAATTGTTGCAATTATTGAAAAAGAAGCAATAGAGAATTATTATTGATTCGTGATTTGTTGCATTTGCACTTTAAAGGAAATTTTGTATTTTAGTTCAAGGTTGATCTAGAAAACTTCTCTCTCCCTCCCATATATAAAATTCATTGAACGAAAATCGATATATTTTTCATTCTCATCCATGCATCGTTGGGTCAGAATCATACAACATCAGTTTCATCTCTGTTTCCTTTGATTAAACAACAGCTCTTAATAACACTGCGCAATTGTAAAATTTATCTAGTAACTCTTTTCTAGGGCTCTGTTACACCAACATTTAGCTAGGCTAGCACTTTGGAGTAGGAAGTGAGATACACTCTCCAAAGCACAAAACACACAATAGCATCTTGTGTTAGGGAGTGTTAAATTCCATTTGCAACATCTTGTCCTGGGAAGCCCTTCTCACACAAGGGTCAAGCACGAGGTCGCATTGATATTGACAGAGTTACTCACCCTGATTTGTTGATATCAGTGTAGAGATTCACGTATTATGGGGATCACTCAGAGGTATACCCACAATGATGAGTGGAATCCTTTTGAGTTGATTTTGGGCTAGATACCCTGCCCTTGCGTGTGGATCGGACTGTCGAATGTCCCCCTAGGATTTATTGTTGTTGGTGGTGACCTTAGTGGCCTATCTTTCTAGGTTCTTACACGTGATGACTATGAAGGGGAAAGTCTTCACGGTACCTGGAATTGACGTTGACCAAACTCACTCAGACTCCTTGGAGGGTATACCCACGATTATGTGTGGGAGCTTGCACCAGGGTGTAAGTCCGTTAAGTAGGTCGTCAGCGTAACTTTTCCACCCTAGCCTGGCCCCTTCTCGTCTCATTGTTGCGACGTTGGATTTCATCACCAACTAGTGACTTCGGAATTAGAAGGTCTTGTTTGCTTGGTGTTGCTTCCTAGATTTTGTTTACTAGCGCGTGTTGTTTGTTTCTCAAAGTTGACCATACAATTTTCTTTGTGAAGTTTGTCACTCGTTTACAATAGCTCCTCCACGTCGTTCACGTAGAATGCAGGGTTTATCTCCAGAGAATCTGGAAGGTTCTCAACCCTTGCCTACAAGTACACCTAAGGGCGCTCCTCGGCAAACTGAAGTCACAGTCGTCACCACACCACAAGTGGAATGAACTGACTCTCTAGAACATTTTCGAATTACAAATACTTGAGAGGACTTTCGACTTCACCCCGATTCGGAGAGACATTTTATGCAAGCAAACTCTTCCAGAGACTTAATTGTTGTGTATTCTGGATCTCCGACTAGACCTGGGGACCAAGATCCTTTTTGGTCTATGGGCATTTTTTGACGGGACCTTTTCGGTCCAGGTTCACCTGTGATTTCCGAAATCAACCCACCTGTGATTTCTGAAATCTCTAGTACAGAGACAGTACCGTTGATTATCGCTTATCACTTTACCGTCCCTGCCGAAATGGCCCATCTCACAGCTACTACGAGTGTTCCAACCGGGTTTACTGCGGTTACTCTTTCTCCCATCAACACATCGCGAACGCCCAACGTCACTCCGACATTACCACCCAGATACCGTGCATTGAATGATTCCATTCCTACTCCTGCACAAACTCCATCCAGCTCTCCTGGTGGTCCTTCTTCTTCTGGGCCCTCTCTTCCCGGTTTTATTCCAACACTCCCTCAATTTCCTTTTGGAGGACCTTCTTCGTCTTCCACTGGCAGTCTTAATCCTAGTGGTACTATTCCGTCATTCACTCCAAATTACCAGTTTCCAGTTGGTGGACAATTTCACCAAGGTGGTATGACTCAAGCCCCTCTCAGCGGGAAAATTCCTTTTGGAACGCAAATCCCAATTGGTACACAACCCCCAATTGGAACGTTGCCCCCAATTGGAACACCACCTTCGATGGGAGGACCGACCCCACCTTATGGGCAAAACATCCCTCCTTCCTTGACCCAGTATTGGAATCAGTTGATACAACATCCTCCTCAATCGGCTAGGGGGTAGCAGTTTCCAACTGCGTCCGTAATACCCCCCAGTATGGGCCAACCATATACAGGTTCGTTCAATCCCATTTGGGGGGTGAATGCTCAAACTCAATCC
Organism: Picea engelmannii; assembly: GCA_009831015.1. Taxonomy (NCBI): domain Eukaryota; kingdom Viridiplantae; phylum Streptophyta; class Pinopsida; order Pinales; family Pinaceae; genus Picea; species Picea engelmannii. The sequence continues at coordinate 675,574 of ML776944.1, forward strand.
CATGTTCTAGGGTATACTCCTATGAGCTACTATCCTCTCCAACCACCACCGAATATGCCTGGGTCTTCACATTATATGCAAACTGCTTATGGTCCTACTAGTTTGCCGACAGGGCTTCCTCCCCAAAGCCAACAGTACCCTCGGGTGAATCAACAATTACCCTTTCTCGCCACTTTGGATATTCCATATTTGTCAAGGATTTTAAATGATCCTATTTGTCACTCTCCCCAATGGCCTGCTATACCAACCAAGCTTCCATCGGACATTCCTAAATTTGACGGAAAAGCGGGAGAGGACCCAAACAATCACGTTATGACTTTTCACCTATGGTGCTCATCCAACTCGTTGATGGATGACTCTATTCATTTACATCTTTTTCAACGAACCCTCACAGGTTCTGCTGTGAAGTGGTCTATTGAATTGCCACGACGTTTCTTCTCTGACTTCAACACCCTAGCCATGGCTTTCCTCACACACTACCAATTACCGATTCGTTATGACACAGGGACCGAGATTTTGACTTCCTTCAAACAGAACAAAGCCACTCATATATCCGATCACATCCATGAGTGGTGATGGAGACGACGTCTCATTAAACTTGAGCTCCCAGATCAGTTGCTGGCAGAGTGGTTCACAAAATCATTTGTGAACGACATCGGTAAGGACATTGCCATGGGTGGCTTAGTCACAGAATAACAGGCTATAAGTCGTGCTCAATATCTTGACCTCGTTTACTCACAAACGGGAACTCTTTACGATTCACTACCTGACTTACCTCGTCCTAATACTTCCAGCACTTCAACTACTCCAGCTTCTTCGCATGCAGCTGACGGTGTGATTGGCACTTTCCAGACCCAACCACATTCCTCTTCAAGTGCAAACCCCAAATCTGCTTCTTCTAATGTTCAAAATGCTTTGTCTCCTGCCCCTCCCACCGGAAAGACTTCTGAGGTAAATGCAGTCCAATCTACCCCAGCCGGTAAAAACAAATCAAAAAAGGGAAGGGGTAAGAATAAGGACGGCAAAAATACTTCTCAAGCAGAGAAAACCAAAACTACCCTTATTGATCATCGGGATAAGCGCAAACCACGATACCAATGTCTTATCTATGGTGATGATCACTACACGAAGGATTGTCCACGATGTGCCGAGGTCACTAAGTTCCTTCAAGGAGCTCCAAAACCACTTGCACCGGTTTTTTTGTCCCAACCCTTCCTGTCTCAACAACTGGCTCAGTTGGTCATCCATGACCAACCCTCATCTTCTACTACCTCCTATGTTTTGATGTGTACTGGCGATTCTAAACAGAGCAACGTTGCACTCACTACTCGAGCCAAAGATTATTCTCCCTCTAAGAAGAAGGTTGATGATTTACCCCCTTCCTTGGTACAACCCTCTCCCGCAACTCCACCTACCAACGGTCCTCTTCATCTCGAACGACCGAGCCTCGACACAGTTCTGCGACCCCCCCCAAAGGGTGTCGTTCGGAAATCGGCTTTCAATCCTCATGCTCGTGCTGCCCAGAACTACAGCATTGTTGAATATCTGGCTCAAGCACCTTCTGCAATTTCATCCCTCGAAGTCCTTCAGACTTGTCCCGCACAACGGAAGGCACTGTTGAAAGCTATCGGTGGAATTGATCCAACGGATACAAATTTAATAATCTTTGACTTGGAAGATCACATTCCAAGGTTACCCCCTCAACTTTCATTCCATATCCAAGTGATTGTCTCTGAAAAAAACATTTGTCGCACCGTTATCGATGAGGGTGCCTCAACATGTGTTATGTCTCTTGCTTGCTGGAAAGCCATTGGCTCTCCTTCTTTGAATGAATCCCAAAATACTCTTAAAGCCTTCAACGTATTTGGTTTTAATCCCTACGGTGTCCTTCCTTTGTTTCCCATCACGTTAGAAGGTAAAACAGTCCAAGTCGAAGTGGAAGTTTTTGACACTCCCCTTGATTACAATATTTTGCTTGGCCACAGCTGGATCGATTCCATGTGCGCAGTTGTGTCGACCCTTTTCCATGTGGTACGTTTCCCACATCAAGGTAAGGTTGTCACCGTTGATCAACTGGCCTTCTTCAATTCTAATACCCATACTGGCAACGTACCATTTATCGCTAAAACCCCATTGGGTTATGAGAACGTCGGTGTAGGCCTTCTCAAGGACTCTTTATTAATGGGTATTTTCCCCATTCCACCGCCCGATGTTCCACGCTCGTCTATTTCTTCCATCAACATGATCTCCACCTTACCTCACAAACTTCCTGCATCTCACGACCCCTGGATAGTCCCTGGCCCTAAAGATAATTTTCGTTTCGGCGACGAAATGTCGTTAAGTCCAGTTGAATCTGCCTATCATGCCATTCAATCGGCAACACCTTCTACTCCTTCTCTTGGTGAGTTGTCTCCCGATCCTTTCCGTTTCATTTTTCCCACATATGAGATGATCATGTCTATCATGGAGGAAACCCCTTGTCCCAACAAAGCTTATAGGGATATCAACAAAGCTTATAGGGATATCAACAAAGCTTGTCCCAAAGACAACTTTCCTACCCCCTTCATCGATCATATTGTCGACGATTGCGCCGGAAGTGAAATCTTCTCTCTCGTGGATGGTTTCTCCAGGTATAATCAAATCAACATTGTTCCAAAGGATCAACATAAGACTCCTTTTATTTGTCCTCGGGGTACTTTTGCCTATCGGAAACTTCCTTTCGGTCTCAAGAACGCTGGCACGAATTTTCAACACGCTATGTATTATGCTTTCCATGATATCAAGCACATCGTTCAACCATATTTGGACGATTTACCAGCTGACTCAATGCACCGAGTTGATCACCCAAAACACCTCCGAGCCATTTTCGTCCGCTGTTGGTTCTACCGTATATGTTTGAATCCTCATAAGTGTGTTTTCTTCATGGAATCTGGTCGCCTTCTAGGTTTTATTGTTTCGCGTCAGGGGATCCGGGTGGATCCTTTAAAGGTTGAGGCAATTCTTAATCTCCCTCCTCCTTCTACACTTCGTTAGTTACAAAGTTTGCAGGGGAAAGCAAACTTCTTCGTTCTTTTATCCCAAATTATGCCGAGATAACTCGTGGATTTATGCGGCTCCTAAAAAAGGATTCATAGTTCGTCTGGGATACTATCGCCAACAATGATTTTAAGGCTTTGAAATTGTCCCTAACACGTGCTCCGCTTCTCTTTCCCCCCGATTACAGTCGCGATTATTTCCTTTATCTTGCTGCCTTGGAGTACACTATTGGTATGGTTCTCATCCAAGAGGATGACGCTAACGACGAACATGTTATATACTACTTGAGTCGAAGTCTAACGCCTACTGAAATCAAGTATTTACATGTCGAGAAACTGGCCTTGGTTGTCGTCCAAGACATCCAACGCTTCCGGCACTATATCCTCTCACGCAAGACTATAGTGATTTCTCACTACAACCCTATGCAACACATTCTTACCCGTCAATTGCTAGGGGTAAAATACTCCAAATGGATTGTGATACTCCAGGAGTTTGACTTGGAATTCAAACGCGCCAAGTCTAAGAAGTCCTTAGTTTTTGCTGAGTTGATATGCGACTTTCCCCATTCTGAAATGGAAACAGTAGCAGCTGATTTATTACTCGATGAATCCCTTTTCCTTATCAGCACTAATGATCTTTGGTATGGTGATATTATTATATATCTCCAAACCCAGACTTTCCAGCCAACTTTTTCTAGTACTGACCGACGTCGCATATGCTATCAAGCCCGTCAATACATTATCCTCGAGGATACTCTTTATCGTCAGGGGATTGACTATGTTTTTCGACATTGTCTAACATTCGACAAAGCCAAGAAATCTCTGAATGACTGCCATTCTGGAGCCTGTGGTGGTCATATGTCTGGGTATGCTACTGCCCAGAAGATCTTAAGAGCAGGGTATTTTTGGCCTTCTTTGTTTAACGACTACATAATCGTCGTTCAGAAATGTCATGCTTGTCAGATGTATAATCAGAAGATACGGTCACATCCCTCTCCTCTTCACCCTGTGGTCTCTGTTGGTCCTTTTGCGAAATGGGGCATTGATTTCATGACATGTCACCCTCACTCGGTCGGGGGGCATGGTTACATTATTGTAGCCGTCGATTACTTTAGGAAATGGGTCGAGGCGCTGCCAACATTTGACAACACTGGAAAGACCGCAGCATTATTCATTTTTAATCACGTCATAGCTCGTTTTGGTGTTCCCCAAACTATCGTCACTGATCACGGTAGCCACTTTAGGAATTTTATGATTTTCGAACTTACTAAAAAGTTGGGTCTTCATCATGATAACTCAACGCCCTATTACCCACAAGCCAATGGCCAAGTCGAAGCGATTAACAAAGTTCTCATAACTATGCTCTGACGAATGATAGGGATTCATAAAACAAGTTGGCACACAATGTTGTTTTCGGCATTATGGGCGTACTGGACATCCGTCAAGTCCACTACTGGGTTTACACCTTTCCGGTTAGTCTATGGTGTGGAAGCCATTCTCCCGATTGAATGTGAGATACCCTCTTTAAAACTAGTTGTTGAACTCCTACCAAACACTTCTATTGAGGAAGAACGTCTATTGCATCTTATGCGATTAGACGAAACTCGACGCGATGCCACCCTAGTCATAGAAGCTCAGAAAAAGCGTGTCAAGGCCCAATACGACAAGCATGTCAAGCCTCGCGTTTTCTCCGAAGGAGATCTTGTTCTCCTCTATGATCAAGATCGAGATATGCTAGGGGATGGAAAATTTGAAGCCATGTGGCGAGGTCCTTATATCGTTCGACGAGTTTTGGAAAAAGGAGCTTATGAGTTAATAGATTACGATGGTATCCCTTTGAGTGAAACCAGGAATGGGTTGTACTTGAAGAAGTACTATGCATAAAATCATCTGTGCACGAGTACTTGTATTTTTATTGTACCATACTTCTTGTGTGTTACTATAGCTTGATTTTGTCGTTATCTGGTCTTTGCCCTTATGTGACGTTGTGTTTGATTTCCAGATGTCGGAGTCTTTGCTACCCTATATTGGCTTCGCTGATGGCGCTAGCCATAGTACTCAGAACCTTGCTTCCGCTGCATGGGCAATTTACACCCCTACAAACAAACTTGTCTCCTTACGAGGTGTGTGCCTCGGTCGTGCGACCAACAACATTGCAGAATATAGCGTCGTTATTGAGTTATTGGTTGATGCTATCTCGCTCGGAATTCGTCATTTGGTTGTGAGACTCGATTCACATCTTGTAGTACTACAGTTAAGTAATGTCTATATTATTCGAAGTCCTACTTTGTTACGGGTGTATTTGCGAATTCACCTCTTGGAACGTTATTTTGATTACATTGAATATCAACATATTCCTAGATGTCTAAATACATTAACAGATGCATTGGCTAATTATGTATTAGACAGAAATTTGAATCATCTATAAATCAATCACATCAATATTCACACAACACATGATAAACCGGTAGAAGTCGTATGTATATATAGTGATCAAAAGAGTTTTTTACAAAAAAAATTGTCTGAAGACCAAAATATCAAAATCTGAAGCTCATAGCTTCTACAAAGTGACATCATGGCTGATGTTCATGGTAACACATGACTTCCCGGGAAACCCTACGGAGCAGTCGACTCATGGACCCTAACACTCCTACTATATGATGTTGATCGCGTCGTGGAACCTCTTCCAGAGGCATGTCTGGAATATCTGCGGTCAAGCCCTCTAGGTTTTGTTCCACTACTTGATAATCCTCAGCATATTGTGGCATTGGTTCCACCTCTCCTCGTTGTTGAATGGGAGAAGTACCAGGAGGTCTGTAAGGTCCAACATCTGTGTCATCAAGAATGATTTTGTATTTAGTCTTTGGACGAACTTATAAAATAAAAACATTTGAATATGATAAAAATTCACAAAAACATTTAAAAAGAAAAAATGTGTGTACTTCTTACCAAGTTCCCCCCACTGAGAATCATTTGGCAGTACTAAGTCTGGATATCCTTGGAAATCCAACCCGACATAAGCATAACCATCAACCATCAACATCTGTGGTTGAAGCCAGTCAAAGAAGGTATCATCATACTTGATGATCGGTCTAGCTACGTGCCGGGCCATGAGCTGACACCATCTCAGCATTCTTGGATCCCTGGGAGCTGGTAAATTCCACTCCACCTGCAACCTCAGTAATGGAACCCTCTCAAGGAAGAAGGACACTAACAAATATCTGTACCCGAATTGCTTCAGTTTGCCTCATCTGCATTTGGTCAATTGTCTTTTTATGCTACGAAGCATTGCATTTGCCCAGTTGAAAACCCGAGGTTCAGTACACTCTATCGCATACTGGAAGTAACTCTGTAGCGCCATGTGAGGATAAAATCTCCCCGCCATCCGAGCTATGTTGAACAGGATAGTACGGAGAGTCAAATCTCGTACCCCCCAAATAGCTACTTTTCCTTTCTTCCTCTCTGCCTCGGGAACACAATGTATGCGGCAGTACTCACTCATGGGCAGCCCACCACCTCTGCTATCAGTCAGGCTCACGTAGTGCCCACGCCATGACAGTCCAGTCAAAAATTACATGTCCTCAATATCTAAGGACAGTGTGTGGACCCCCACATGAAATACCTGCTGATCGAGATCCCACATACGCACAAGGTACTCTAATAACCTGACTTGGGCCCCCATGCCCGAGATACGAAAGTACTTCAGAAGGCCACAATTTCTTAGAGCAGCAATAGTAGGTGGATGATTTTCGGCAATTGCATTGTCTTCTTCATGCTCCCTTTCACGCCATTCAAGAACCATTTTGATGGCCAATTACCTACATAAGAAGCACAAAATGAGGATTAGCAACTCTATTCATTAATTGGTTCCTTTTTCATTGAGTAAAATTTTAAAAAACTTTTGTGCTTTGCGGTTCTCGCAGGTGCCCTTTGGGCATAGTGCGAGAACCTCGCATGCTTCTGTGGGCTCACCTGCGAGAATCACCCATTCTCGTAGATCCCGTGTAGCCCGCCTGCGAGAATGGCTGAGCGCAACTAGGGCTTATAAAATCAACTCAAAAAATGAATTTTAACCAATGAAAATGCAAAATTAAACCATGAAAAAGTATAGGACAAAGAGCCTACCTCACTGTCGTTGACGGCTCGATGAATGGACGCTCGTAACTCTCGCAATCTGACATTGAACTTCGAGGGTAAAATAGGGGTTTTTGAGCTCAAATAGTGGAAAAGTAAAAATGATATGGTAAAAAGAGTTTTTACTCCTTTTTATTTAATTTTACCATGTCATTTGGTTTTTTATGATTATTTATCTATTAAACCCTAATCCCTAATGTCCTTTTGAGTGTAACTTTTGCAGGCGTAACGACTTTGATGGTCATGTACCGGGATGCGGACATAATTTTTCTTTTTCCATCGCATGTTTTGGTTTTTTTTTATGGTTTTTGTATAAAACATCGAGTGTGGTCTTTGTCCGTTCTTGCACTCGAAAATATATGAGAACGCGATCAAGCATACTTTTATCACTTTTTGGGGCTCAATAAGGTTATACGAAAAAGGAACCCCCCTGGAGTCCTCTTTAAGCTCTTTTCAGACTCTCTAAACATGAAAAGATAACCAAGCGACCTTGCTATTTTCACGCTCGATAAAGTATTTGAAGAAAGCATTTGGTGAGCGATAATTTATATCTTTTTCAGTCTCATCCAGACTATTTTACAAAAAAGGAACTGAGAGAGTTCTCTTTTAAGTGTTTTTCCAAACTCTATAATCATGAAAAACCTTCGAGTTTTCTATCTTTGGACTCGTTAAACAAACATTGACAGACCCATAATGGGACCGAACCACACCTTCTTAGGGTTCGCTAAACATACTCCGAAGGACTTATCCGAAGGATAAGCTTATATCAACAAGCATATGTTATCCTCCTCAAGCTTGCGTAAAAATAAAGAGGTACTCGCCAAAAATGGTGGGGGAAATTTTGGGAAAGGGATATGTTTTCATCTTCATATTGATTGGTAGTAAGTGTCATTCTTGAACGTGACACCCCCTATTCATTATATTTGAATCCAGTTTGGGAAATTCATTTGTCTCTCATTCGATTTGCTACAAGGTCATTCCCTGTGTCGTCTTTGAGTCAATGCTTCCAAATCATTGGTCGTGTCGTTCATGTGTTCAAGAGAAGTCCATCTGAAACATCTATTGAGTTGGCCATCTGCAGTTGTCCATTCTCTCTGTGTCGGCCTTCCCTGTGTCCAGTTCAATTTACATCATACTCTGTTTCACTTTCAAAATCTGTTACTCATTTCGTGTCATTGATGGGGGATACATCAAGGCCCTCCTGTGACAATTTTTGTTCCGTCGACTTTAGCTCATTAGTTGCCTACACCTATGTCTTCTATTGCCCAGAAGCTCCCTACACCTATGTCTTCTGAACTTCAAATTGTCATCGCATTTTGCAAATAGACGATATTTTCATTCCTTGCGACATTTGAAAATTGGTCTCCATTTAGTTTTCAAGAATATAAGCGTGAAAACTCCTCCATCGTTCTTTGAACTGTCATGATCTTTTATTTATATTTTGAGTGGCACTTACCTTTGGTTTATCATTAAGTGGCTGTAAGGATTTTCAAACTATGCCTATTTGCCTGTTCTTACTTTGATTGCGCAACTGGATTTTATTAAAACTGGTAAGGCATTGAGCATGAACATTTATGTTTTTTGAAACTTGCCTAGTCATTGAATTACATAGGGGTCATGGTTTATTTTTGTTTTTATATATATGATGTGATCCTTATTGTTATAGCTCTTGGCTTGTCAATTTTATGAAATCGATTGTCACAATGTTTTAAAAACCTTTGATTAAACATTTATGCAATGGCGCGTTGGTTAAACATTTGGGTTTTGATTTTACATTGAATATTCATGGTTTGAAATATGGTAAATGGCGCGCTGGCATATTATTCATCGTTTGATTTTTGGGTTGGCTGAATAGTATGGTTTGAACTATGTTATGATTGTTTCAACAGAGGGTTAATTCGTCGGTTGTACTTTGCCATTACTATTTTACATGGCGGTAAGTGATTCCATCACCCTCGCATGCGCACATTAATGCTTCCCCTTTGATCGTTCATAGTGGTTAGACCGAATGACTCTACTCCTCTGTGCTGGTGTTTTCAAACCAAATCCTTACCATGTGCTCGCTTCATGGCTCCAGTTGTGAGGGCTGAACCGAATGGTAGCCAGGCTCTGTTGATGTTTGGCAGTTCCCGTAGTGACCTTGAGGACAATGGGTGGCTCCCGTTCTTATAGAAATTTGAAGGTTTTAACCTCTGCGTGGTTAGGCAATTCACCATGACCTTTGATGGTTGTCGAGCCAAGGTCGGTGATGTTCAATTGCAAATTGACGAGCAGTTTATCAATCTTGCTACGGGTTTGCCTGCCACTGGACAACGATGGTCCAAGAATTGCAAAGTGGAAGAGGTCCCTTGGACATTGCTCTTCCAGTCACGTAAGGTTGGATCCTGTGACAAAGGTTTACCTGTGACCATGTTTAAACAGTGCTGGCATGACTTATTGATGATTATCAAACAGTTTATCACCTGTGAGGGTCGGTATGGTTTTGTTTTCTTACACCACCTTCGTTTTCTTATGGTTTTTATGGGTTATCAGTTAAATATGTTGTATTATTTGCATAGAAGCATGTTCAAAATGTCAAAGAAATACAAAAGGAACCAGGCTGATAGCAGCCTCTTTCACTATGGGCTGGTTAAAATGATTGTTGTCTATCATTTGGGGTTACACAGAGACTATTGGAACGATTTCCTTGCTCGAAATGATTTTGAGGATTCGAATCCTCCACAGGTTGACAAACCTGTGGTTACCGAGGACAAGACTATACCCCTGGTACCCTACAGCATTATGTTACCTAAACCTGTGCCCAACTCACCTATCGACCTACCCCACTCTATGACCAAGGATGTCGAAACTGTTAAGCCTGTGGGAAAGAAACCCACTGCAAACGCCAAAGGTAAAAAGAATGCTCGTTTAATCTCTCGAATGGCAAGGAATAAGCCGAAATCTCCTTTCGAACTAAACCCTATTGTGTTGAGTGAGGATTCTGACTCGGAAGTGGAGCGTTTCCTGGCTAGTGAGTACCCCTATTCGGAAGGTTTGTGTGCCAAACCCTCGTATGACTTCGTGTCAAACCTACCACCTTGCTTGAAAAATGACCCTAACTACCCAGGCATTAAGYTGCCTTGTGAAACCCCGGGTCATTCATMTAAACCCTCTCCTGCTCTGTCGAAGCCTACAATGCCACCMTGTGATCAATGCGGCTCATGGTTAGAGAGATATTATCTCGATGTGTCGATGCTACAGTCAAAGATTAAATCTTTGGAGGACCAGGTTACACTGCTTACCCGTCAAAAGGCTGAGCTACAGACCACTGATAAGAGACAAAGAACGACAGGATCCATTTTTTTTTAAAATGTGGAATCGGCCACGGCTGTGGTGAATTCTAAGCTGGCATAAATGGATAGCCTCGTCGTCACACAGGCATGTGTAATATCAATCATTTTTGTAAATAGTATGAGTTTATATAACGATTCAATTTTGTTTTGAATAGCTCTGTTCAACATTGATTGGTTTCGTTACATTGTATACTTAGCCTTTCTTTGATTGAATGGAATTTTGTTTCCCAGTTTAGTTTCGATTAGATTTTAATTGATTCGATTGATTTGGTATGGATTTGAGTTGTTTGATTTAGCCAAAATGAATGCTCTGTTGTTGATTGAATTCATTTGATAGACACAATTTGTTTCTCATATTTCGATTCTAAAGACAATCGCATTTCGTTTTGATTTTGTTATAATGTATATGCTATGATTGGTAACAATTGTGATATGGTTAACTGTTACGGTTTTATGTCCATATGGTTTTCGAAATACTCGAATACAGTTTGGATTTTGTTTAAAATGATTCTGTACAAATTCACCCAAATCGTGAATGGATTCAATTCGTAACAGTTATGTGAAACCCAGTCGGTTAATTCGTTTTGGTCTGTTGTTAGATCGACCATGTTATCGGTTGGATTTGTAATGGCAATGAATATTCAGTTACGAGTTGATTTGTAAAACGAGATTGGATGCACTATTATTCTATATTAAACTTAGTCACGATTTGTTTCGATTGTTGCCCAGTTTATGATTATCATTTTTGTCGACTTTATGATGGTTGCGATCACTATTAATTGATCATGTCTGTTAACTGTGCAACGCTCAGCGATTGAAATCTATGGCGAATTTTGGTTGATGCTGTTATATTTACCCATGATCGTAACAATCTTTCCATCTTTGTATTTAATTAAAACAACATGAATCTTATGCTACATTATTATAGCTATGACAAATGGATTCTGGTTGTGTTGGATTAGATCGTATCGCACATAATATGACTCACTATGGATTTCATTGGATATGAAACAGTCTTGTTACTGGTTGACCCGATTTTATGGTAAAATGAAACAGAGTATTCTCACCCCTGTTTCGATTAAATCACTTTTGATTATGTTTTATATTGAATGATAAAATCATTTGAATCATTAGTGATTCGTTTTCAATGTTTATTGAAAGAAATTTGGATTTGATTCTTTTAAAAAGATTTGATTTGATTTCTATCTGATCATGTATGTTATTTTAGACTAGCTACAGAATCAGATGATTATGTAGCTAAGTCTGTAGAATCAAAATTTTATTGTTTTGTAAATGAAATACCTTTCTAACTTGTTATTTTTTATCTATTGCAGATGAATTCGAAATTGCAATGGATTTGATGAGTAGTTAGGGGATATTTCAAAGATTTCACTTGCATTTTAGTTTCCTAGTTTAGTTGATTTTGGGATATTTCCTAGATTATGTAAGCAGTTTGATATTATCCACAGGGAGGTTTTACCCTGTGGAGAGACTTATAAATACCTATCATTTTTGTAATAAGGATATCCTCATTTTTGGGAGAACAAGGATATGGAGTTTTAATACAGACTGAAGCAGAATTTGGTGTTTTGTTACAGCTTTAGCTTCTCATCATATCAATATTTTGTTTCATGTTGTGTATATCAATTTGTATATGGTTAATGACTACTTTAGCTATCTTAATCATGTACAAATGATATAATTTGATCACTGTAATCCATATTTGATTTCTTCCAAGTGTTTAAAAAACATAGCAATTGCTTAATTCAGTTTGTGAATGACAGATTTCTCTTCTTCATAAGTTGGATTATTAAGTATAAGTTTTTGCATAACAAATTTCCCTTATTGCAGAGATTTATAAATCATAAAATTGTTATGATTTTTTTTGTCTTGTTTGTCCTGTAAACAACTCAAAGAGCAACGCAACCTATCATTTACGAGAAGCTTATGGACTAACCGGTGTGAGTTTACTTCCTCCGACCAGCTTCGAAGTCATCATACACAGGACAAATTAGGAGCGCTTCCAGGTCAATCTGTCATTTATCTATTAGCATATTTGTTAGTATTAGATATATATGTTTAATATATTAGATTGTTTAATTTCAGTAAATATATTAGTTCGTTTAATTTCAGTAAGTTTTATTTCTTTTTCATAAAATCATAAAATCAAAAAAGTATCTCTGGTTGTCTTAGGGCAGAAAACACATGAGTTTTACAGGTTTAATTCAAATCTGCAACTTGTATATATTGTATATTTGTGAATAAGTTGTAATTCAATTAGTAATTAGATATTTAATTAGTAGAGTTAGTGTAATAGTAATTAGTAGAATAGTTAGAGTAGTTTGTATTTAGTTTTAGTTTAATTTAGTAGTTTGTTTTAGTTAGATTAGTGTATTAGTTTGTTTTTTATTTATTATTAGTTAGTTTAGTTTCTTGTATTTAGTTTTAGTTTGTTTTATTAGTTTTAGTTAGTTTAGTTTGTTTTATTTGTTTTAGATAGATTAGTTAGTTTAGGTTAGTTTCCTCTTTGGTTTTCTTAGGACCTTAGAGCGGCCAATGGAGCCATTAAACCCGTCAGGGTGGTTCATTCCAAACAGCTTGGGTTATTTAGACAACCTCGGACCGGTTCTACTCTCTCAATTGACGGACAGACAATTTTGCCCGTCAACAAATGGCGCTAGAAGGAGTGCCTGAACTTAATTGATGGCACGAGGTGGTCGCAAGACTCCTCCCCCCCCCTAATCACTCACCTATAGTGACTAGAATCCATTCTCAAGATAATATTCCCCCTCAAACAGCAACTACTTCAACCGAAGATCCGCAGATCACAGTTGAGCCAGCAACCCCTAATCCTATATGTGGTGACTTGGAAGAGATTGTCCGTCGATCTCTTATTAAAACACATAGTGACTTAGCCATTTTGAGGCAACCAAACCGTCTGTGGGGTCAACCTTTAGACTTCTATGATATTAGAGAACAGTTAGGTGACACTAACCTCACTGTGAGTCCTACAGATCCAAACACAAATCCTGTTGCAGGAGGATATGGGATACCTCCTTCACCACCTCCCTCATCTCCTTCCTCTTCTGGAGGAAATTCCTCTTCAGAAGAAGGCAACTCGCCTTCTCAGCCTTCCACACCCACTACCCCAATGGAAAACCAGAACAACCCTGCTAGACCCTGGTTGGACCAGGATGTTGTAGTTGTACCTAGAGCCCAGGACCCTTTACCTAAGCACCCAGAGAAGTGGTTTCCCAAGTTTGATCTCGATTCAAAACAGATAGTTGAAGATCATATCAAAAAATTTATGTTAGCCATTAGACTCCGTAATGTTGAACATGAAGATGTTGTCTGTAGGTTGTTCCCTTATACTTTTGAGGGTAATGCATCCACTTGGTACTTTGCCCAACAGCCCCATACCATAGTGTCTTGGGAAAAGTTTGAGTCGTGCTTTTTGGAAAAATTCGGAGATGGTAAACCTCTGGAAGTCTTAGTCATGGATCTTTCAAGCTTAAAAATGAACCCAAAAGAAAAAGTTAAAGATTTTAATCAAAGATTCTTAACACTTAAAAATCGAATCCCTGCAGATTCTATGCCTGCTGAGAGTCTTGTAATAGCTTACTACACTAAAGCTCTACATCAAAGTATAGCTATTTGGGTCAAACGTTCTAAAAAGGACACATTGTTAGAAGCCTTCAAAGAGGCTACTCAGATTGAAAAAGATATACTTAGTCTTAAGGACTCTTCTAGCAACGAAACTGAGATTGTTTCTTCTTCCAAAAAAAGATTGAAATTCTCTCTAGACCTACACAAAGCAAAACACAACCTGAAAACTCCGATTTGGAAAATTTAACTAAAGTTGTACAAAAATTGTCTAATCAAGTTATAGATCTAAAAAGGTCAACTGAAGAATCTTCCTCGAGTAAAGGACCCTACAAACCTCCTTTCCGAAATCCTTTTCCTACCAACCGGCCTAATCCAAACCCTGAAGGCTTGAACCTAGAAAGTTTGCAATGTGCTCTTCAGACAATTCTAGAAGCCCAATATAACTTGATGCCTCCTGAAATCCCTCAGGAGGAAGTCGAGCAGGAAACAGCTCAAGAAGAAGAATCTTCTCCAAACATCTTTGGACACTTTTCGGATAGTATCTTTCAAGCTAACTTTGATATTGTTCACCCTTACAACACTAGGAGTAAGACAGCAAATAAACCTCCTGCCGAGAACACTACAACTTCACCTCCAAAGCCGTCTAAATCAGCAGAAATTAAACAGAATAATGTCGGCCCTAAATTAGATTATGATGTTGTTGAAGATCTTAAAAAATTAAGGGCTAACATTTCTATTTATGAGTTGTTGAAGTTTCCATTTTTGTTACAAAAGATGTTGCAAAATATTTCAGAAA